>JAJEJO010001194.1:47802-195008 GCA_020662805.1 Glaucomys volans
TGATCTTTCTATAACTATAAGCCACTTTCCTTCTCACTTAGATTATTTTTAAATCCTTCTTGCATTGGTTTCTTTGTCATTAGTCTATTCACACTGCAGACTGACTGGTCTCACTACAGTTAAAATCTGATGAATGTCAATTTCTTTAAAAAAAAAAAATAGCTGGGTGTGGTAGTGTACACCTGTAATCCCAGAGACTTGCAGCCTCAGCAATTCAGCAATGCCCTAAGCAACTTTGTTAGACCCTGTCTCTAAATGAAATGCAAAAATAGGGCTGGGGATGTGGCTCAGTGGTCAAGTGCCCTTGGGTTCAATTCAGGTATACCCCGCCCCCAAAAACAAAGGGCCTGGTGATGTTGCTCAGTGTTAAGCACTCATGGGTTCAATCTCCTCAGTACCTCCCAAAAGAACCCCTAAGGTCCATAAGATAAAATTCAAACTCCTCAATTTTGCATGAAAGGCTCTTTCATACTTAACCCTTGCCTAACTTACCTTACTTCATTCTTACCTTTGCTACTTCGCATTAAATTCTGCATTCAAATCAAGGAACACTTCCTTCAATTGCTCTCCTATGCAATACTCTCCCCTTCTTCCTCCAGTGGATATACCTTTAATTTCTAATTTGACCAAGCATATGCATTTTTTAAAGATCCCTTGGGAAACCATCCACAAGTCTTTAAGTCCAGATTTGACACTGTTCTCCATGGTCAGAGATTACTTTGTTCTATTGACACTGAACAGTCAGTACCCAGTTTCTTCCCTGAATGCTATGATTCACAAATATTAGAATTACCTCTGTTCTACACATTATTATAAGCACACTTGAGATAGAGTAGACAGTCAATAGCTATCTTCAGTATCTGTTTTTGCAGCATGGTTTTGGAGACCTTGACTTCTGTTTGCTCTGCCTCACCTCACATATAGCCGATCATTTCATTTGGGAATCAAAACAGCTAAGTAAGAATCCTTCCTTTTTATTAATCAACTGTGAAGTCTTGAGCTGATCTCTCTGGCCGCCAGTTTTTTCATTTCGGGGATGTGCCCTGCATGAGGTGAATTTCTATCAGAAAAAAAATGTTGAATTCTATTGGACTAGATGACATTTAAGATCCTCTCCAGTTCCAAAATGTGTTGTTCCTGAGGCTGCAAACTATTGAGTTAAGGTAGATGTAAGTATACAGAATACCATTATATTATATTATGTTATATTTTATTATATTATATTTATATCAAATCTTCTACATTAAGATTTCCTTTTAATGTAGTTCCCTGCTTATTAACATATTATTGTTTTCACTAGTGTTAGCTCCATGTTAACTTCATATCAACATGCTATGTTCCTGTGCTTTCAAACTCAGTTCAATTCAGAGTCATACAACTTACCAACTAGTTTTGGTGTTCCTGATGGTCTCTCTATAGACTCTTACCCTCCTCAATATCCTCCTCTGAAACATGGACATAATAACAATAACATAGGTTTTTTATTGCAAATGAACTAGTTAAATTCCTTCAAGTGGTGGATATACAGTAAGCTTTTACATAATGCTCTCAATAATTATTAGCGTAAGAAGTCAAATCTTTTTCCATTTACCCTGAGTTGGCCTTTGGATTAATTATCCATCCTCATGAGTATCAAGACTTTTCAACTTGTTTCCAGATATTTAATATTTTTCGAGTTTGCCAGATACCATAATCCTTGCACTTTTGTTTAATAACTTTGGGACTTCTTTTTTTCTTTGTATAAGTTATTTTTTATTGTTACCAATGCAAAAATAAAACAAAACAACAAACACACTGGTTACTTAATGCTTCAAGTTTTTGTACCCTGTAGTTTCTTCCTAATTCCTTGTTATTTTTTTACCTCTTTAGTCTGACTGTGGAGCATCACATGAATCAAACAAAATGTGATGAGTATTTTAGAAAAGCTGTCATTTATGTTTTTTTTTTTTATCCCCATTGCAATGGCCATGACCTCATACCAGTTTAACCCTCTGAAATCTATCACAACTTTAAAGGACAAAAAAGTTAAATGCCATAAATATTTACTAAAGATTACATGGGAAGCTGTCCCCAACTATCAATTACCCCCAAACACAGTTCTTTGGAGATGAGGATTACAGTACTTATTTCTGGGGAGAAGAAAAAAGAAAGACTTCTTTTGTACTGAACCTAGTTTGTAGAACTGTAGGAATTTAACTGGAAAGAACAGATATCCTCACTACTCCTTCCTACTCTAACCTCAGCTTCTCCTTAGTTCCATTGCTGCCCCAGGCAATATGGCATGAAAAGGCTCAGCAAGAAATATTCATTTGTAAAAGAAAAACAAATCATTATAGCAACACTCACTGGTCATTCTGTAGCAAATGTGCAATGCTCAGATTTTGTATTTTCCTGAAATAACATGCACATTTTAGGCATGAAATTATGATTGTTTGACTGTGAAATGCTGCACCCAAACACCATGTGGCTTTTAGCAGCATATCATCATATCAAGAACTATTTTTACCCTTTGGCGATTTTTCCTGCTTTGGCTCTGAGAGCTAGTCCATACGGTATTTGTATGTGGCATCAGTGGCAAAGATTTTTTAGTAGAGAAGATTTCTTCATTTAAACAGCATCACTATGTAGAACCATATACCAATGATAGCAAAGCATCTAAACTAGAAATTAAAATTGCCTGCTTTCAGGTTCAAGTGGCAAGAAATAATGTCATAGTGAGCATGAAAGAGGAAGGAACGAAGATGAAAAAGGACTTGGACCATAATTGTCCTTTTAATTTTCCTTAAAATTGATGTAAGTATCTACTTTTTTAGAATATCAGAAGAATGATGATATATTAAAAATGCATATTCTATATTTTCTCCCAATGACTCTGAATCCTAGTGGCAATGAACTTTGTCCAGCAACTCATTTGATAAAAGCAGAGAACCCAATAGCTTCCATGTATTTGCTGCCTTTCAGAAGCTTGGGCAAAAGAAAAGAGCAACTTCTTGAAAGATTTAAGCACATATTGGTCCCCTTCCAGGATGCAGACATGAAACCATATAAGAAATATTTTGAAAAGACAACCAAAATTAGCCAAACTCTTTAAACTTTCAAAATGCTTGGAGCAAAAGTCTGTTTTAGTTTAATCCAAATTAGTTTGCAGACTTAACTAGAAAGAGAAGCTATAGGAAAATATGAGCTGGCTTAAAGTGTGTGTCTTGTCTATAACTACAAAGTTGGCTTTTGTTTCTTGAAGAAACAGATCTGGTTATAGGGTTTTCCAAACCTGTGATGACATAAAAGTGTAGTGCATGTGATGCTGAACATGGATTCTTAGATTCAAAATTTAATTGACTTTGAAAATAACACAAAATGAATCTATTTCACATAAAATTTCTACCATCCTGGCCACTCTAAGGAAATAACAGTGTTAGAAAGATTAATTAAATAAGCATAGTTGTAGACTCACCCAATACATATTGCTGTTGGATGTGATGAATAGATGATTCCAAAACTGCAGAAATCACTTTTTAGTTCTACTTGGTGAAACATGCATCTTCTTTTCAGAGTTACTCTTGTAGTTACTTCTTTAAGTGGCTTTGCAGCTATTGCTTTATAATAAAGTGTTCCAAAGTTCCCATGTATAAACTGAAGCTCAGCTTGTCCATGCAGCCTAACTTATTGCATATGTTACAGAGAAATTCCATTTTGTCAGTTGATTTATTGTTGTATCAGAAGAAATAAACTCTTGAACCCCAGTGGGGAAAAATTATGCTATTCTATTCCATTTATGACATTTCCACATAGGCCAAAAAATAACTTGGTTTATTTTACCAAAATGAAATAAACACTAAGAGGTAAAAAAAAAAAAATAGTCAAAATCGATGTTTTTATATACTTTTAACTGTAGGAATGACTTTTCTTTCTAATAATGCTCAAGCTTCATTTTATAAGCTTATCTTTTCTTGAAAAGTGGTACTAAACCATTTCTTCTTTAAAAATTGGTCTTCTAAATTAAGAAGGAGGATATTAGGTAAAGAAACAAATGAAAGGATTTCTTATGGCTAATCCTTTCAGTGAGATGTCTGCCTGAAAGTTGGACTTGGTTTAAACAGTACCACTATCCTGGTTAGTTTTGATCATCTGTGTCCAATGCTGTATACAACACTGAGAGCAGCAGCAACAACAATAACGAAAATAATAAAAAAATTATTAGTGTGTGTAGGTTTATGCAAATGCTAAAATGAAATAAAGTGCATGTTTTAATTTCTCGACCTTGGAAAGTAAAACTCTTATTGTCCCACTAAAGAGAGGATGATCGGAGGCTTAGTGATGTTGAATAGCTTGCTTCAGATCACAAATCTAGTATACAGTGGCGGTCAGACACTCTGGCTGTGAAGCTTGCGTGTGTTAGTGCACACTTCTGTGCCTCTCTCTACCTGCACAGAAAGCCAACGGGGTACTCTGTGAGCTAGGGTGCCACAACTACCTTTATTATTATTTTCTTTCAAGTTCTCATTCTTCCCCCACCCCCACCCAACATTCAAGTGAGAGGAAATTTGTTATTAAAAATGCAGGGTAGCTTTCAGAAAAGGTATTTGCATGATTAGCAAGGCTAATAGAAGTGTGTTTGTGTTACTGTAGCTGATTAACTCTACTATGGTTGTCAAACAAAAGGAAGGGGCAAGGAATATCAAATGGAAAATGCCTAAATTAAGATTCTCAGTTTCCCAAAATGTGACGTAGCGAGTCTTTTCTAATGAAGAGAAACACGTTAGTTCTTTCAGAAAGAATTGTGTTTGAGGTTGCTTTACTGTATTATTGAGCTCTATGCCGTGAAACAACTTAACAGTACTCCAATTGTTTATTCACTCAGCTACATGTAAAATGTGTACTTAGGAATGCTTTATAATAAGATATTCAACAAAGTCTGTCTTATTTAACTGTACTGATTAGAAGGGACAAGCATTTCACTCTGGCACAGTGTGGCCTGGCCCACTACCTCATTTCATCTTGTTTGAAATATTATTACTCAAAGTTCAAAATGCCAAACTTTGAGAAGAATTGTGTGTGTGTGTGTGTGTGTGTGTGTGTGTGTGTGTGTTTAAGAAAATACTGTAAAACAAAAATAGTGATGATGAAATCATGTAATTTTTAATTATATCAGGTGGCAACTAATTCAAGGGGAATAAGTGAGTCTCATGTTATTGCCATAACAGAATGTTAAAAAATAATAATAACAAAAATCAAGACTACAAAAGATGCAAAGTTTAAAACTACCCTGTAGGAGTATAGGTCACAAAGGCACTGGGTGACTAAACGAGAAAGACTCGAAGAAAATTCGTGTGAGAAGAGTTACTGGCAAGGGGGAGAAAACACACTTCCAGGCAGCCTGAAAACAAACCTGACCTTGATGATGACCATATTAAAAATCCAGCGGCAAACCTCACTGAGTAAAACCAGAGGCAGGGAAATGCTGTATGGAGTCACTTGAGCTTTGTCTATTAGCTAATAGAAATAAAATACCCGTGAGATGTGGTGCTGTCCACTTTCACGAGTTCTAGATTTTATTTTGAAAAGGAAGGACATCTACTGTTTGGTGAAAATAGAATGAGATATTCTGAAGCTGAAGTCACTTAGAGAATTGTGCTATGTTACTTTGTACCCTTTCATCTCTAGGGCAAAGAAACTGAGGTCCAGACAAACTAAATGACTATTGAACAGTATTGTCACTGATTGTAGAAGAGGGCTATATGTGTGCTGTAGCAGGGAAAATGTTTTAATCCCATCACAATTAATCATACAGTTATTTTTTACATATTTACAATGCTGAAATATGAGTGCATTTACAATTAATGTGTGCATTTGAAGACAATTGTGTTTTATTTCTTTTCTTTTTTCCCTTTCATGTTTCCTTCCTTGCTCACTTTTTCTCTTTAGTTTTCCTCCTTGAAACCTGTTGCTAAACCTATGATCCATCTTTTACTCTTGCCTCTATTATACAAGTAAATTCTTGACTGAGATCTAAGCCAATAGCACAGAGCACCTGATGAGTGGATCATGAATATAATGAGAACTCTAAGAGAATACTGCTACAAATACAATTAAAAGCTTTTTTTGTGGAGTGTGGTATCACATCCCTACAATCCCAGTACCTCAGGAGGCCTAGGGAAGAGGATTGCATGTTTGAGGTCAGCTTCAGCAATTTAGTGAGGCCCTAAACAATTTAGCAAGAACCTGTCTCCAAATTAAAAAATCAAAAGGACTGGAGATGTATATCAGTGGTAAAGTGCCACTGGGTTCAATATACAGAACCAAAAATTAAAAAAAAAAAAGGTTTCCTGTTTGTTTCAAATCCACTAAAGTGTTAGTTATACAACTAGAACGCATCTTTCCTGACAGGTCATTTTTTCGCTGTATTATATTTATCATTTTAATAATTCCTTTTACTTATTAACAATTATGCAAGTTATAGAAAAAGATTAAGAATGTTTCACTCACTTAAAGCTTCTGTTCAATGCAAAGGAAAATTGGAACTAAGCTAATGATTTGTGAATTTCATCGATACAGACAATTCATGTTTTAAGAAGATTAGGTGTGCATAGAAAGTTGAGTTAAAATTACTACATTGAATTATTTGGCAAAATTCCATTTTCATTAGTATACCAAACAGTAAGCCTCAGAAGAAGAAAGGGTTATACTCAGTAAGGGTTCACATACATACGCAATAGATCCAGTGAGTGTGGGTAGATATTAATTGTGTGGGCTAAATTTAAAAGACAATGAAATAGGGTCAAGTTTACAAAGTATGACATGTATCTCCGTAGTTATAAACATTTTAGATAATCTTATTAGTGTGTTCATATGGTAGCATTTTGTCCTAGGAATCACCTCAATACAACTTTCTAAGGTGCTTCATTGCATGAAAGGAAGGGAAGGAAAGGAAAGAAGCCAGCACTAACCATTTGTTTCTTTTCTTCTGTACTAGCATTCATATTTTATGAGTATGTATTTCCTTTGAAGACTGCTGCTAGTTTTGCATGAAATAATTTAAAGATTAGGATCATATCTTATTCATGGATTTTTACAACTATCCGTACAAGACTGGTTTTCAAGCAGTTTTAGGTGAAAATAATCATCCTCTCTTTCTGATTTTAACAGTCAAGAAAGTGTTGGTATTAAACTGATATTAAAATATCAGTTCTAATTTGTATATCCAAACACTGTTGATTCAATAAAAAAGTACAACACTGAAATATTAGCAGGAAGTTTATGTTCATTCCAGAGGGCAAAACTCCATTTAAAAATTTCTTCAGATTGGGCATATGATATCACTTTTATAACCAAAGTCATATGTTTTGCTGACTATATGTTCCAGATTTAAAGAAAAATCATATAGTCGCAACCCCTCTTCCTTGCATATGTCAGACATCTCATTTCTCCAAACACTCATTTCCAAATGAAACAATACAGACCTATTAGCGTAATTATCTCATAAGGTCATTTACCACTTTGTAATTGCTGCAGGTTGTGAATGATGCATGAAACGAAAGCATCTGCAGTACAAATAGAACATAGGCAAGAATGTGCTGTGAGCTAATTAGGTAGCCACCTCACGATAAGACCCTCGGAACAGAGTACAGCCAACTCCCACAGTGCCCTGCAGTCACGAGGCAACAAAACATCCTTAAAGAGTTCAAAAGTATATCCATTATTGAGTATAACCCTTTCCTCTCCTCAGACTCCCTGAACTCTGTTCCCTGTGTGCACACACCCATTTTATCTGATTCATCCTGTGTAATGCTAATCAGGACCCTGAATAGTCATGAACTGTCTGACTGTTAGGAGAATGATTCTATTTTTTCATATTGAAGATTGAGTAAACAACCTTTCATTTGAAGAGCGGTGATGAGTTCTGTTGTTCAATAGTGTTTTCCTCACCCCTTCTATTGGCTTTTGTCTTTTTAGCAAGAGTAAGCCTTTGCTAAGGAAGAGTGTTGAAGCCTAGGTGTCACAACCTCAACTCATTGGTGTGGAATGAATGGAGTTCATGTTTCTTAAAGGAAAACCCTCCTTTCATTGTGCAGCAATCCAACAGACTCAGAGCAAGCAGAATATATACATATATACAAAATAATGTTTAACAAGCTGCTTTCTTAACCAATTCTGCTGAGAATTTTTTGTGATTAAACTGAAGTTTTCAAGAGTAACTGAAATTGAGCACTTAAAACACCAAATATATTGATTAATTTGACCAAGTTTGCCCGTTAGATGTTTTTTCTCCTCTGCTTCCACACTGCAGTACTAAAAATGTTTGTTCAATTGTCTGCTGTCCCCATTTGGATAGACAGCATTTAATTCCATAAAGCCGCCTACCAAAATGCATAATGTAATCATTCTGAATACCAACAATGGCAATTACTTCCTTCTGTTATGACTTGTTTGCTATATATAATATTTTCTACTCATCTTGCTTTCTTCTTCAGCTCAACATAATGCACTTATGTCACTTCCGATTGTCACTTCAATGCAACAGTTTTACTATGAACTTGTGTTCAGTGACAGCCTTTCACCCTGTGGTTAGTATACTATAGATTTACTGATATCTGTGATTCAGAAGTGTTGCAAATAAAAGTTGTCTACATGCTTCATTTAACAGGTCCAGATCTTTAGTGGACTGAGCTTGAATACTTGTCTACATTGGTTTTCTTTTTGCCAGTCTTCTAATTCACAGTCTCTTTGTCTTGATGAATTTTCTCTAACATTTTGCCAGTGCACATTTATGGAAGTAAGCAGAATTTAGTGACTGATTTTCATTCCTAAGCATCAGTTTTTTAGAATGTGAATGGAGTTTCTTCAATGTTGGTTGTCAATGCAAATAGGATAAACTTATCCCTAAATTATGCAATATTTCTGGTATGTGTTTTCTAATAAGGCCTGACCACTGTCTTTATTAAAAAATGCATATTGAGTACCTACTATATGACAAGAAGATACATAGATTCTCTGACATAGGGGCAACAAAAAGAGAATTCCATTATTAATATCACAGAGCTTGCATGACTGGTGAGAGCAAAACAGCAAACAAATAAGCAAGAAGATTCTCAGGTCATTATAAGTATTTGGCAGAAAATTAAGAGTGCAATGTGATAGTGAATGCAAATTTAGACAAAGGATTTAAGAAGATATCTCTGAGGATGTGATATTTATGCAAAGATCTGAATGACACAAAGGAACTAGCTGTGATAAAATCTATGGGAAGAACATTTCAAGTGAAAGGATGAGTTAGTAAAAAGGTCAAAAGGCAGAAATCAGCTTAGTTCCATTAGAAGTTCCTAGAAGGTCTTAAGCCTGGAAACATGTGTATAGTAAAGGATTTTAAAATATTTCTCAGGCTGCAGGAGGGAGGATTGAAGAATCAGCTATAAACAAGAGAATTGTCTGTTGATTGTTGCAGTAATCCAAGCCAGAGAGAATGGTGGCTTGAACCAGGGAAGAGAGAAAGGATTGCAGAAATGGAAAAAATCTAATGGATCTGGAATATATTTTGGAAGTAGAACTTATAGGACTTACTTAGAAAAGAGATAGCAAGATTGCTAATAGAGTAAGAAAGAATAATTACAATGTTTTTAGTGATCAAAAAAGTAGATTTGGGTCCATTTACACAGAAAGAGAAAACTAGAGAGTGCGTATTCTTCAGGGAGAGAGGATAAAGTTTTGTTTCAGACATGTTTTGACTTTTAGCCTTGGGATAGTTAACAGTCAGTATGGACGTGACTGTGGCAAGGAATACATAGAGAACTGGTAAAGCATCACTTGTGGGGGTGCCTGTGAGGATATTTCCAGAGAATATTGACTTGTAAAAGGAATGGATTCAGTGGAGAAGATGCACTTCAATGTGGGCAGATACTGTCTAATCAGCCAGAAACCTGAAAAAAGCAAAACCAAAGCAAAGGTAAATTGGTCTTGCTGTCTCAAAGCTGGAATAGTCTCATTCTCCTGCTCTTGGATCCCAACTGTAGGCTCTTTGGTCTTGGGACTTCAAGATTTAACACCAGTGGTTCCCTAAAGTCTTTAGACTTAGATGAGCCACACTACCAATATCCCAGGGCATTGGGCTTACAAATATCCCTCTCAGTCTCCATAATCACACAGGTTATTTTGTGTAATAACTACCCTCTTCTATATCTCAATCTGGACCGATATATCTATCTGAATTTACTTATAAATATATACCCTATTGTTTGTGTCTCTAAAGAGTCCTCTGATAGAGCTTTGGAATCATGCCAAAAAGAATGTCAAAATAGTACTGGATATAAATTTGAGATTCACTGGAGCCCTGAGACTAAAAGAAATTATCTAAGGAGTTTGTATAGATAGACAAGATAAAAGGGTACAGAGCCTTGTATTAAGGACCCACCAATGCTAGAGGAGAAGCAGAGGAAGCAAAGTAGACAGGCAAGGGAAGACCAATGAAGCTGGAAATGTTATGATATTGTGGGATCCCTGAAGCCAAACAAAGAAAAACTTTCAAGAAAAGAAGGGAAGTTTTTTTTATGTTGAAGGTTTGGAGAGGTTAAGAAAATAAGGGTGAAGTGGAAACTTGATTTGAAATACTGATCATTTATGACCTTGCTAAGGGCGATCTCAGTAGAATGATGGAGAAACCAAAGCTCAGCCGGGTATGTTGAAAAAAAAAAAAGAATATGTGGTAAGGAAACCATCTTAGTCAATCATTTTAACAAAGATTTTCTTCAAAACTGAATAGGAAATGGGACATTAGTTGAAAATCAACATAGACTGAGAGATCTTTTCTTCTTTTAAAATAGTCCTCATTTGTGTGCTGATGGAAGAGATTCATAAATGGAAAAATTGATGGTGCTGAGGATAAGGCAGGATTGCTCTTAGCAACATCTTGGAGATTATATAACTTGCCATTTACACCTTTTTTTCAAATATAAAACTCAGTTTCAAATTTGATTGAAAGGTCTCCCTTTTCTCCTTACTGGTTGCTTCAAGGACATGAATAATTTGAAGGAGTACAACAAGTGTCTGGGTTTTTCTGTCCTACTCTTATTTTTTTATAAATTTACTTGCTTATTTACTTATTTGTCCAGTACTTTTGAAGTTGGGGGCAAAGTAGAGAGGTGGGTAAAAAGAATTTGCATGCCATTGTTAGAAGATGCCGCAGGACTTATTCTGACTCTTCTTTAAGTCTATGTCCTGTCTTAAGTCATAGAAAGTTTTCTTAAACATGGTGCTCAGCTTTACCCCAAGCACCTGTCACAGAGAGAGAAAGCTCAGAGAGGGTCAGTTCTGCATTCCTTTAGCTCAAGACATTTTCCATACCCCACACTTTCTCTCCAGAAAGACTTCACTTCACATGGGCCACTCTATGTAAGTTCTATTTTCTCTCACTTCCCACCTCCTCGCCTCCTCAGAGAGCCATGAAAACAGAATTCCTCTTCTTCACATTCTAAGAACTGTGCAGAAGTGGGATGAGTTGGATTTGCTCCCATTTTTTCCCCAGGCCAGGTGCATCACACTGCCTTCAGAAATACACAGACAATGAGCAGAAGCCAGCTTAAGTTCTCTGTGATGACCATGAAATATAACTCAACTCTCCTTAAGACTACTGTCAGAATTTCTGCTTCAGTGTAATAACAGAGCTGTAAATTCTATGGCTTAGCAAGCATTCACCAAGTAAAGCAGTTTCTTCTCTATTTGAGCACCTGCAATCTCCACGCATAAGTCTCTTAAAGTCATTGTCCTTTTTCCCTTTTCTTACATGGCGAGCACTACTTGACCACATCAATGTACCTCTGGACAAACTTCTGTCCCACTCGCCAATCAGTTCACAAAGACTTGAGAGGAACATGGAAAGGCAGTTGAGGGTCAAAGGCAGTAAGAAAATATGGCCAAAAAACTACCGTAGATTTTCTGACCAAATTGTCAGAAACCTGCTTCATAATGTAGATTCTTCCATGGACATTTTTTGCACACCAGCATCTGGTCAATGGTACAAGTGGAGCATTGGATACAGCTGCATCTCTCCAAGGAGTGCTTTTTCTAAATAACTCTAGATGCTATGAGTTAGCACTGCCATGGTTATACCTTTTACTTTTATTAATAGGCTAATATCAAGTTTCCAACAAAGGAAACATTTTAATCTTAATCCTTTTACGCTGTGAACATATACACTCATACATGGTAAACTTTCATGTTTACCAAGTCACCCTGAAGAATCTACTATCATTTAGCAACAAGGGTAGTAATAACCTGGAAATAAGTAAACCTTCCCATCATTCAAAATGAAATATATTAAAAGATTCTATTAAAAAAAGCAATAACAAATATATGCATTCACAATAATTTGGCAGATCTGGGTAGAAACTCCAGTTCTGTCATTTATTTACCAGGTAAGGTTGGACTCTGCTTAATTTGTCTGGATTTTAGTGTGTCCAAGTGCAAAGTGAGGCTCCTAATGTTCATTTTAAGGGGAGTATTTCAGGTTTAATGAAATAATTATGTAAGACATTCAGTATAATATCTAGCAATTTTATATGTATATAATAAATGATGAATGCTTTTATTAAATGATTCACCCTATTTAATGGAGCCTTAACAATCATGCCCCATATATTCAATTTTTTTAAAAACTGCAAGTTCTGTGATGATAGGAAACCTTCTTATGTACTTCTCAATCTATAATCTTATAAAATATCTGGCTGTTAGCAGGAAATCTGTAAATACCTTTTAGAATAAATCAAACTGAAGTACTTGCTAGTGCTTATAAGCAGCAGAGTCAAAATACAAATAATCAGTTATCCATTTTTCCTTTTACTAATTTCATGTAACAAGCCACCCTAAAATTTAGGTGCTAAAAACAATACAATATTCATTTAGCTCACAGATCACAGTTTGGACAGTGCTTTGGGGACTCCTTATTCTACTCCATTTAGTATCAGCTGGGCTTGCTCAGAGGTGGGTGCTATAATCATTCAAAGTCTCGCCAATTTACAAGATGATGCCTGGGCTAGAAAGGCTAAGTAACTGGAAATTGCTATAGCTAGGACAACGTGGGCATCTCTCACTCTTTCTCTCTGTGGTCTCTCCAGCTCGATGGCTTTTATGTAAATAGTTTTTCTTAAACAGCAGGTCAAAGCTTCCAAGGCATGAGTCCTGAGTCAGAAAGCCAGATAGATGTCTCTTGACCCATATGACAATCCCTTCCACTCCATTCTCTTCATGGAGTTGTAGAACATAACCTATAACAGCCTTTTATGAAAATGCAACCAGAGTCTCATTGGCAATGTTATTTAGTAATTGATCCAAAGTAATGTAGGGATTGTGTGAATAAGAACAAGGAAATGCTTTGAGTATCACAGCTTTCCTGTTTACTATGACAGCAATGCCTTAAGAAGCCCACAGGCATATTTTCTTCAGCACATTGTATGTGAAGACTATACTACAGGTTCCTCCCTTCAGAAACCATCTCTCCCCAAACTCCTTGGTCAACACAGATGCCTACATTTGCCTCAACATCTAGTCCCTCGGCTAGAATCTCCATCTGCTGAAACACACAGGAGGAAGTAGTCTTTCTGATTTTAATAGTTATTCAACAGTAACAACAGCAACAAAAATAATGAAATTGTGAAGGATAATAAAAAAGAAAGAAAGAGGGGAACTATAGCTTTAAAGAATCTCAGGAAACATGAAAACTGTTCATAATAATGGACATGACAGATTTTTGATGAGTAAAAATATTAAAAGAATTAGAAAATTTGAACTCCAACTCAATAATAGATAATGGGAAAAAAGTGTTCAGATATGTTTGTAGAATTGTATATTTAAATTATAAGAACTCTTTTTCCCTCCTTCTCTTCTTGCCTCCCTCCCTCCCTCTCTCTCTCTTTCTCTCTCTCTTTTTCTTTCTTTCTTCAGTGTAGGGAATCAAACACCAGGCATCATGCATACCAGGCAAGGATCTCTACCACTGACATACATCCCAAGCACAGAGACTATCTTTTGGAGATAAATACTGATTGAATGAGATGATATCTTGGACTTCATACAAAATAATTCAAGGAATAGGGGTGGTATAGATAAAATTAAATTTAATTATTGAATATGAATAATATGGGTATATGAGGGTGTTATTGTTACCCTTTGAATACCTTTGAGGCCTTTTATAACAAAAAGTTGTTGGAATTTTTTTATTTTTTAACTTTGAATTTTGAGCTTGGAAATCTACCTCAGAATTTCAGGACTTAATCCTGCTAATATTTACCTAATGCCATATTTTTCTCAGTCTTCTCATATGGCCTTCCTACTTTTTTATTTCAGTGTGGAATAGAGCTTAGGTTCTCAGACTCATGATTATATTCATCATTGCTTCTCAACTCTTCAATTTGCTACAAGCATTGCTGACACTGACTACCTACTCTTGTAAATGCCAAAAGGCTTTACTTTCTAATCCTGCCCCTACCCTCACAAGCTCCTGCTTAACCTTGGGCTAGACTGTATTATAATTCAAAATATTTGTTGCCCTTTCATGTGTGAGAATTAGGTACCCCTACCCCATTGACATCGGATCTGGTCATGTAATTTGCTTTGTCCAATACAATGTGAGGGAGGATATGTGTGATGCCTCAAAGAAAGAGTGATTATCATGTAATTCTAATTCTCTTCAGCCCTGCCACAAGACTAGCAATGTCCCAGATAGCAACAACTACCTCTGCCTGGAATCTAGAACAAATATGCTTAAAAACAGAGCCATAGCCAAACCAGAATGGATATGTTGTACAAGCAAGTAAGTATTTATTTATAATCCACGTATTTTGAGGCTGTTTGCTACTGTAGCATAATTTAGTCTAAGCTGCCTGACACACCTTCTCTCTACTCACCATTTGTTATGGGTTGTTTAATCTTGAATAGGTTCTCACCCACAACAATCTACCATCCACAAACCAGCCTGCTTAAGTTTAGATACAAAATGAGATCCTGTTTTGAATAATGGCACAATCATCAGCAGCTAGATTATTTTCTTTGTGGCATCAAAGAGATTAGAAATTAATATGGCTATCTATGTACATTCATAGATGTTTCCATTCTCTATATGAAATTGCAATGTGATGATTAGCATTACAATAAGTAAGTAGAATACTGAAGTCAGTTTATTGTATGGATATAAGTATCTGAAAACGGCCATTATAAAACAGGAAAAGAAAACAAGTGAATTCCAATAGCACTAAACATTACTTCCCAATTATTCATCCTTTTAGCATAAGCACAGTGATAGCCCATTAAAAGGAAAAGTATGCTATTTCTCTTCAAAGCAAGAATGCCATTATTAGTTGTTCACAAAAAATGCAACAGGTCTTGTACTAGCCAAGACAGACTAGGTGACAAACAACCTCAAAGTCTCAGTGATTTAAAACCTGTAATTTATTTCTGGTTTGCACCAAGTATGCTACAGGTCAGTCATCCTCCTCCTGGTCAGCTGTCCTTATTTTGGCAACATAGCAACCTAACTGTTTCAGTCATTCTACTCCACCCTGTCAACACTTCCCATGACTAGCATCAAGGTAGAGAAACTGGAGAATTTTGCCCCAGGTGTTTTACATTTCCTGCACTGGGCTTTGACACATTTCATTGGCCAATTAATCACATGGTTCTACTGAAAGCAGCTAGCTCAGTGTCCTCAGGAAGAAGAAATATTGATAGGCAGTAGCCATGTCTATCACATGTTCATGGTTTAAATAACATAAAAAGAATGATCTAATAAGGGATGGTTACCTTGATGGAAATGGTAATAGAGAAAGGTTGCACAAAAATTGAATTCTAGGATCACTGAGTTCCCATCAGTATGCAAAAGAAAGAGTAAAATGAGTATTTTACCATTAATGTAGTAAGATTTACTCAGATTATACAGTAACACAGATTATACAGAAATACCACTGTATTTCCTTCAATAAAAAAAGTAGGATATCACTGAAGGAATAGAGTTGGCAATAATAATTGCAATAATAATTATAATAACAACCACCACCACAACAAAACTGTTAGCTAACATTTGTAAAGTACTTATTCTGTGACATATGCTATTTAAAGAGCTTTACTGAAACTATTGTGTAAAATATCCTGCTCGAAGAAGATCGAGAAAGTGGTCACTATGGTATTTAGAATCTCTGAGCGGTAATTAATGTAGTCAGAATGGTTTCAAAGAAAATATGAATGACTGACAACAAAGAATGCATGACCTTAATGACAATATCTCATTCTAGATAGTAGTTTTCATCTTTCTTTACATTTCCTTATGATTTGGCAGCAGTTCAAAGATAACATATGTGCATTTCAGTGCTCCAAGTATTTTGAGTCTGTGCTAACATAAAATGTGCTTTCACCTCACCAACTTTGTGCTATAATACCAACTGGGGAATATTCTCATGTATGTCAATCAGACATAGGGTAGACACTAGAAATCTTAATCCTTTCTTTTGGCATGGGGGTGGGAGGAAGAACTTAAACAAAGAAATTACAAGACTATCCAAGCCTTTATGGAAAATAAGGAAGAGGTTACAAAATTCATGGTAGTGCAGCAGGAGAATGTGATAAGGAAGACATATAAGTAACTTTTTAAAGTATTGATAAACTTTTATCTCTTAAACTGGGTTTGGGTATGTGGTTATTTGTTCTACTATTTAAAATGCACATATACTATGCACATTGACTTAGTCTAATTTCAAAAGTAGAAAATTGGGCTTATTATGGGAAAAAACACAAAATCACCACTATATTTAGATTCTCAAATACTCTTACCGATTTTAGTTTTGCAATGCATAACAAAAGACTATGGGAGAAGATGAAAATTCATTGAAGAAAACATTTTGAAGTAATGATGACCGTTTTCATTGATGGTAGTTACAAAGAATGCTAATGTGTTAAGTAATTGAGCTGGATTAACAATCATGGAGGGAAAGCACTTGACTTCCAAATGATATTCTTGTGTTTATTCACTGTTCATTGGATATTTCCTCAACACTGATACTAGAGAAAATTCATAAAATGCATTTCTCATATCTAATTGTCACTTTCATAGCATTCAGGATCCTTACCTACACTTTTAGCCTTATTTTCCACTACACCCATCTTGTGATTAAAAACTAAACACAGCCACTTTCAGTCCTTCTCCTATGCTATGCACTTTCTCCACTTCTTGCCTTTGCATACCCTGCACTTTCTCCACTTCCTGCCTTTGCATACCCTGGACTCTTTTTCCAATAATATCCTTCTTCACTTCGTTGACCTGAAAGATTGTCATTCATCTTTTAAAATTCAACCCCAAACTCACCTTTACTGAAAAAATTCCATTTACTCTTCCAAGAGGATTTCAGGAGTTGCTCCCTAAGCTCTTAAAGTACATTGTATAGTACTTTCCACAGGAACATTCGATGTGTTTTTGTTTATTGACAAATCTGTTTCTCATCTGAATGGGAATGTGATGAGATTTGGACAAACTCTATTCAATTCATCCTTGTTTACTGAAACTTTTAGGATAATAGCTGAAATATAGTGACCACTAAATAGATGTATGTGAAAGAATGAATAAAAATGGATGAAGATAGTATTTGGAACCAAGAGTGTGGAAGATTCCAATGAAACTGAATCTAACATTCTTCATGCTTAGCCAAATAAATCAGCAAATGATTCATTTTACGTACTTCCAACCAGGATGATGTCCTTCTACTTACATATCACCTAATGATATATATAATGACTTACACTTATCTCATGAATCATGATCCCAACACTAGGTTGGTACATTCCAAGTATTCTGTCTGTTCTTTACAAAATCTTTCTAAGGTGAGTATTATTGTCTTGTGTTTCATGGAGAAAATATAAAGCCCAGAATAATTAAGTAACTTGTCAAAAGTAAGTAAAGAGTAGTAGATAGAACCGCCAAGTATGCCCCAAATGGACATATTATAACTCTACTGCATTAGAAAAAAACATCAGGGATTATATAGATATGAATACTTTTCAGTCTATAATAACATTAGCACAAAACCACTAACAACTCTGGAGGATAAATATTCCAGATAATTACTTCCAGACAACAAAGATCACCAAAAGTCCATCCGTGCATCCATGATGAAAGTATCTGAAGAGACAGGAAGATCCTCCTTTTCAGTAACTGTTTTTCTGATCCAAAAAAAAAAAAAAAAGGAGTGTTTCAGTAAACTCAAGAATACTTATTTAAACCAACACTGTGAGCAAATAATTTTATTCTGTTTGGGAATACTTGTTACTGTTTCCCTCAAAAAAAGAACAAAAATCTAAAACTTCTGGTTTTCTACTCATGGTGGGTTTTTTTTGTCTCAATAAGAAAAACAAAATGGTGTAGATTTTGTTTACATTGGTTTCTAGCTTAGAATTCAGAAACAACTTCACTGCTACGAAGTTGTGCTTTTTAAAATAAGATTGTTTGAATTTCTTTTTATTTTTAAGCACTATATTTAACTCATTTTATTTCTAATGGAATATTTCATCACTTGTCATCTCTAAAAGATCTGTGAAACTTCGTTTTTTACCTGTGTTTAATTCTACAGAAATAATTTATTTAAGCCTTATCCTCATTTTCCCCTCTAAAGTAATGAGGGACAACTTATCTATCTTTATTTTTTTAACTGGAGGGTTTTTTTATGTATTGACTAGGAAGATGATTACCAAGTCAATTGATTGTTTAGTTTATTGAATGTTTTTGGTTTGTAAAATATTGTGTTTTAAATGCATAATTAAAAGGTATACACACACAAAAAAAGCATGTCCAGAGGCAAATATCCTTAACTAAAATAGAAGACCTCTCTATAACTTTGAGGGTATAAATCCAACAAAAGGCAATGTGTGCCAATGTGGCTGTATTCATGCATGAAATGCTTAATGAAATATGCTATTTCTAGTACAAATAATTGCCTTTGTTTTCATCATCTTGCCTGGTGCATGGTAGCAGGCTACAGAATAGTGTACGTTTTATCCTGATCTACAATCAGACAGTTCATAAAACTCTAATGGAAATGAAGATTTTGCTATTTGAAGTGGTCAAATTTCCATTTTCAAACACATCACAGCTTATAACCACTGATGGCATTTGGGTTTGCTTTTGAGTTTTAGGATAATAGCAAATTATAGAGAAAATCTACCAATTCTTTGTCAGTTGAACTAGGAGGAAAAAAGGCCCATTATCTGCCTGGAAGAAAAGCAAACCTACATGGTGTTTTTAAATGAAAAATATATATTTGTTTGTAGCTGTATGCTATTTATAAATTTAAGATCATTAGTCTTGCTTAAGAGAACTTGTGCACGTAAATAAAAATCCTTCTTCTCTTACCTTCACATTGATTTTAGGAATAAAGAGAGGAATAAGGAGCAATATGAGAGCTCTCTTTTCCTTCCTATTTCAGTGGTCTGTGATCCATAAAATCTAAGTGGTTATTTAGAACAATTCAACTTGAATAGATATGTGTTGTTACATACCTTGGTCTTGCTAATACTTTTTCTCCTGAATATTCCTTCTACTTATCTTCCTCTGTTCCTAACTGAAACCCCTAAAGCCTTCCACTTTGCCTCCAATCTCACTCCTTCTGTGAATACTTCTCTCCATCCCCGAGCTTCTGAACCCAGTGCTCTCACACATTCAACACATGTTTTGAGAGTACCAACTTAGTAATCATCATCTCTACCTTCTTCCTAAGTCAGGAAAATGTACTACAAAATTTCTACCTGATATTAAATTCTTACAGTTATGGGAAACTCATTACTTTATAGAACACCAATTCTTTAAACACTTTCCCATGTTTAAGATAACTGCTATCTGCCTGTAATCTTCACATATTTGTTCCTTCTCTGCTTCTTAAGGACATAATAAAGGTGTTCAATCCCTTCTTAATTCAAGTGATGGTTTTTCAAATACTTAAAAGAAGATGTTGTGTTTCATTCCTTCCTTTTCTCCAAGTCAAAATATGCCCAATTTTTTCCATCAATCTCTGTTATGCATAAGTTCTAATCACTTCTTAATTTTGGTCTTTTTCCACATACACTTAAAATAAGTGATTTCTTTTTGAAAATATCATCCTAATAGCTCTTCTGTATCTTGACAGTGATGGTGTTTACATGGTTCTATATACTTATGAAATATAACAAATGACTCTTAAAATGGGTAAATTTTATGGAGCATAAATGATACTTAGGATCTAAAAACACTGAGGAAAAAATATTCACCTAATGTATCACCAAACCACAGGAGCTGTCTAGGCAAACCATATGGTAGTCTAGACAGCCACCATAATGTTTGAAAGCTGTCACCTGCCTGGTTCTGGGTACCACTTTGCTTCAATCTCATAGGCATGGTAGTATTGGTTCATAGTAAAGTAGTCAAGAAGAATTGCAAGGGTCTTTTATTGTTTATGGGAAATGATATATGGTTAATTTTTACAGTCAAATACATAAGTCTAAACATTCATCCTAGATTTGTTCCTTTTTCACTCTTATTTATTTTTAATGCTCATTTATCCATGTAGCACAGATTTCTTAAGCCTGTATCATCTACCAACATGATCAAAAGAGATATGTGCCTTTTTCCTCTTATAACTCATAGTCACATGAAGGAAATAGTGTAAAACAAAACCAAGAAAACAAAACAATTACATTTGTTAATGTATTGGGCATAGGGTGCTGAGATAGAGAACAGAAGGGGAGAGGACACACTGAAGTAGACAGACTTAACTTTAAACTGAGAGGTTAAGGAAGGCAACATAAGGGAATTCACATTTACTCTGAAACCATAAAGTTAAGGAACAAGAGGCAATGAAGGAACATCTGAGACAGTCATAGTTCAATTTAAGAAAATGGAGCTTAGCATTTTAGAGGAAAAGGCTGAAAACCAGAAATATAGGATACCATGGGAGACACTAGCAAGAAATGTGTGAGCAGAGTTAGTTTGACCCAGATTTGGAAGGCTATCATAAAGGATTTGGGTATTTTTTTCAATGAGCTTTAGGAAACCACTGTAAGATTCTACTTAGAAGAATGATACTGCCCAAACTATATATATCACAAAAATCATTTTACCTGATGTGCAAATTGATTAGATGCTGACAGGAGGACAAATTAAAACATATCATGGGGTTTTTATACAAAAAAAGTGAATGAAACCTGTTTCAAAAAAAATTAGTGAATAGGGTTAATGTTAGACTGTTAGACCACAAAACTTGAAACCTCTCCTTAAATTGAGATATGTTGCCTAGTCACCACCCTTTGAATGTGATTGATAGACCCAAGGTCTCAAAAATATGATGCACATGCTTCTTGAGTATGCAAAATTATAAGAATATGCAATTTCTATTTGTGATTCTCTCCTCAATTAAAATATCACTATTTAATAATATGCATATCGCTTTCCATTACTCAATAGTACTATAGTGAAAGTGAAAAACAAAATTGCTCTACGTGTACATTTTTACATAATCGCAAAGTAGAAATATCATAAGTTGAACCATTTTTAATTCATGGACTCTGTGTGTGTGTGTGTGTGTGTATGTGTGTGTGTGTGTTTGGTTGTAGAATTAAAGGATTTAGAAGTTATAAAAATGCAACCAACTAATAATATATTCAAAGCATTTGTCTCCATTTTGTCCAGAAGTTTATGCTGTCCACCTTTGCTTAAGCCTTACTTTCTCAAATAATATCGCACTGATGGATTTAGATAACTTCCTACATTCCCTTTAGTAATAATAATTCTATATTGTGATCTCTGTTTTACATTAAAATCTAAGAAATGGAAGAAATTATTATAGAAATCTAAGCAATGCCCAAAAGTGAATGATCACATAATCTTTCTTAATAGGCAAAAGAGCTATTGAACAATTGGAGAATTTTAAAGAATTAGCCAAAATTTAAAAACCAATAGCATTTACAATTACATTTATTTATTTATTTATTTTGGTATCGGGGATTGAACTCAGGGGCACTTGACCACTGAGCCACATCGCCAGCCCTGTTTTGTATTTTATTTAGAGACAGGGTCTCACTGAGTTGCTGAGCACCTTGCTTTTGCTGAGGCTGGCTTTGAATTCACAATCCTTCTGCCTCAGCCTCCAAACCTCAGGGATTACAGGTGTGCACCATTGCACTGGCTACAATGACTTAAAAAAACACTTAAGCATAAAATTAACCAAGTGTGCACAGGACCTATGTGCTGCAAATGATGCTGATTAAAGAAGGATCTAAGTAAATGGAGAGATGCAGTCATCGTGGATTAAATTTATCTGTTAAAATGTTTGGTTCTGCCTAAATTGATCTGTAGTTTTACTGCAGGTTTTATCGAAATCCCAACAAGAGTTTCTGCAGACATAGACAAGAATATTCTAAACTTTCTTTGAAAAGGAAGAGGTCCTAATAAACTAAGATATTCTTGAACAAGAAAACAGGTACATTACTATATATAAAGGCCTGCTAAATAGTTAACCATTGATACTGTATGGTATTGACAGAGGGACAGATTCAATGAACTACAAAAAAGAACCAAGAAAGAGATTAATACAAATATATTAACCTGATTTTAACCAAGATGCAAAAGCAATCCAGTGAAGGAAAGTTAGCCTTCTCAATAGGCTGGCCCAGTTGGAAATCCATAGTCAAAGAAATGAACCATGGTTTAAATCTCACATCTTATAAAAAATTAACTTGGATGGAGGGTAGACTTAAAACTTAAGAAAAATTTTAAGAAAACTAAAAATAGCTTAGAAAAATTGGAATAGAATTTGGGGGTTCTAGGCTACATAAGGAGTTTTTAGAATGACAGTTTAGTAAAACAGTTCAGTAAAAGAAAGTAATCAATAAATTGAACATTACCAATATTTCAAATTTCACTTTTAAAAAGCTCATGTGAAGGAATGAAAAGACACTATAGATTAAGAAAAAATATATGCAAACCACAGGTCTAATAAAGGATCTAGGATATATAAAAACTCTCAAAACTCAAGAATTTTATAAACAAATGATTAGAGAATGAAAATAAGCAAAACACATGAGAACTTCTCACTGAAAGGATAGACAATGGAAAATAAGCATATGAAAGTATACTCAATCTCTAACCATCTAGGAAAATCAAATTAAACCACAGTAGCTATCACTGTACATCTATCAGAATGGCTGGGAAAAAAACAGTGATAACACAAAATGCTGATGAGCATTCGGAGAGGCTGGATCATTCATACACTTGTGGGGAGAATGTAAAATGCCACTCTCAAAAACATCTGGGGAATTTCTTGTAAAATTAGAGCGGAAACTACCTCTTATGCCTCATCAATGGAATTCTTATATATTTATCTACAAGAAATGAAAACTTAATTTACATAGTCACCTATACACAGATATTCATAGTAGTTTACTATGTTAAACATTTTGTCCCATAGCGACAAAATGGGAAAACATAGGCATCCTTCATGAGGGAATAGTTAAACTGCAGTACTTCTATACAATGGAATACTATTTAGCAACAAAAAGGAGAAAACTGTTGATATACTCCACTTACATGAATCTTCAGGAATTACGCTGAGTGAAAAAGTGTCAATCCCAAAAAGTTCACACTGCATGATTTCATTTATATTACATACTTGAAATGACCAATTATAGAATTAGGGAGAGGTATAGGTATGACAATGGAAGCAATACCATTGATGTGGGACTGTTCTATATCTTGTTTGCATCAATGTCAATGTCCTTGTTAGGATACTACTATAATTTTGCAAGATTTTACCAGTGGAGAAAACTGAGTAAAGGGTACATGCGATTTGTCTATTGTTTCTTAAAACTGCATGTGAGTACAATTTTCTCAAGTTCAAAAGCTTAAGAAAACATGAATTTATGATACAATATCTTTGCTTAATCTTGAGGGGTTGTCATTTATATAATAATTAAAAAAAACCTTGGCAATCAAAATAAAATATCCAAATTTAAACGTGTATATGTATGTATATGTGCTTGCATATATGTGCAAAAATGCAAACTAAAATCCATCTTCTTGCCCTCCATAAGATTTAAGCTTATTTTTCTAGGTAAGAAATGTGACATATTGGAAGTATTATGTTCAGAAGCTTATCAAAATTTCCTCCAATAATTTTAATGGCAGAAGAGGATGTAGGAGTAATCCTTTAAATTCAGAATTATACAGTATTTGAAATTAATAAAATAATTGTTTTACATAATAAATAGTTCATTACAGACAAAAATATCACTCTTCCTATGTATACATCCTTCTACATGGAATTTTAAAGTTGACTGAATCTTTATGCCTTATATACTAATAAGATTTTGGTAATTCCAATATGTTCAGAAGCAGAAATGAGACTGGTAAGAGATAAACTTAAAACTTGATAGTACGTTTACTTCACATATACATACATGTACTTGAGAATTGTTGCTTAGCACCAAAATCATAACCATATACATGACATACATAGAAAAATGACTCGATAGAAATTTTTAGCATGTAATCAGTGTAATTTCAGAGTGAGGATGGCACACAGCATTCATTTCTGCATCATGGCAGATATTATTAATCAATTTTAAGTCTTGTGGCCAGATGTGGCCAAAAAATCTTTCACAGTCTGCCTACAAACATGTCACAATTTAGCAAAATTAAATGTTTTCCATTCTTTTGTGTGAAATTAAATTATGAATTATTTTCCAAATTTTATTTATATAAATAATATAATCAAACTTTTTTAAAATTGGGTTACTATCAGAACTTAAAAATGAAATCAATTCCTTAGCTCAAGAAGACTTGCCTAATGGGGAATTTTTACTATCAAAGTTAAGATAATAAAATCTTGAAGTTTTCTATGATAGAATAATTCCAAATATTAGAGTAGTAGTAGAATTGTTCCATCAAATGAAAATGTTATACATAAAGATTGATATACTTATGTACTAAAAGTTAGAGGTCAAGGGATTTTCTTGTTTTTTTTGGTTCTTGGAATTGAACTCAGGTGTGCTTAACCACTGAGCTACATCCCCAGCCCTTTTTAAAAAATATTTTATTAGAGACAGGGACTCATTGAGTTGTTAAGTGCCTTGCTTTTGCTGAGGCTGTCTTTTAACTCACCATCCTCATGTCTCAGCCTCCCAAGTCACTGGAATTATAGGCATGTGCCACCACGCCTGGCCATGATTTTATATATATATATATAAGATGTAGCATGGTGTTTGATATATGTATGCATTGTAGGATGACTAAATCAAGCAAATTAAACATATCTACAACCTGATATACTTATCTCTTTTTTCATGGTTAAAATCTACATTTTCCTTTTTTTTTTTTCTTTTTTATACCAAGGATTGAACCTAGGGCACTTTACCATTGATTCACATCCCCAGTCCTTTTTATGTTTTATTTTGAGACAGGATCTTACTAAGTTGCTTAGAGCCTTGCTAAATTCCTGAGGCTGGCTTTGAACTTGTGATCCTCCTGCCTCAACTCCAGAGCCGCTGGGATTACACATACATGCCACCATGCCCGGCCCTAAAGTCTACTTTTTTTTTTTTTTTAACAATTTGCTAGTATATGATATTAATTGTAATCACCACATTGTAGAATAGATCTGAACTTATTCTTCCTGTCTAAATGAAATTTTGTATACTTTTACTATATTGCTCTAATCTACCCTGTCTTCCAGCCCCTAGTAACCACCATTTTATTCTTTGTTTCTATAGACTTAACTTAAAATCTTTACATTGCTGACATCATGTGCAGTTAACATAACTTCCTCTAGGCTCCTCCATGTTGTCACAGATGACAGCATTTTCTTCCTTTTCATGGCTAAATAGTATTCTGTAGTGTATATATACCACATTTTTCTTTATACATTCATTTGCTGATGGACACTTATGTTGATTCTATATCTTGGATATTGTTATCATGAAGTAAGAATTAACCCCTCAAGATTTCAAAAAACAGTAAAATTAATAAAGTTGATTTTATGATTACTCTCATTATATTTTTCTTATTCAGTATACTAGTATTCACTTGTAAGGCTATACGAGCAATGTACTCCCACCAAAATAAAAGTGACCTTCAAAATGGTTCATAGCTATTGAACAACTACAAGGAACAAATCATGCAAAGGAACAAATTGCATGATTTCTTTTCATCCTTATTGAGCACAAAGACACCTGGTTTAGTAAGCAACAGCAGAACCCAGAAGCTAGATTGATTGGTTATTGTTGTTGTTGTTGTTATTATTATTATTATTATTATTTGCATAATAGGGATTGAAACCAAGGGCACTTAACTCTTAAGCCACATCCCCAGCCCTTTTTAGTTTTTGAGACACGGTCTTGCAAAGTGGCTTAGGACCTCAGTAATTTGCTGAGGCTGCTTTTGAACTTGAATCCTCTTGCCTCAGCCTCTCATGTCACTGGAATTACAGGCATATGCCACCATAACCAGCAGAACTTAAATTTAACCACCAAGTCTGAATCAACCTTAAAACACAAACTGTATATTCTAAGACTTGAAAATCTTGAATTTGAAGTAAATAATGCCTTTCAAAGCAGAAACACCTAATTTTAATAGTGTAATTTCATTAGAACCCCAATCTGCTCATTGTATTTATTACTCTAATGTGTTATGAATATTATTTACAGAATACCTACATGTAGATAAAGGCCTTTGTTTCCATGAAGCCACATGACAGACATAAGCAATCAAATAAACAACTAAACAACAATAAACACCCTTTTGGTTGGGGTTTTGTGGTAGGTAGTATTAAAATCTCACATCAACTGAATTTTTGGATTTGTGGGCACATGAGTATTTTTTCTTAGTGAATACAAGAAAAGAACTCAGGTACAAACATGGAATTTGAAGTGTGGTTCACCCAGGGTAGAATTATTTAATGATACCTGAAACATTATCATTAGAGTCCTGGAGACACTCAGTCTTGGATTCAAAGCTGGATGCATAGAAATCTGCTATTAATCTCCTTACTTATCTAGTCTCTCTGAAACTGACTCTTAAATAAAATATTTAACAGCTAAATTCTTTTTTTCTATTAAAGACTTTTAATGTGAAATTGCAAACACACACAAAAAAGAAAAAATTGCTCAAAAGGTTACAGAAATTGATGTATGTAAAAATGTCCATCTAAAAATGACACAACCTCAGAAAGTTGCTATTTTTTTTTAACAAGTATGTTCCAAAAGAATATGGCCACATTTCAGAGAGACATTTCTTCTCCCAACACCATGACAAGTGTTGATATCACTAAAAGGATTCTGAAAATGAATTCAAAACAACATCATTTTTTTTTTTCTTAAATGTTGGAGAAAGTAAAATGACTAGTGTGGTATGTCTTGGAAAGACCTTAGATTTTGCATACTCCTAACTCAGTTCTCTTAATACTGAAAAGAATTATTTGGGCTATTATGACTCTTTCTCACAAACTTTTTTTAAGCACCCACATTCTCGTACAAATGCACAAAGACACATGCACATGTAAAATTTTACATTTAAGGGAGTAAGTGATTTTATTCATGTTTTGCATGTCTTTTTTGTCTCATATTATCTTGTGATCCTGAGTAAATAATGTAAGAACGATTGTTTGTTGCTCGTGCTTCCATAAGGAGAGTTACTGGAATTTTCTGGAAGGACTCTCCAAGCCCAGGGTGATTTTTCCAAATGGTCTGTAAATTCTCTGTAAATTAAGCACTGGCATTTCACTTTCCTTCGGCTAATCACGTCAAGCTACCTAATTCCTAACTGTAAAATCAAATGTCTTACTGACTTTCTCCTAGCTGAGTCTCCTCGAATAGCCTCTCATATTAAGGATTCAATGGCTGTGTTTTAAATGAACCCGTTTCACTGGCAGGTGCCTGCTGGTTTTTAGGATTTAAACGGTACCATTACTATCATTTATAAGGATAACATCACAATTAAGAATGTATGAATAATTTAAAATTGAGTAGCATTCAGTTTCACAGTCTGTCTGGCATGAAGGTTTGAAAGTGCAAGGTCTTTATTTTATTACAAAACACTGGCTGTCTGGGTAAAAAGAGATGAAAAGTTACTAATTTCAGGCTTTACTTCAAACCCTTTAATCTTGCAAATAAGTGCCTTCAGTGAGGACTTTGTTATCTCTTAAAGCCTCACTAGAATTGCTCATGTTCTTTGTCTTTTCCAAGGTCCTTACCTTATCCTAGGTGAGCCAAATAAGACAAAAGGGAACCCACTGGAGGAAGTGATTATTTAATAGAGCTTTTCTTTTTAAACCCTAACTTGTGCTGTTGGCAAATATTATGAAACACGATCATTTCAATGCCATAAATAATGTTATATAATTAAAATTCCATTCTGTGGTTGGGAACAGTGTGATAAACTGTTTGCGAATTGGTAATTCTATTTATTAAAAACAGAGGCATTAATTTTGACACATTGAATTATAACACAGACAAACAGATCTTGTGTTTTAATTAAATGCTCTATTTGATGAGCTTTTTTGCTCTGAGATTTAATGGCAGATCCTAGAATTCGTATGGTATAGAGCAGGGAACAATCTCAGCGGGGAGGATAAAGACTCAGGCAGAAAAGCTCTGTTAGGATTCAAAAGGCACAGACCAGAACTCCCTGGACCTCCCTCTAAACACATCCTCTTTGTGTCGGCCCAGGATCATTAGCTGGTTTGTTAAGGCCTCTCCAAACTCCTTTTTTCTTCCAAAGGCTCCACCAAGACTTCCAGTCTAGTAATGCATTACTTATTTTCCCTTCATGAAGCAGTACTGAATATTTTTTAAATAAATAAATAACAACCAAACTGTTTTGAGCCTTCTTTCACATTAAGCTACATTTAATATTCATTTCACATTTTTTTCTATTAATTAAAAGTAAACCGTGTATTGTATGGTACATTATCCCTCTAACAGCCCCATGTGGAGATCATGAAGTGGAAGACTAATGGTGTAGACTTTAGCATTTAGTTTTAACCAGAATAATTTACATATCTGTGAGAAGAGTCCAAGGCATGTGTAAATAAGCAGAACTCTGAGATATCAAGACCCTTGCTCAGTTTACTATGGACTGCCGAGCCATGGGCTGTGTATTTATTCCATCAGTCAGGTAATTTAATGAGACTTCCACAGCATCTATTTCTGCAGAAGAGACAAAAGTTATTATTAAGGAGAGGCATGTGGCAGTAAGAAAAATGTGTTTGCTTGTTTTATTTTATTCTATTACCCCAAGTAGCAAAGGTGATCCTATTCAATGTTCATTAAAGTTTACCTTTATAATTTATCAAAAGGACCCACATCAACAGTTTTTTGCTGAGATTTCAAAATTGGAAACATTAAAATTTGATATAAAATGCCAGATATTTAGGGAGACTTTTATTAGAAAAATAACTACATAGCTTTAATCTATGGATTTTTATTAATGCACAACTCCATCAAGTGAACACAAGAAAGTACATTAAAAAAAAGTCATCAACTCTGAAAGGGCATTTTAACTTTCAATTACTAGACTTTTTAGACCAGTTCTAAGGAAGGTAAGATGTTTCTTACACAACTGGCAAGTTTAAATAAATGATCAGAAAAACATAATTTCCAGAGAATTTTTCTGGAAAGAGTTACACTGTATTATGAATAATGCTAGGCAGTTACTAGAAGACAGATTATTTTAAGAAAACACTCTGTTTCTTTGATAAAATTTAAATCAAATGACATCAGGCTGTAGTAGTCGAACTGATTTAAGTTATCGGCTCTTAAAATATGCCTTGTATGAAATAGTTTTCTCTGTTAGAAAATCATTGTAAAGGGTACAGAATTCAATGAGGACTCTGACTACATGATGCCAAACATCCTTAAGAAAAGTGAAAAACTCAATTGCCAAGGATGTTTCCAAATATTCATAATTTCTGGCAACAATGTGACCCAATGGGAATAAAGAGCAGAAATAAGTCCCGCCCTAATGAATAAGTCTTTTTTACTGAGTTTATTCAGATAATTGCAAAGGCTGCTTATGTAACCTGAATTAGTTCAATATCTATCCTAAAACTTAGCTCTGTTTTACCAAAATTGAAATTAATATTAAAATATTGAGAACTGGTGGAATTGATGCTGTTCCTTTAAAAAAATCATAATCTTTGTAACCCAAACCAACAGTAGGAGAGCACAAATGTTCAGACATAGACACTGCATTTTCACATGGCCTCTTGAGTGTTCACACTCCCACAAAGGCTGTCAGACCTGCTAAATGGCATAGCCAAATTTCTCTGGAATCTTTTTATAATACAATGATACATAAGTGTAAGTCAACGTAGCATTTGACTCTTCAAATACCACACTAAAAAATCCTTAAAATATACAACTCAATCCATAGGATGAATTTGAGCCAATTCCACAAAAATATCTGTAACTTTACATACTCTTTGCATATTATAACCTAATGTTAAACTTATATAAAATTCTTCCTGCAGCAAAAACTTATGTTAAAACTCTGTACCTTTACAATGGATCTACCTTATTCAAATGATGAACTTCTGTCCTGGTTAATGAAAATAATCCGACAGAATGCATATTCTTGTAAATAGTAGTAACAGATTTCCTCTGTTTTTACTTAAAAAAAATTTATATTGAAAAGGATATGAGAAACAAGTTACTTGTAAAACACTTAATATAGGATAAAAATTCAATCTGACCTTGAAAGACAGAGAGAAGAGATTTTTATAGTTTTTTAAATTTTTATCAAGCTCTTATACTATATTTAAATCATATTGTTGTAGTTATAATTTTTTTAATCAATGTCCCTTATAGATTGCAAATGCCACAAATCAGAGACAATTTTTAGTTATCTATCTCCCCTTGGCACCATTTATATGGCTTTGTGCATGGACAATACTTTTCAAAAATATGTGAATTTAATGTTGAATGAATAGAACTTTTCCAGGAGCCTCTGCAAGAACATCAAATAGTTTCACAGCAAGTTAGATTTGGGAACGAAGAAAAAAGGCAAATTTCTTTGAAAAAAATGATTTGAAAATACATGATTTTGAAGAACAGAGATAGTCATTTCCTCTGAGATATTAATTTTTCCTTCAAAAATTGGTAGTCATAATGGATATGCCAGACATTTCTAAATCATTAAAATGTGTGAACAAAAAAATCACATTAATTTTCTCATCATTAGAAATTAAAGTTATTATTTTATTTCTATTTATGCTTTATATTTCAGTCTGATATTAGTGTGTATATTTTATAAGGTACTATTTAGTATTTGAAAATATTGTACTTTCTTTGCCCTTCCAATAAAGCATAATAACACAGTAGTATGTGTCAATTAAAGGATCACTTGCCACATCATTAATTGGCAGAGGGTTTCCTAGCAGAGTGAATCTTGACACAGGTGCCATTCTCTATGGCAGAGTCTTTTCCATACTTTGACTGTACTTCCCAGGACAGAAATTAAAGCACAGCTATTTTCTATGAAATTTCTCAGCTAATCACGAGTGGTTGTTAATTCTCAGTGTCTTTTTTTCAGAACACATATGCACGTGTCCATGTCCCTCTATTATTGTTTGAATTTTAAAATTCAGCAGGGGTCCTGAGTGCCCCTGTGTGGCATTCATGAAAATAATTTTGATTCTCCCTCATGCTTAAAAACCATTGATAGATGCCATCATCAAGCTTCAGTGCCATATCACTTGTGAGCTTCCATTTATATTTTATATATAATGTATAATATACTAATACATAAAAAGTACTAAAAGTTTTAAAAAAATCAATTTTCTAATTATTCACAACCAAACTGTTATTGTAAGACAACATATTTGAAAGTCCTTAACATTTGGAAATTCTTCTGTTGGGATGCAGTGATGTTTAACAATCTTTCACTTTTATGTTCTGCTTCTTAGAATTTGAAGGTTTACGCAAATATATTGAAAAATTCCTTTAATTCCTCTTTAAATCATAAGAATTTTAAAGATGGTTCTACACATAAATGGACTGCTAATGTTGAAATTATTGAAATTTAAAGAGGATAAATTTTTCTCCTACGACTTGAGAAAATTTATGATGGAATCATGTGATTATATAGATAATGCTAGTTTTAGACAATAGAAACTGGAGTGCTGTGGCATGGAGTCTCATGTATTAATAACAGCCCTCTGAGCACACATATTCACTTTCAGATTTTTAAGCAATTAGTTTGCAGATGTCACTAAATAAATGGCATTCATTCCTTAAGCAGGAACCATACCTGTTAACCATCTCAGCCTATTCTAGCTTTAAAGCTGGGCTTGATGTGCACAGCATGCTCAAAAACTGTACTCACAGTTCAAATGAGCTGGATTACAGACCATGACCACTGAGACCCTCACATGACAAAGCCTTTGTGTAATTAATATGCAGGGTAAAATGCTCCCTGGACTGCTGCTAAAGCGATTTAAATCATGCACATAAAAAATGTAATCACAAATTTAGCATGGTGGACAGAGTAGTCACACTGGGCTTGATTGCATAGAAGGTTCCAAGTGTGTTTTAAATGTCCTTTAAGATTGAGATTAGGACTTGTACTTACAAGATGCATATTAATCTAAAACTCAACATTTTTCAGTGTGGGATCACAGTAGGAGAACATTATGGGCAATAGAGGTTCATTCTAATCCCAGTAGGTAATTACACTTTGAAATAATATTCTTTAATTAAATCTTGTTTGCAGTTGATTGATTTAAACACTAAATCTAAAAACCTAAATTTGAGTTTTTATCAATTTTTGATGCTTATTGCACACTACTTGGGCTTTAATTGATGTTTCTGAAGTTTTAAAGCCCTTGTCCACCGTATCCTGGCTGAATTTAGTGTAATTATCAACATCATTCTTTAATACTCTTGATGACTTCCTCTGGAAGTTCAATAAGTTTTACACTTTTACAATTTTAATATATACCAAAAAGGCATTTAATATGTCACAGTGCCAATATTTACATGCAGGATTCTTGTATGACATCTTTAATAGACACATAATCGAATCCCTTTTTTGAAATACTGACGGAAGTTTCTTTTCCTAAAATATTTACTACTTGCTATATTACAGCCTAAAAACAGGCCACATCTCTAATAACAGACATATCACAAAGAAAACTAAATTCTAGAGTTATATTTATCTTTTCAAATTTAGAGTAACATGTCATTAAACAACAAGAAAGATACTCCTTCCATGTATTCACAAAGGGAAGTTTTGTAACTGTGTATGTATATACATACACACAAACAACTCACATACATAGTTGATATGTAAAGATATATTATATCTAATAAGATGATATATCCTATATACTTAGAGATCATCTTTTATGTTTATGCCATCTCTTGGCCTTTGGCTAAGCTTACCTAAACACAATCATAAGACTCATGTGGTCATTTAAGATGAATTCTTTTTATATTTGATAATCCATATGACATGAAATCTGTAAAATAACAGCTAAAAGTAATAGATTTTACTATCATTGATGTAAAGAAGACTGTCCTGACAGGTAGCATTCATATCTAATTGAATTTTAACCTTATAGATTTTGGAACTCAACATTCTTTACTATTCTGATAAAAAAGAGCTATTTTTCTGAAAGAAAGCGATGAAAAGTTTCATGTCCTCTATGACCCACAGAAAGGAACTTTAACATATGTCCTAATTTGGCACATGATATTATCTGTCAGGGATGATCAAGGATCTTCATAATTTGTTGCAAATTTGCAAATGACAATGAGACCATCTTAATAGGCATCCACATAACCAACCAGTTATAGAGTTTACAGATTTATATATGGAACAACAAAATTAGGTCTGGCCGCCTAAGTACTGTGATTTAAAGATGCTGTTCACCAATGTTTATATTTAAATTCATATAAACAAGGATTGGCTTGGTTTCAGCTTCAGTAGTGCCATATAGCAGCATCTTGCAGATGTAGCCCAGTAAATTACATTCATGATGCCATATTTAATAACTGAAAATTCACATTTTACTACAATTGCATTTGTCACTGCTGAAAAACAAACTAGTATGTGGAATGTTTTATTACAATGACTCCATTCTTGTGAGAAATGATTAAGTCACTATAAGAGAAAAGTAAGGCCAAAAGACCTCATTCACCATAACGCAAATATTAATCACACATAAATAATACAGGTGTCTTACAGTAAGCCACATTCCCCTAAAATATAGATTACACATCCTAGGGGCAAATAGTAGCACAACAGACTTGAAATAAATCCCTCAAGCCATGGTGGCCAAAAGGAAATCATTTATGTTTTGACAGTTTAATATACTTTTTGGTTATGCATAACAGATGAAAATATTTACACCAATATAAGAGAGTGAAAGAAAAATTAAATCTGACTAATCGACCTGTTCAAAGTATGATTTTTAATTTCAAGGAATTTTTTATAACTACTCCAAATAATAAATATGCTTCCTACAATTCAACCGTATCCATTCATTTTTAATTATTCCACGGCAGCTAAAAAATAAACCAGTCTCTAACTCAAAGAGTGTTTTCCCTGTTATATACACATACCTCCTCTAGAAAAATAGAGGGCTGACTGCCAATCCAAAACATTGCAGAGTGAGGTGAGCATCACCAGAAAGGGCCCATAGGAAGTGGAACTCAGGAGGCTTCCAGGAGAGGATCAGGAGGAGGGCAGTGGGGAGGGATCTGCCATGACTTCTACTTTTGTACTGATTTATTTTTTATAATATGTATGTATGTTACTTTTCAAAAAATCTTAAATGAGTACAAGTTAACAAAACAGAAGCTGAGTCTTAGAAATATATTTCATTCCTGCTTTTCTATAAGCATTTATTAGGCATTTGCTATCCTTGAAGCACTGGGATAGGCGCTAACATAGAAGGGAATTGACAGTCAGCGCCTTGACCTAAAGTACTTAAAAACTCATCAAGAAATTTATCTGACAAATTGAATATCAGAAAGATCACCCACCATAAAAAATGCCATTATATGGTTCAGTATGAAATTAGAATAAAGCATTTCAGGAAAATAACAATAAATTTAGTATACTCAGATAGGGAAGATACAAAGAAGAGTTAGGAATGAGAAGTTAGCCTTTGAAAGAAACACAGATACTCTAATATGAGATCCCATGTTGAATAATAAAATTTAGAGTCAGGCAAATGAACAACAAATGATTTCCAAGAAATTAACAAAAATCTGTAAAAAAGATTTAGAGGTTTTTAGATAGAAGACATTTACATGTGATGCTTGTACCAAAACAAAAAAAAAATATGTGATTTACCCATAATCACAAAATAAGATAGTTTCTGAAAACAACTGCTATTTAAATGAATGATCTCTTTGGAAACTGACCAGTTAAAAGGCTCCAAAACTCATTGTAAAAGTCAGATAAGCAGAATAGGATCTATTCTTTCTCGGTTTGCTTTCAGTTCTTGTTTTTATCTTGTTCACAGGTTAGGAATTCTATTCTTCAAATAAAGTTCTTTTCTTTCAAAAGTATATACAACACAAGGACTCCTTTATTGTTCTGTCACCAAAACACTAATCAATTAACATCACAGGCTCTACTATTCCATCTATTACTAGCAGTGAAATGTCCTACCACCGTCCAATAGCAAACCTCTCAACATACCTACTGGATCTTTCCTTCTTCCCACTCATTGCCTTAGTGAGAACTTTGCTTCATAATTATTCCCTGTGGCTCCTATATCAGTTTCTCCCTCCTTCCAATATCATTTCTATCATAAACAAAGATGAGCTAAATCCTGTCTTTAAAAAAGAAGAGGAATGAAGGAAGGGGGGAAGGAAAGAAGGAGAGAGGACAGTAGAGGAAAGGAAAGGGGAGGAATAGGAGAAGGAGTGGAAAAAACTCTCCTTCTAGCCCTCCTCTCTTTCCATCGTCTCTCTCGTATCAACATTTCCTGAGATGATACTCCATGTTCACTTAATCTCCTACCACTCCAACCTCAGTCTCAACCTGTCATACTACCATTCTTACAGCATCACTAAGATTACCCTTTTTAAGGTCACTGTATTTTCCAATCAAATGTCTGATCTCTATTCTCATCTACCTATAGCTCTCCTCAGCAATTGACTCAGTTGGTTGGCCTCTCCACCTTCCTGAAGATATTTTCTTGTCCTGACTTCAGCATTCTCATATTCTCAGCTTTTTCCCTGTTCCATTGATAGTCATATTGTGGTATCATTTGCTTGATTTTCTGACTCAGCTGGGCTCTTAGCTTTGAAGACAGACACACACTGTCTTTTTTTTTTTTTTTTCCTATTTACACCTTCTAACTACTTGATCTCATCCAGTTCCAAAGCTCCAAATTTTTATTTTAAGGCTTAGTCCCTATATTTCTGGAACTCAAAACTCATGTCCAACTGCTTACTTTACTCTGTTTCTTGAACAGTGGAACAAAAACAGTTTTTCTGGTCAAAATTTGTCCTTCCTAAGCTTTTCTAACTCAGATAAACATCATCTGCCCAGTTTTTCAGTCCAAAAATTAGGGTCATGTTCTTTTGTTGTTCAAAACTGATTGGAATTCTTCAATGAATTCCCATCACACCAAGAATCAAATCAGTGAAGCGGGTTTGCTGTGCAATGATTATTTGCCAGAATCTGGTGAGAAAGACACCCATGTACCTAAGCTACATGAAGTGAATTTGTTACATACAGAGAGGAAACAAGGAAGAAGATAAATCTAGCGTTCATTTTAAACCAGTTTTCGAGGGTTCAGGAAAACTGACTGGGTGGGTGGAATCTGAACTGCACATTCCCCCCTTACAATGTGACTCAAGATCCCCAGTAGGCAGCTCACTTTGGGTCACAAGAATTAACTAGGCTGAAGCAGTGGAGGATATTCTGTTTATAGAGGACACTGGAACAGAGACTAGGCTGTTAATGGCAAGCCTCTCCTTATACAGGGTATTGTATTCCCAGCACATTCTACTATTGCTCTTGGGAACTGCAGGTGAAAGTGGGAAGAACTGGGTCAATCCAAGGCCTTCTCCAGAGACATACACACAATTATGCTCTTTACCTTTATTTGTTTACAGTGCTCTATATAATGTGTCCCATGCAACTGTCTGATGCCCTTTCCTATGTTCCCCTCCACGTTCACTGAGCTCCAGCCAATTGGCCAGTTCTTGAACATTATTTCTTAAATTAAATGCTGGGTCATCTGATCTACTGTATCACCAATGTTCTCTAATGCATCATTTTCAAAATTCTCTATAATACAAATGTCCCTCCCTTGTCCTATTCTTTCAGCTTACAGGCCTGCATAATGCTTCAAGCCTCTGAACTTCTCCTCAAACTTTTCCCAAGAACATGTCCTTAAATAGTCCCAGGAGAACCTCTTCATGGTTGACAAAAAGACTTTAGAAAAGAAAGGTAGCTCCTCCCCACAAAACACCTCAGGATGATTAAGGAAGGAGAAGAACCATCATTACAGGCTTTTCAATGCACAAAGAAAATCTGTCACCCTGTTGTAGATACTCAAATTAAAATAAAATCTTAGGTAAGACCAAAAGAGAATACCCCAGCACTCTACCACATAGTTTTTGAAAATTATTTCTTAAGAAATAGATTTTTTCAGTTTACTTGAATTCAATCACTTTCTGTCTATGTGTCAAAAATTCAATAACTTGTTACTTTTACTTTTTGGACTCCTTTCTGTATTAAAAATCATCAAAAAATATATTTTATGACTCTTAGATGACACAAAGTGAATAATATTATGCTTGATCTGAAAGTTCATTGTTTTTCCTTCAGATTTTAAAATAAATTGAAATATTTTCTTGGATCCCTAAAAGTATAATGGACTCAACTGCTATACGTACAGTACCTATGCACAACTTGACCCTGTGCAAATGAAAGAGGGAAATATTTTGAATATAGTTTTTCTCCCAAGTGGCTAAATGATTTTTCAAACATAGCATTACATTAGCATCTCACAGAGAATTTACGGTATTCCATATCACTAAATAATTTGTCAACATATAGTTGGAACACTTAGAAAGTACAGGACAATGAATACAAGTTGTATTGTTTGCCCAGGGTATTAGAGGAGCTAAATTAAATGCATTTTTCTAACCAGATAAAAACAAAATTTTACAATAATCAAACAGGAGTTTAATATCCCTGGACACATGGATTCACAAGAGCACATGCTCACTTTTTTATTAGTTCTTTTAAAACTAGAAAGATCTACATAAACTTTCTATGTAAAACTGATAAACCAAAAATGTTATTATAATAATAATTTTTTTCCTTTTACCTTCTCTCTGAAAATGTTCAGGCATATTTTTATGAACGGTTTCCCACCTCTTTTTCTCAGCTTCACCTCAGGGGTTCCTGTATGGTCTGAGGTGCTAGACATTCCCTGCTAGTGCCTTTTGTCCCAGCACCTCCCTCCTCTCTTAGGAAGTACTCTGGGAGGACAATGAATCAGAGTCCTCCCCTTCACAGTGACTTCAGAGCTGACCATTCATTCAATTCTATTTATACTCCTGTCAAGTTAAACTATGTTAACAGCAGATAAAGATAAGGGAGATATTTGTACTAGATTAAATCCTTGGAAGCATAGGTCTGGCTCAATAAATTCTAAGGTCAAAAACTGTCATTCATTTTCCATGGGCCATAGGTTCAATATAAGACTCTCCATAGTCTGATCTCAACCTCTGAATACTTCATGCTCTCTCCTATCTAATATATTCACTGTTCGCTCTCGCTTTCCTTTATACTCTGACTCTCTCTATTCCTAGTGATTTAGATGAAATGCTTCCAAGGCCCATTCCATGAATGTCAGAATCTTGAGAGCTGCCCATCATGCCATTAGTCCAAACAGATCTGTCTGTTCTTCCCTTTATACTATGAAGAAACTATTGCTAATAATTACATATTAGTTCACTTTCTTTTTCTCAACAATGATAACCTGCCTTGTAGGTTCACAGCATAGGTATCCATCTATGTAGTTATTTCAGAAATTTATAGGTGTCCAAAATATGTCTTCTTCAACCTGCTGAAATATTGCTGGAACTTCATCAAATATTTTTTAAATTAACATTCAAATGCCCCTAAAAGAGATAGTTTTTACAGTTTTTGTCAATAATTGATACCTTACTAGAAAGCAAAATTTTGAAAACAGGCTTCAACTAGGAGCATTGGGGAAAGAATGGAAGCTGTAAAGTAAAGGAAAGGAAAAAATGTAAAACGCCTTACCAAGAGAAATTCATTAGTATTTATATTCCTGCTAGCTCCACAGCCCACCAAATCATTCTTGATGAATTAGATTTGAAGCAAGTTAAAAATACTTCTTTGTAGTGGAAGTGTTTTAAAAATATGTTCTCTGGAGTCTTTGAGAGTTGGGAGTAAATATTTCTTCTGCCATTTACGTGCTGAAAACCCTGTGCCACTTAAGAAATGTTTCTAAGCTTTCATTATTTAACCTGCTAAAGATGATGATTCATAACTATCATTGTTGTAAAGCTTTGTGAAAATACCATCACTACAGTACCTAAACTGACCTGAATTTCAGTGACATAATAAGCATAATAAGGACCCTTCCCCTTGCCACTTTTTAATTTTTTTATTTGTTGATTTAAGATATACATGTGGCATCACAAATCTATCAACATTCCAAAAAAAAAAGGAAAATATTCTACTTCAGAACAATCAACAGGACAAAGTGTTTTAGTCAGCTTATTCTTCACGGTGACCAAAAGGCCTAACAAGAACAATTTTAGAGAAGGGGAAATTTATTTGGTGCTCATGATTTCAGAGGTGTCAATCCAACTCCATTGCTCTGTGTCTGAGATAAAGCAGCAAATCATGGTGGAAGAGTGTGGCGAAGGAAAGCAGCTCAGGGTACAGCAACCAAGAAGCAGAGAGAGCTCTGCTGGCCAGGGACAAAAATATAAACCCCAGTGATCTACCTCCTCGACCACTCAGTTATTCCATATCAGTGGATTAATCAATTAATTAGGTTAAAACTCACATAACCCAATCATTCACCTCTGAACATTCTTGCATTGTCTTATACATGAACTTCTGGCGACTCTTCATATCTAACCAAAACACAAAGTATGTGACTGGAAAGAGAAAGTTTAGGAGAATGATTCCCATTTCCCAGGCATGCACTACATTTTTTTCTCTCTCCACAGGTCTGGTGGTTTCAATCTCTGAAGGAAAAACAAAATCAAATAAATGCAAATAAAACAAATCTTGAATTCAGGGATAACAAGAACAGAAGATGATAGAGGAAAACCACCATGTTGTAAACAGGAGACTAAAAATTTACGCACTGCAGAGTAAGACCTCCAACTCTCCTCTCATCCCACTTCCAGGACCCATAGCTAGGTTTATGCTTTCCCACATCTCCCCAAAACAGGTAAGTTAGCCAGCAACCTTTGCACCTGGAGTTGAGCAGGTCAAAGGGCAATCCTTCTTTTAAACAATAACTTTCTATTTAGTACAGTTGGTAATCCTCAGATATTTATGAGAAGATATGAATGAAATATCTTGGAAGAAACAGAGCAGCAAGATAAATAAGAACTGAAAATAAATGTAATGGTAATGTAAAAGAACATGCAGGGGAAGTGATGTCTTTAACATAGATAGAAAAGTAATGAATAATATTCAGAGAGACAAAACACTATTTTAAAAAGCAGTACCAGAAAATAGCCATTAAATTGTATAAAAATTAAAGTTAACAATTCAATATGAGCTGAAATATTAGCTCAAGAAAAGACTTAAGGAAGAAAAAAATACTTGCTAAATTGGATGGGAAAAGATAAGACAATTGGAATAAATTCAGGAGCTCTAACATTGGATTAGTAGAAATGATAGATGATGATATGTAAATTATTAATCAAAAAAATGGAATGAAAGCTTCCTAAACTAAAGGATATACATTTCCAGGCATGTGCCTACCATGAAAAAAGAAGACTCAAAGGACAAAATCATAACATTTCAAAATGTCACATATTAAAATTAGATTCTAATTGCTTCCAGAAAGAAAAACAAAACTCACCATTTTTTAAAAAGTTACTATCCAAGGGATCAGGGACCAGAGGGATACCAGAGTTCTCAGACAAACACAATGGGTGGTAGCTAGCAGTGAAACAAGCTGGCATTGGGGTGGGGAACAGGTATTTCAGGTAGACCAAGCATCAAACAACTTACCTTCCAAGAACCATTTCTCAGAAAGCTTATTAAGAGGTTTTCTCCACCACATGAAGGAAGTAAAGTAAGAGAAAAATAAAGAGAATTCAGAAGACAAGTAAAGGCTGTACTAGCAGTAGCTTTAGGCCTTGGCTGATAACAATTAAGCCACCTTGGCCACATGGAGTTTTATCAGAGAAAAGTCACCAGGCAAAAAGTTGACAGATTAAACAATTTAAATGATAGAAAATTATACAAAATATTTGAATATGGGGAGATTTAACTATGGATATAAAGAAAATTCAGCAAACTAAAAGTGACACTCTATTATCTCAAGGAAAGACATACAAAATTATGGAAGAAAAGACCTACCTTTCCTGGTGAGGTCAGCATCCACTGCATCTGAGAAGCAGAACTCCTCACTACGCTGGAAAATGAGGAGAACTTCAGGCTACATTCCCAGAAGGAAGCTTTAAGGCCCAGTCAGCCCCCATCCAGCTGGAGCACTTTCTGTTCATTTGGGCCTTTTCTAGCCTTTGACTTCTAGAGATAAGCAAGATTCTTTGGAGGAGCAAGCAGGAATCTCATAATTGGTCCTTGTTTTCAGCTGACTGGCTTTCCCCACCACTAACATACTGTTCAACTTTCATTACAGCTGATTAAATGCAGCTGACTATGCGCCTTTTAGCAGTGAGAGACCAAGTCATTTTCATTTTCATTTTTATATTTTCTCTTTATCCCTATAGATTCTCCAGTAAATGTGGAAAGGATTGAAAGAAAAATTCTGTGTCTAGTTGGGTCCTCATCTGATGCCTCAACTTTGGAGAAATAAATGCCTCAAGAATGAGTTTGTGAGAGGTAGGAAAGTGGATATGTCCTTTTTTTCCCCCTTGTTTTGTGTTTAGTCCAAGTACTTACAGAAATTCTGATTTCTAACATTGAGTTTTCATGTAAATACAGTGAGGGAAAGAGAGTCCAATATTTCTAAGTTCAACTGAGCCTAGAAATATTGGAATAAGATGTAAAGCAGCAAAGTATGACATGAAAGAAATTATGGGAAATCAAGACCCTTATTCTTGAATGTCTTCTCGTAACATGAGGGAAACACATAAACATCTATAGTAATTGCAGTAGGCAAGGAAAAAAATATGGGTCAGTGAGTCCCATTTTCAAACATCGTGCCATGGACCAACCTTCTGTAATGATTTGGAGAAATGAGTTCCCCCATCTTCTAGTCTCATCCCTTGCCTTGATCATGAGACTTCTTTCCCCCACTGAACTACTATCCTTCAAACTAGTCAGCTTGTTTCTTGAAACCTCATCTAAAAATACTGACCATTTAGCCTTGTGAACTAGCTAAATTACATCAGATGGGTGTTTCTAAGTGAATATGGTAGACTGTAGCTAAATGTTATAGCCATTCAATCTATAGTGAATGTGACAAGCATGCTTAGCAAAAATGGGCATAGTCTCCCTGGATCCCCATTATTAAGGCTAGGGTGTACTTAAGTGTGCTCTATGAATCCACGGGTGTCCCTGTGGTGGGTGACTTGCTGAATGGACACTGCCATCTGCAATCCAGATTCATACTTGACACGTATTGCCCTCAGATTCCTGTGAGGTTGACTGCAGCACAGCAGGTGCCATGGAATGGCTTGTGCTCCTTAAATTCATAGCGTGTTCAACGTTCAAGGAGTTAATTAAAAAATGCTCTCCAGATTTACACATTTTCTCAGAGTAGATCAAAAGAGGGTTTGGAAATACAAGCCTAAAGTAAATAAGACCAACTGCTGATTTTTCAATTAGGTTATGTTTCAGGGATACAAAATTACATATTCCTTTCCTATGCACGTCCCCTGCACTTTTTAAACACAGAGCAACCCATTATTAAGCTATTAATCACCTCTTCCAATTAATTGCTAGAAAATGACCCTGATTTTAGTAGTAGTGATGCAATTGAAAAGCTCTTTGATATTTGGCAAGGTAAAGTTACAGGCAGTAGTAATTTGAGACAGTGAGGCTATTAGCTGCTGTTTAGAATCTCAATTACTCTAAAGATAGATAATTACAAATAAAACAAACTTGTTCTTCTACATTAGTAAGTGCTTCTTTTTTGCCTCACAAAATTTATGAGTGATTTTTTCAGCCACCGAATATAATTTTCACATGAAAAATTGACCTTAACAGTATGAAGTATAGCTACAAGTAAAAGCTGTGTTTTCATCGAAGAGAATAAATGCATTTCCTGAACTCTGGCTGTTAAAGCTAATTGATTTATTGGCTTTCTATATACTGTCCTATTGTCTTTATGCTCTTGGGACACAGAAGCTCTTCAGAAAAGAGCTAAATTCTGCACATCAATATGACAGTTGAAGTACATCTCTCCTTTCTTCAAGTGCAGGGTTTCTTGAAGCTTAAAAATAAGAAAGAAAAAGAAAATCTTTCCAGGATTGGTTGGAATCAACTGAAGGCTGCTGTAGCCCTTGGCTTCTGGAATGTGTACTTTTACTGCTTTAGTATTCCTGAGAAGTTAATAGTGTGGGGGTTCTTTTCTTTTTAATCATATTCCTTTCATAGTAAAATATTTATTCAAGCAAATGTAAAGTACTTGTCAAAATATGAGAATATGAAATTCCCATTTTTAGGTTTCTTAAACACAGCAGTGATACAAAATATAAAGTGATGTGTTTTCCCCCAGGGCTAGTTTTTAAATTCATGAAATTACCAAATATGTTTTTGTTTTATTTTCCCTCTACCTTTTGGTTGCTATATAAATTAGTAAATATAATGAGAGAAAGTCCTCAGCTGCAGTTGATCTCAACATTGTACAATCATCTCTATAAAAAGCTATGAAGAAAAATAAAAGGAAACACACAAATACTGAAGTGGTTCTATTTAGATGTTTCCTCAATAAGAGGTATAGTCAACAGACTTTATGCCTTCAAGAAGAATCTCAGTTTGGAAAGTGAAATGAAGATGAACGATGTATGGGTACATCTGATAGGCTGACACCCTAGTGGAGGGAGTATGTATGAGAGAACTTCAGATTGCAGGCTTCCTAGGCAACCTGCAGACCTCAGGCCCTCCATGAAGAATCTACTCTTTCCTTGTTCCAACTTAATATAGCTGCTGATTTTAGTTGGTTGAAAAAAATGGTATGGTTAGATTTTATTTTTCCTTAAAAGATTCTTCACTCTTGAGAATATACACATAATAGCAGTCTATGTAGAAATGCAATGCATAAAGAACATTTTTCCTTCAAAATAAGAGCGTTAGTGTATGACTTACCAACGGCATTGTCATGTTTGACTCAAGTGTCTATTTAGTTCCATGTGCCAACTACAATCAAAACCAGAAAAAGAGAGAAGTTTCAATATGTTCAAAGGAGATCAATCAAACAAATGTTCCTTACATGATAAAAATGTCTGGATAATATCTGGAAAAGAGGTTAATTGATTTAAGAAAACAGGATTTCTTCACTTTTAAAGGTCCATATTTTTCATGTTATTTCTTCATTCTCTCCACGTGAATGTATTACCCCACCAATTTTCCCAGATAAACTCTTCCACAATATGTCATTGTTGCCTTCACAGCAGTGCATCTTTAAAGCAAATAGGCAGAGTGCTGTTTTCAGGTTTAAAAGGGAGAAATATTACTAAGTGATTCCCAAATTGAAAGTTGTCCTTTTGAATATAGAAAGTTATGCAGACCTCATTTCAAATCAATAGTTTTGGAAAGGAGGAAGTTTGGAATTTCAATTAATTTAACTTGAACAAAATAAGGTCACTTTTGTGTTGGGACAAAACAAATGTTCATTTGAAATATGTTGTTTTCTTCATCAGGCTGCAAATATTTTTCTGAATGATCACTAGGAAGAGTGAGTTTGGACCTCAGGGATACTATTTAAGAATGGGTATGCTCTCTATGTTCTAAAGTGCCATAATCTGATAGTGAGCCTTAAGTAACATTTATGTATATACTAACATACATCAATGAAATCATTTCCAAGGAGTCTGGCAAGGTAGTTGTTCAGAATTTGTGGAGTGGATGAAATATGAAACTGACAATTATATATTCTGTATTCATAGATATTCCAATTCTGTGTGTACTGTGTCACTTTAATAAGTAAACCAATTTCTTAATAGACATGATAACCCTAGCTAAAAATCAGATGGTATGAGATCTCTGCCAGTGAAGATTACTACCCAAATCTAATTTTTAAGCATTTCTACATCTATTGGCCCTAGTCTGTAATTATTGTGTTGCACACGTCTTTACATCTGTGATAACTTCTACAAGGTCCAACACATTGCAGTACCTAAGTAAACGGTAAATGGCTGAGTGAAGAGTTGAAGGAATAAGGCAATCTGGCATTTCCTTTTTATGAAACAAAGCACTAAGCACAGACTGGCATTACTATAGATATTTCAAGACAACGATTATTAACTGCCCATCAAGGAACCTCTGCTCCTTTTTCAATTCTGAAAAAATATACATATATAGTACTTTCTGCCTAAATAATTGTCTTGCATATACAAATGAAAAATTTATGTACACCAAAAGTCTAAATTTGATAGCTTTTTTGCCTCCCAAGATAACGCACCTTTGGAAAAGATATATCAGCAGAGGCTTTACTATTCTCTTGAGTCCGAGTCCGTGTGTATGTGTATGTGTGTGTGTATGTGTTTATACACTTACATGCATTCATATGCACTTCTAAATGCATCAAAGTTTTTAGGAAAAAAAATCAGTCTCTATCCTGGGGTTAGAATTCTCCCCTGTGTTTCCCTGGTCCTTAAAGTTCATGTTAATTATCTATTATTGGCTAGCTATACACATGGAACCTTCCTGCCTAGTGCTGGACTCAAACTCTAGGATGAAACCTTATTTCAGAGTGGTCAGATAAAGTTTTCCTAGTTGAACCCCTACTCCTGATTTCTCCTAGCCATCTATTTACCATTCCCACACACCTTGTTGGTTAATATTAATTTAGACAATAGAACACAATGAGTTGACCATCACTCCTTTAAAGTCCTTATCTATTAGACTGACAATTCTGAAAAAATATACATATATACTACTTATTGTAGTATATATGTCTTGCACATACAAATGAAAAATTTATAATTGTCTTGCACATACAAATGAAAAATTTATGCTCACCAGAAGTTTAAATTTGACAGCTTTATTTGGGAGCTTTTTGCCTCCCAAGATAATAAGAGAAATAAGAGAATACTTTTATTAATGAATTATATTAACATACCAAAACTGATGGCTTCCACTGACAAAGGAGTGAGGAGGTGAAAATATTTCATGGTATATCTATGGCAACTCAATCTAAAGAAATTCCATTTTCAATGCTATTTTTCATCTCAGTAACAATGTGTCTTGATAGAACAATCAGGGCATATGAAGGGCAGAGTGACAATAGTTGCCATTACATATTCCTGAAGATGAAGGAGGAATAAATGGGATGGCAAAGAAGAACACTTCAAATCTCCTGAAATTTAAATATTTACCCAATCATACATGGTCAAGTGAGCATGGTTATGCTAACTTAATGATTATATATAATAATATACAAGTTGTTACCTAATTGTATATGAACAAGGCCCCTCCAATATAAAAATTGTTATTCAAAATATGCAGAGGCTATATGTACAATTTTCAGAGAAATGTCAACTAAAGAAAAGAGAATCAACTACACCACTTTGAGTAGTGGTGACTCTTTGCTACACTTTTTTTTGATAGAATTTGAAACAAATCTCAGTGTTTCCTATAGATGTGGGGAGCCTGCTGCTTGCTTCCTTGTCTCATCTGTCCTCCATCATTTAAGTAAAGAAGTCCATGCTCACTGCTACATAGAGAATGAATTGCACAAGTAAGTGAACCAGGCTGAGATGTTCCACAGTCTGGGAGGCTTTAATATACCAAAGAAATTATCATCCGCCAAAATTTAATTGGATTCCATCTTTTCGTTTTGTTAGGGAGACTAGAGCAGGTATTGCTGCCCACAAATTGTTGAGGAAGAAGAAAAAGGGCAAGGGGCACAGCATCAGCATCTTTCATAAAAGACCACAGGTCCGCCTAGCATGCACAGCATTATGAACCACAGTCCACTGCCTGGTCTACACTTCTGCTGGGCAACATGGTTTAAAACCCTACCTCACAGCAGACTAAAGAACACACAAAATTAGAAAAATCAGAAATGACAGGAACAAACAAGATGCCTTTTATTGCACTATATTTTGCATAGTTTCTTAGATTGTTGAGGAAGGAAAAAAGGAAGTTTTGAAAATCTTTTTTCATCCACCTCTCCCTTCAGTGCAAAGGGAAATAGCAATCCAGTGCATAAATGACTACTCCTGTCTTCCTAGCATTCAAATGTGTTATAAAGCCCTTTATAAGATCTGGTACCCAACTGAGTACTTCCTTTCACTATTAACTCCTTAAACCATGAATATTTAACGCAAACAAAGTTTAAACCCCTGACTCTTTCACAGTTAGTGTCTATAATCCTTTTTTCCAGACTAGGTATTTCTAAATCGTGTTAAATCTTTCATCTTCCTTCTGGTCAATTTCAAGGTTTTTATTGAATCAAATGCAATTTTTTTTATACCAGCTTTTCTTTTGCTTTTAGACATTTCTACTAGCTTAGCAAGAGCTGTTCAAATTAGGTGATTATGCTATGTGCCGAAACATTGACTTAGGCAGTACTTAAGTTAAGGCAACAACCTCTAGGTGAGGCATGTTATTTATCTGTTTATTTTTAATGTACTGGTTAATTAAAACCTAATCCTGAAAGATTGAGGATGTTTTTCTTTTGTGGACTTTGAAACAAGTTTCATTTTTTTTTCCATTTTAACAAACAACCCAAATTCTATTTTAAATAATCTTAAAATATAAAATAATAAATAAATCTCAATACAAGATTACATCTTCTTCTAAAAACAACAGAGTTGAGCTATAAGTGCAGTGATTCTTTAGTAGAGCCTATTTTTTCCAGTCTTAAATTATTTTATTTCCTATGAAGTTATAAAAGATCATGTAGCACACTTTGTTATTTATTTTCCTTAAATTGTAAAAACAGAGAAAAGGTAAAGAGGAAGAACAGTTAACCTCTGGTGACCAAAGGTGCACTTGATCTGTTATTTTGTATTCTATACTCTTCAAAAGAGCAATATAAACAGAATTATTTATGCCCAGCAAAATGTTGCTTAATTACTTATGCACCACTGTTTGCTTGTATTTTAAGCTCTCTCTACCACCCACAGGCAGACGTTAAACAGCTGCTAAAAGCTAGCTTTAGTCTTGCCTGTTTGAAATTAGCATACTTGAGCTTTGAAAAAACTTTGTTACCAATTTACATATGCATAGAGACTGATATTTAGACTCACCATATGATATGTCCCTCAAGAGCTTTTCTTATTGCCTCCATCCTCAGGTCTCAACCTAGAGACTGTAAATCTAGCAGGTGATTAATTCTATACCCTTGAGAAACTAGCAATTAGCACTTGCAACCAGTAAAAAATTGTCATTTCAAAACCCTGTTTACTATGCCCATGTATTTTCTATGAACTCACAGTTAACTCTAAATAGATGTGTATGGCAATAGATCTGCAGACATTTCTGTCTCCTTATGTAAAATATAATATTGCTACCAGCTAATCAACCTATTAAATATATATAATTGACATTCCTTTTTTATATAAAATAGCAAGATGTAGCAAGCATGGAAACACTATACATGATGTTTTATGTTACTAAACCTTAATCAGTTCATTTCAACATGATGACTTTGTAGGGTTTACCTGTTCTGTGTCAATTCTTATCTCTGATAGCTGAAATTACCGTACTTCCAGATGTTCTTATGCATTATTGAGGTCTTCTGCAGTAGATGCTGGAAAAGGTAAGATAAGGTTTTATTTCTTTGTAGTAGTCACAACACTGAGATCAAAGACGGTAAAGTGCAGTGCTTAGTATTGAAAACTATGATGAACCTAACATTTATTTTCAAGTCACAAACCTATCATAAAAACTGCTCATCAATCTTTCTTTAACCATTTCATGTGTAATCTGTGAGTCAAGCAAAGAAACGTTTTTAAAGATTTAAAAATACATTTCTAGCCAAACAATAAACTACTGCTAATTATGCGTGTATATAACACAAGTTTTAAATTGGAAAATACATGTTGGAAGCCCTATTTTGTGAGACAAGTATAAATAAAAAGAAAAGAGAGACATATTAAAATTGTTCTGTAGAATAACATGCATTGAACAATTCATTTTATTCAGGTTTAAGAATCTGTTAAAGAAGAATTTGCACACACACACACACACACACACACATACACAAGCACACATGTATTTTTTAAATGGTTTCTGATAAAATCTGCCAGTGCTTTGGAGAGTGCTAACTGAAGTGAAAACAGAGTAATTCCATTTTCTGAAATGTTTTCAGTTCGGTTCAAGGGAAAGAAGATAGGTGAAAATAGCTAACATGCATGCTACCCGCAGCGTGCTAACTTACTATAACCAAAACATTTCATTTTGAATTATATGTTACACATTTTCATGATTATAAGAGAAAGAAGAAAAAAATATGCCAAGTAAAATATCTTGATCCCTAACTTGAGTAACCCTTAGTTAACAGACAGCATGACTTGAAAAATAGACATTAAAAATCCAGAAAGCCCATGTAGGAATAATTTAGTTTCTTGTATTAGAACATGAAGGACAGCAAATCTCCTTTATCCAGAAGTGGAAAGTTGAGAGAAAATGCAGAAAAGATCTCCTAAAAAAGTGAATCTTATTTTTTCCAGTTGCACAGTCATTAGATGGTCTGCTAAAAAGGCCTGCTAGACTTTCTACTAATTACATCATTGGACCATCATACAGTTAAAATCAGTTGCAGGGCACTCGTACACAACTAAATCCCTGCTTCTAATTACTATTTTAGTCTCTTTTTCCTTGTGACACGTTGGTGATAGATCATTATTTTTTCAGCAATTTGTTCGCATTTATATGCAATATAATTGGATCTGATTAATTATTATGATTAATGACTGCAGAATTTCCTTGCAAAGCTATTAATACTGGTAGTATCAAATGAAAGACATGGACAAATTAAAGCCAATGGATTCCTGTTGCTTGTACTTGCAGCGCCTGGGCTGAAGTAACCCTTTGCTGTTCCCCAGCAAACAGAAAGTGACTATGAACCAGTGCTCTTTGAATGGCTAAGGAGCTCATATGAATGAAGTGCCTGGGATGCTTTTAGGCTTTTTTAGGTGTATTGAAAATGATAACCCAGTCTACATTCAAAAGGAGCAATACTGTTATTGGTTTGAAGTAGTAAGTAAATGTGTAGCATTAAAAATCTGTAGAAAGCTATTAAGAAATAATTGTCTTGAAGGACATTTATAATTTCTCCATTTTCCTCCACAAACATGCTATAAGGCACTTAGTTAACTTCCATTAAATGTCATATTACAAAATTTCTAAAGGACATATTTATGTAGAGTGTGTTTTGTATTTTAAATTATACTCTGGCTTAGAAGTAGGATATTACATGTAAAAAAAGCAAACAACGACTGAGTAGCTTAGGGGATCGACTTTCCCGTTACCTCTGGGACCTGACTTTAAATCTGGCTTTGAGCAAACTGAAGAAAAATCATTTCAATCTAATGGCAGCAGCAAATAAAAAAATCAGATAGTTTGAGTTCCTTGAAGGTGGCAGCAAGCTTTTTGCTTTATGAAGTGTCCAGAATCCTGGGCTTAAAGGAAAGAATTGGATTTGGAGGATGTGTGCCTGATTATAAATTGTAAAATACAAAAGATGTGAGTATAATTTGCATCTGTCATAAACAGTACCAGCCCTGCTCATAGCATGAGCCTTAACAGGGGGGCATGAAGACTGGAATCTTGCTGAGAAAATGGATTCATTCTGTCTGACCCAGAAATGGTAGTGGTGCCTGTATTAATGTGAACATTCTCAAAAGATTTAAAGGATAGCTTTCTAGTTAAAACTGGATGCAGATATCTGATGATGTTCAATGTGATAATGCTGAACATTTTTAAAAAATTAAACAATGGTTCCTAGCCAATCCAATATATAAATGTAAAAGGTGAACTTCTTTTATAAACAGCTGCAATTTTTCTTTGATGATTCATATTAAATAAAATTTGCCAAAGGGGGAAAGAAGGTATACTAAATCATTGTGTGCATGTGAATCACAAAACATTTAAAGCACACATGCCTTAGTTCTTTTCAGATTTAATCCAAGAGAGTGAATTCCTGTGACGTTTTTACACACCTATTAATACTAAAATGTAAAACTCTTCATTCACATTTATGTACTTTAAAAAGTATGGGTATCTGGTCTATATTTATTATGAAAATGATTAAAATAAATATAAGAACATCATTTGAAATCTTCTAGCAACTATCAGAATAAGTCAGTTGGCCTATCAGAGCTTTTAAAATAAGCTACCACCACCACCCCATTCCCTTGCCAAATGAATTTGTATAAATTATTTATAAAAGGATAATGCTAGTTTTTCTTCTGAGAGTAGAAAAATGGGATTAAAGTGAAGATCAACACTGAAGCCATTTTCAAGGGCTCCTTGTATATATAAATTATGCTCATGACAATTAATTTATAAATTAGGACTGGCCTTCGCCCCAGGTAAGAGAGAGTTGTGGTGAAAGGCAGGAATCCTGTGAAAGCACTTCATTCCTTTTTCTAAGTCAGCATCACCACCCAGGAGAAAGAGGGCACTCATACACCTGATAAATAATGTTGGGTGTTCACTCTTGCTAATAGGAGAAAGGTAATGAAACAATTAGTAACACAGCGATTAATGACATTATTAAATACACCAAGTATGAATTGCTATTAAGAAAACTGGTTCTGAAGAATATCTCATTGGAAAATACAACATAAAGCAAATAAAACCACAAGATTTGGGACATAAGGAATAGTCCTTGGCACTATGTGCTTACAATTGGAATGGATAACCTATCTGTCACTACAAGAAAGCTTCCTGCAGTTCACGTTAGTTGGTTTCAGTAGATGATCAAGAGTAAGGATTAGATTCTTATATCAGTCCGAAGCCATGAACAGAGAGCAAACCATTTAAATTTGCTGAATTAACTCATGCATCTTCTTAGAGACAGAATTCTTGGAACTGCTTCTTACTACTCTATAACTAGTCTGACCTGATTCATTCCTAAACCTGAGAAGTTATTCAGACAAGAAAGGCTTTGCGGAAACTCAAACCAATTCAATACTGATACTGACCAAAGATGAGAAACTCTTCCACATGTGACTGAATCAAACTGTTATATCAGAGCATGGTGCATCCATTGTAGGAATATCAAATCTGGGTTCTCCCATATACACTTGTAGATTAGAGTACTGGACAGTGAACCCCTAAATTGCAGGCATATAAAAGTGTATAAAATCTAGCTATTTTTAAAAAACTCAATTTACGTACCCTGATTTCCATCAGCTTTTCCTACGTTGAAACCAAGAAGTAAAATAATGGGTAAATGCTTGCTTTTTCTCTAGACTACTTGCCTCACTTAGCAAGTGAAGATGCATAATATTTTTATACTGCAGCTTTGAATCTTCCATTTAGAGTTTTTAGACTCTTCAAAGACCATCTAGTTCACACCCATTCTTTTGTAGATGAGAAAACACAGCTCAGAGAATGATCTTTAACTAATCTCTTATACTTATTGTGACAGGGTTAAAAAAAAAATCCCAGATTTTCACTGTAAATCTGTAGCCTTTTCAAATATACCCCACAGTTGTTGATTGCTATAAAAACATATGACATTACATTTAGATCTTAATTTTCTTACTGTTTTTAGTTAGTGAGAATCCCTTAGGAATTAACATTTATCAACTGAATAACCAATATTTAGCTCATATTTAAAGCACATCTTCTGAAACTATTCTCATAGAAAGTGAATTAAAATTGGAAACAATCTAAATACCATCAATCAAGAATTTGTTCAATAAGTGATGACATATTTATATTATAAAATGTTGTTAGGTCATTTCAAAGAATTATGGAACTCTTCATGTACTGGTATGAAAAGATACACATTATATATGGCTAAATGTTTAAAAAGCAAGCAACAGAAAAATATATGCAGAATGATACATTTTTAATTTTTTATTTGGTTACATAAAGAAAGGATATCCAAATGTTTAATAGTGACTATCTCTGAGGATAGAAATAAGCGAGTAGAGAACAGAAAGAAGAATTTCAGATGCATTGTATTTGTTTCTGGGATATCTAACTTTATTTTAACAATGAGGATATATTTTCTTTCATACTTAAAAAGTTAAAATCAAAACTAAAGAAATTGTATAAAATAAAATCCTGCTGGGAATGGTGATGCACACCTGTAATCCCAGGAGCTTAGGAGGCTGAGGCTGGAGGATTGTAAATTCAAAGTCAACCTCAGCAAAAGTGAGGCATTAAGCAACTTGATGAGACCATGTCTCTAAATAAAATACAAAATAGGGCTGGGGATGTGGCTCAGTGGTCGAGTGGCCCTGAGTTCAATGCTCAGTACCCCCCAAAAATAAATAATAAAATAAAATAAAATAAAATAAAATAAAATAAAATAAAATAAAATAAAATAAAATAAAAATACGAAATTTTATAGGCTTATGTGATATTTATAAGGATCAACCTATACTTTTTTCCAAATCCTTACTTACCACATTTCTGAAGTACAGAAATGCGTTTTGTGACTTGTAAAAATATTCTTTAAATATTTGCTATTTTTTCAATAATAATATGATAATCACTAATTTGTGGTTATAAAAGGTTATGTTGTCCATTACATTGTATTTAAGAAACAAGAGAAGATTTTTCTATTTTATTGTAATTAACGCAGTATTACTTGATGCAGAGAAATGATGAGTGGAGAAAAATACTATAATTGTTTTTTTTTAATTTTCTTTGATGCAATATCATGTTCAAGGATGATGGTACACATTTTTTAATTGAATGATTCAAAAGACAAAGCAATATAGTTATTTGGTACTGTCAGTGACTCTGCCATGAAATTTCAACACATGATATTTTACCTCCTCAGTCTTCCACATATGCAGTACATGTATTCTTGGAACAAAAAGATGTGACCTCATGCGGATTTAGTAAAATCTTTCTTAAGAATTTGAAATGTCTCAAAAGAAGACATTTTACAAATATTTTATTTGATGAACCCCAGAATTGTCTATGTGGTGTGCAAAACAGAGTATCAGAACATCAATTTTTGAATTCCATTCTCATCCTCTCTTTTAGCTAGGAGTTTTGGAAAATCTTAACAAAAGTCATATTACTTTTGCAAAAAATCTAAAAACAAAACATTCTCTGGGTTACAACTCAGAATATGCATTACATTTTTTTTAAAAAATAAAATATTTCTAAAGTAAAATTTATACCTATAAATTAAAGAAAGTTAGTAATAAGAAATTCCTTCCTAAGTGGTGGACACATTTATTATTTTCTTGATGCTAGAAAGAAATAATATATTTTTTGTATATTTATTCTAAGAAAATTGCAATAATTTCATATTTTAAGTTTAACAATTCCAAATTAGCAATACTGTTTCCACTTGAGCATTCAGACCTTGTCTAGGAATTACTTATTTCAAAGGACAGCTCCATATTTTACTTGCAATGAAGCGAAATACACATAGGTTCTTAAGAAACAAGAACTAGAAATCCAAATTAAGAACCAAAGTACACCCAATACACCAATAAGCCTTTACTTCCAAATATCATTTTCATATCTTGATGTTTTTAAAATTCAGCATTTTAAATAAATATTTAGGAAGGGCATGTCTTCTCCTTGCAGTTAATTGGTTTCATAGAAATTGTTGTGCTTAATAAATTTGGTAATTACAAAAAATGGATAAGAACATCAAGACTATTAATAGCTATAATGGTATTCCTAGATATTATTCATTCTCTAAGTTTTTAATTGCACAACAAACATTCAGAATTTTTAGCATGCATTCGAAATTGAACTTTGTAAGTCAAATGTTTAGAATTCCAGAATCTGAGCATCAAGGAAGAAGGTCAAATGCCACCTGTTTTCAATGAGTGCTACAAGCACTAAATATGTAGAAATCACACACTAAGGCATAAATAAATGTAATTCACAAGTGATTATCTCTACTGACATTATAGCTTTGCCAGTATGTGTGTATTCATATTCAGGAAAATAGGATAGATTTTCCATTTTACTGCCAATGGTTGCCCTGAGTTCCAATTCTATTGCTGTGGAAATACTTTTTAAAGGTTTTAACAATCAGAGGAAGGTGATTTGTCTTCTACTGTTGAACCAAAACACTCAAATATGTTCTGCTAAGTCAAAAACAGCAGACTTCAGTAGATTCACTAGTTTTGGAAAGGATCACTGCAGAGAAACTGGAAAACAAGAAGGATTACAAAAAGGAAGCTTTACAACACAGAGGTGGGGGAGGTAGAGAGTAAGAATGAGTAAGTAACATCTAGGTGTGAACAAGAAGGAAAATCTTTTAAGAAGAAAAGACCCCAAAATGACATTATGATTACATAACAAGGAACAATGCAATGTGCTCCTACAATTGTCAATACTTGTCAAATGAAATCATATGGCTTGTGATCAGGAAGTACATTAACACACCTCACTTAAATTTCAAAGATATCCATGAAACCCCTGCAATCAGATGAGACCGTTTCCCGCAAATGCATGCTTTTCTGGTGAAAGATCTGCCTGTTCACTAAATCAAGAATCTGGTGTCACTTTTCTTGGGGACACAGCACAAAGAAATGCTTGCTATTTTTTAAAGAAAAGGGAAATAATTAAGAATTGATTCTTGTTTCTAGGGGTATGGAGAATAAGCATAATACACAGATCTGTTTGAATGTATGTCCATATGGAAACAAGGCTCCTAAAAGAGTCATTGGTGCAACGATGACCAGAAATGCACTTGGTAAAGTCATGCTATAATCTGATGGCTCTGCCTGTCCTATTTTGTACTGAGCTACTTTTGAAAAGAGACCCTAAACATTTGCATTGTATTTTGGAGGTTGCCATAACAAAACACCACAGACTGAGTGGCTTGAAAAACAAAAATATATTTCTCACAGTTCTGGAGACTGGAAGTCCAAGCTCAAAGTGTTGGCAGGATTTGTTTCTCCTGAGATGTCTCTCTTTGGTTGACAGATGGCTGCCTTCTCTCTGTGTCCTCATATGACCTTTCTCTGTGTGTCCCCACTTTTTCTTCTTATAAGGATAGTATCATCTTTGATTAGGGCCTACCCTAGTGGCTTCATTTTATCTTAATCACCATGTTAAACACTATGTCTCCAAATGCAGTAGCATTCTGAAGTAATGGGGTTTAAGGCTCCAATATATGAATTTAGGAGACACAATTCAGCCTGTAGCACTATGACTTATAATCTATCCTAAACATCCATTCTGGTCTACTACAATACATTAATCTACAGAGAATGTCATTTCATCTGAGTCCTGCACCATCACATGAAATATTGCATTAGACAGAATTTTTTTTTTTTTTTCAGCTCTGTTCTTTGGAGAGCTCACTTCCCAAACCAGCAGTCAGGGAAGAACTAGTAGGTATTTAAGAATGACTTTCTGGAATACAGTATTCATCACTGAATGCAAAGTTGGGAGGAGATGCACACAATTGAATTTCATGAGCTGGGACGAGCTGACCCTATCACACCACTCTCAGGGACTTTGATGACTTCAGGGAGTCTGTTATCAGAACATTGTTTTTCATATTTGTTTCAAATTCTTGATATCCATTTTTTTAAAGTGGTTATACTGACCCCACCAAAAAAAAAAAAATGTTGCTAAGAACCCAATTACTTAATCTCAACAATCTTATAACTCAGTAAAAATTTAATTGTTGGCTGGGCATGGCAGCACATGCCTGTAATCCCATCAGCTCAGGAGGCTGAGGCAGGAGGATTTCGAGTTCCAAGCATGCCTCAGTAACTTAGCAAGACCCTGTCTCAAAAATTAAATAAATAACATTTTTTTAACAAAAACTTAATTCTTGAATCTAGTATTGAGTTTCCATTTTATTTTTAACATTCTATATTTTTTCTAAAAAACAAAAGTAGTGATGTTTTTATTATCTCCTTGACTTGATATGTAGTTCTTAAAACTCTCCTTGAAATATTCTGCAAGATGTGTGGCATAGCCTCTAGCTATAAGATGCCAAAAAATTAGTTGATACCCCAAATGAGTTCATGTAGTTGTCTTTAATCTGTATAAAAGTATAATAGTTATTTTTACCAGTTGCTTAAGTATTTCTGTAAACACAGCCACAAATATAAAATCACTTTGAGAAGAATGATGCAGCTATCCAAACAAATATAAGAGTTGGGATGAATTTCTTCATTCTAAGTTAGTAATCTTTCTTCTATGCTCCTACTGCTTTCTGAACTAGCCTCATTAAAGCAATAATCATTTTGATTAATAAGTGCATTTACATTTCTATTTTCACTAACTCTCAGAGAAAGTAGGATATTTTTGTCTTTATAATACCCACAAGTTGTACACATCTTTATTTATGTTAACTTAGGCTATTTTTAACTTTTGAAGAAATTTTTAGCAAATCCTCCTTAACAAAATTATTAGAAAAAAGAGGCAAATTTATGAATTTATTTAACCTCGTGAAAAACAAATTTTAATGAGTAAAAGGCTACTGGAAATTTCAAGAAACTCATGGAATAACTAATAACAAATTCTATTAGAGAATGATTTGCATTATTAGATATAATGAATTCTGAGTGATCACTTAAAATTGACTTTAATACTTGGCAATTTCACAACTAACTATAGCATCATTAATATTTGGAAATACTGTAATTATTGGTCATAATGTTATAGTTGAGTAATATTTTTATGTTTTATTATTGTTTTTCAGTCCTTGGGACCAGGATCTTATATACCCCTAGGCAACCTGTCTACCACAGAGCTACACCTCCAGTCCAGTACTTTGTTTTAAGTACCAAAATGTATGTGTAGTATACTCAAAAACACCAAATAATAGTTTAAAAAATTAGTGTCCTGCCTTAACTCTTAAATGTATGCAGTTGTCCACATATTTAAACCACTCTGTTGTTCTCTATGGGTCTCACTAGCACCAAAGTGCGAATACAGCATGAGGACCATTAAGAACACACACTCCCTCACTTGCCAACACTGAAAATTTTATATAGAATCTGAGTAACTACTATTCCCATAGCCAGATCTAACTATTTCACACTAAAATAATTACTAATAACCCCAAATCTACTATTAATATTTTTTAAAATTCTCTTTAAAATTCTGGGTTCAAAGAATATCAGCTAAGAAAAAAAGCTACCCAACAAAACTGTTATCTGCATGCTCCTATTGTATTTCTTGGAATGTCATCTGGAGATATTTGAAATTTCAACAGTCACATAGTATATGTTCAACCATAGGCTTCTAGGTAAAGAAAACCAACTAATCAAACCAGCAATATCAGCAGAACTATCAGCATGGTTTAGCTGTGGGTTGTCCCCATCAATGTTGAAAGTTTGATTTCTAGTATAACATTACTGAGAGGTGAAGGGGCTTTAAGAGGCGATTATGTCACCAAGAAGATCCTCAGGAGGGGTTATTCTCTTTTGTTGTCATAAGGCAAGGCTGCTCATCTTGTTTTGTCTCACACACCCTTCCACCCTTCTGTCTTCTGCTATGGGTTATAACAACAAGAGTTCCTCACTGGAAGCCAAGGAAATGCTGGTGCCCTGTTCTTGGACTTACTAGCTTCCAAAACCAAGAGCCAAAGTAAACATCTTTCCTTATAAATTACCCAGTCTTGTGTATTTTCTTTTAGCAATAGAAAACATAGACACTATCCAAAAGAATATCCCCTTTTCTGGTAAGAGGAAGCAAGTTTCTGTATTCTTAATTTGTGACCCTCTTCAGATGTATCACATTGGCCATCAATTTTTTGCTTGTGGAACTTTCCTATTTTTCTCATCATCCCATCAAGTGTATGCAATAGATGTATGAAAAACATGACCTGAAGTGGCCAAATAGGGTAAAAAAAATAGCGTGACAAGAAAGGGACATTTTATGTAGCATCAAAAGATAGTCCCCTGCCAAAAGTGTTATGTCTTCTCTTTTGAATAGGCACAGTGACATTGTATCGTTATATCACTGGGATACCATACTTCTTCAAAGGGGGAAAAAGGCACAAGAGTAAGTATTTAAAACTTTGAAATTAAATACAGTTCCACTAATAACTTAGAGAAAAATAGAATCTATAGAACCTAGAGTTGAGCTGACCCAAAGGAGGTGGCCATTAGCATGAAGGCACTAGCATAATAAAGGAATTAGGATATATGATTTAATAGAAATGTGCTTACTCTGTCTAATTGTAGTCCCCATAAAATGTTCAATCTGCTTAAAGGTCACCTAACACTTAGAAATAAGAAAATGCATAGCAACCTGTAGAAAAACCAAAAAAATTCACAATACCACTCTTTTTTATAAAATCAACAGTACATAAAATTGTAACTTAAGAATTGTAAAATGAGTAATACTGTCCTAAATATTCTATCTTCCTTTGGCATAACTTTTAACAGGACACCAGTGCATTGTTTTGGTTTTGATAAACCAGTTTTCCTACCTCAAATGAGCATAAATTAGGAAGGGGAAAATAGTTTGATACTCAGCTATGTGTTTCTCAAATCTAATGGTGTGTGTGTTTGGTGATGGTAAAGGAAGTGACGAACTCTCTTACTTAAACCAAAGAAGTTCAAATTATCATGTCAAAAAATATTATTTGTTTATAATTTTTCTGTTTTTCTGCCCAAGGCAGCAAAATGAAGGCAGTTTCTATAAATGACAAATCAGTGAAGATGTCAGTTTGAAAACATAATTTAGAAGGTTCTAGTAGGCAAGGCCAGAATGAGGTTCATAATCTGTTAGTGCCTATGCATTGTATTAGCAAAATACCATATCATCAATCTCCTTTCTTTTTCTGTGTCTGACTCTGCCACCTTCTTGGCTTGTACACCCGGAGGAGCATAATTATAGGCATGTAACATATGCATTGTGACTTTGAAAGTATGGAATTTAAATTACTTCAGTACATAAATCACCCTTAGCCTATAAGTCCATTTTACTGTGCAAATGAGGAAAGCCTCATGCTTGTTTGCCATACTTTGGAAAACTTTTAAAAAAAATAGTACATTGCATAATTATTGGATTTGTAAAAACATGCTTTGATCAAATGAAATGGGTATTTAGTTTGTTCAAAGCTACTTTCCATAATTCATTACACAGCATAAATTTCACATAACTGCTCACATAGCAACTTGTAAATATACCCGTATATTTTCCTTCACTTTAGCATCAAAGGAAAAAAGTGATTAAAGATGTAGTGTACAAATCTCTTTCACTTAGAGCTTTTCATTTGAGTTAAAAATCTCAAAGAATTAACCCAATAAACCTACAGCAAGTGTATAAGTCTGTCAATATTTTCCTCCCCTTTTCTGCACCATTAATAATAATAGACAAAATGGTTGGGCGCCTAGTAAACACTGCAAATTCAAAAAAATATAAATATGCTAATGTCCTTCCAAAACCATGCATTATATTCCAAAAACCTAATACAAACAGAAGCCCAAACTTTAATCTTTCCCTAAATTAGGGTAAAGGAAGATTGAGGAACATCATTTTGGCTTTATTATCTTCTGAAAAGCTAGCCAGTGTTCTTTGAAGCATAAACAACTGAGGAAGATGAGCGTTCATAGAGAGGTTCCATTTAGTTCTTTCATCCAATTTAAGTGAGGAAAATGTAAAATTCTGAGAAAGGAAAAATAACCAAAGGTAATTAATACATACCCTTGTTTTTCAAATAATTCTGATGGTGCTGGTCATAGTTATTCATTAGGTAGAAGATCCTAAAACATTTTTATTGCCAATATCAAGATGGCTGTGAAAATATTAAATAACTAATGCTATTTCTCTACTGAATGAATTTCTCTACTGAAAATCATAGCTGCACTTGAGAAAAAAATATCCCATCCCAAATCAAAATGTGTTAGTTCTGCTGATTGAAATGTGAATCCCAACTCTATAACATTTACTTAAAAATTTAGCATTTTTTGGTAAATTTTTTAAAATTTCACATATTTCTCAAAAAGTATTAGTATAAAATTCTACTAAATTAAAATAAAAATAAATGATCAAGATTATAGGGAGGAGTGTTATCCAAAACAAATATAATGGAAGTCGCATTCAATTTGAAATTTTCTGGTAGACACAATCAAAACATAAAAAAATAGGAAAAATAAATTTTAAATATTTTCATTTAGTCTAGTATATGCAAAATATTAGCATTTTATCATAGAATCCATTTAAAGCACTACTAGTAAACATTTTGCTTTTTATACTATTAAATCCAATGTGTACTTTATTCCTGAGCACATCCTGATGTGGACATTAAACTTTCATTGGAAATGCATAATCTATATTTTTAATTTAATTCATTATTATTATAAATTTTGATATTTTGAGGCTGGGGATCAAACGTAGGGTCTGGCACATGTTAGGCAAGTGCTCTACCACAGAGCTACAGCCTAACCACCCCCAATCTGGATTTAAATTTTATAGAATTAACAGTCTAAATGCAGATTCACATACCTGAACTTCTAAACATATTTAAAAATTTTTCAATAACCAAATTGAATGTTTTTAACTTAAATTAATTAAAATAAAATTAATAATATTTCCATAGTCACATTAACCAATTTTAAGTGTTCAGAATTCAAAAATGACATTGATTGTCACAATGAGAAGGTCACAAAAGATAAATAATAAGGATAATTAAAATCTTAACAAAACCACTAATGTCTCTTCATCTAACTAAATTATATCTAATTCCCCTATTCTATCAATTGCTGTCATATTTGTTATTGTTCAATAGTTAGCTAAATTGCTACATATGTAAATAATACATAAACTCATCCACATTTTAAGTTTCCAATTAGTTGGTCATTTCTACTTATATTTAGGAGAACAGATTTGGAAGTTTATGACTATATTTAATATGCTTGCCATAAAAATACCTGGAATCAACCTCAGATGAGTTAACATTGAGACATGTCTTCTTCACAGAAACATAAGTGCTTGAAAAGTAGACACCTGATTTATTTATCATATCATTGGATATTTAGGTGTGGAAGTACTTTTTCTGCCTTTTAGATTATGGAAGTCAAGGACAGAAAGTGTTTAATACTTCTGAAACATCCTGCAACACCAGATAATGTGGTCCATGGTGGCTGACAAAATTATGGCTAGATGGAAACTATCTGTGCTGAGAGCACACTCTGCAGGCATTGCACTAAGCTGTTCTGCAGTCAGCGTATAACTTTACAAAGCACACAAACATTACACAAAATCCCTGTGCATTAGGCATCATTATCCACATTTTACAGACGAGAACATCACCACCATGGCTCATGGAAGTTAATTAAGTAAAAGGCTAAAGTCACACAGTTCAATGCTAAAACTGGGCTTGAAACCTAGACTTGCTTGATACCACATGTACATTTGTGACCACAACACAATATTATCTTCCATGATTTTCTGCTTCCACACAATACTCTATAACCCTTATTTCCTTCTGTATTTCTTTCCTAATTGGTTGTATATATGATCTGTCCAGTGGATTATGAACTCTTTTAGCCATGCTTATGCTTCTTTTAAATTCTGCCCTTTATGTGGGAGCCTCTCAATAAAACCTTACATTTCTTTTTATCAGTGACTTTTCTTTTTATAAACACCAAGGTTATGAGACAAGTCTTTTACTCTATCTAAATTTCCATTCCTTCTTTTTTTATTTTTGGTACCAGTGATTGAACCCTGAGCCACATCCCTAGCCCTTTTTATTTTTTATTTTGAAACAGGGTCTCACTAAATCACTCAGAGCCTCAGTGAATTGCTGAGGCTGACTTTGAACTTGCTATCCTTCTGCCTCAGCCTCCTGAGAAATTCCCATGTCTTGAAATGTACAATAAAAAGGATTAGGTTACATTCACAGTTTTCAAATTTTCATTTTAGCAACAATATTCTTTCAAATGATTATTACCTGGAATCATGATAAATGAAATAAATAAATTATGTGAGATTATTTAATTCCCCGCCCACTTAATTACTTCACAAGAACTATAGAGTGCAAGACAAGACCATAAATTAAACCACAGAAAGGGCACTTAATCTTTTCTATGCCAAAGCCATCTTACATCCTATCTAGCTTTCTTAGAATAATATTTTTTAAAGTACAAAATCAAATATATAGCAATAAAATCAGTCCTCTTAGGGGGCACATGTGATTAATAACTCTAATGAATTGATTGTAAGGTTCTTTCTGAAATTAAGCTTACAAATATGACATATATATACATATATACATACATATCTAACTTCTAGGGAGTAAATTTAGTAATAGTTATTTTATCAACAAATGTTTTATTCCTAAATAGATGCCAAACACAAAAATGAACACTAACAGCAAGCTAGACTGTAGACCCCGTCCTTATACATTTACGATAAAATTAAAAATACACAAAATTACCAGAATGAAGAATTTGGATATTATTTAGTAATAATAGAAAGATATTTTGCTATTTTAATTAAAGATATAATAGTATCAGATTTACAATTTCAAAAGATTACTTGGGGGAGAACAAATGATAGATGGATAAGAGGTGGATGAACCATGACAGAAAGTATTTTGATGCTTTTGTTTATGGATGGGGATGAGAGACAAAGTGAGAAATCAGGTATTTTAGGTGATTGGTGATGTTGCTGACTGAAATGGAGACTGGGGAAGGAGTACAAATGGAAAAATCATTGTTAAATATGTTTACTTCAAAGAACTTACTTTGCATGGAATGTTTGTGGGTAGTTGTTTATGTAACAGCTTCAGTAAAGGAGAGTGGTAAAGCTAAAGACATAAATTTGGAGCACATAACTGAGAGTTAACAGATTGTAAATCATAAAGACAATGCTCTTGATGACACCTACGTAAGAATAGAAGATAGTGAAGACTTCTGGACTGAGAAAACCCTCAATGACATTTGCCTTAAAAACTTGGATAGAGAACAACAAATGTGTAATGAAGGATGGAAAAGGAATTACCCACCAAGTAAAGAAGGAAGAAAATTAAGATAGTAGTGACAAGAAAACCAATCAAAGAGGTGATCTGCATTTGAGGGGTTATTTTTTTAGTCCATACTTGTGAATGGACTAAAGCCATGGGTACAATGGCTTTGATTGGATTTCTTTCAAAGAAGTTGTGATGTTAAGAATAAGTAAAAGAGGAAATGGCAGATAGAGACATGGAGATAACCATCTTAAGGATGTGAAAGTTTTTCTGTGAAGAAGAGTAGGTAAATGGGATAGCAGATAAACAGTGTGTGAGAATGGGAAGGACTTTTAAAATGGATAATAAATAAGGCATATTTGTTTCATGATCTTTTCATTAATATCCTATTCTCATGTAAACAATATTTCAAAAAACATTAACTGAACTAGCAACTGAATTCAAGCTCTCTGTATCAGAGAGGAAATGAGTGAAGAAGAGAAAGAGGAAGCCTGAAAGGAAGTGATCTAAATGCAAGGGTAAAACCTGAGTAGATAAGAATGAAATGAAGAACACAAGAAGAGAATTTGACATTGTATAGCATAAGAGAAATTCAATTCAGTATAACAACATGGAAAGCAAAGTATATGGGGATAGAAGCATGTCAACACAGAATTTGGTCCTAGGAAGCTCAGGGAGTTCTTCCCCAATTGCTTAATTATAGACAAAGATCTGAATAGATGGACATAATATGTAGAGAATTTTAGAATTATTAAATAGCCTTAAGGCACACACATCTTTGATCAACATGCCATTCTGAAATAACTTAAAATATTTTTTCCAGTTCTATATGTAAGGGATAATAATTTGATATTTACTTACTTTAGTTTTAAATTTGACAATGACTTACAACAGCCAAATCAGAGGGAGGTACTGCGAGATATATTTTTAAACTTAGCCAGGAACATGATCTGGGGAGGTCTGCGATGTATGATCTTTGGCAAGTTACTTATTATTATATTATTCTCATTAAGTTTTTGTTTTATTATAATTACTGAAGTGATTCAAAATATTTTAGCATAAAAGCTATTAAAGAAAATTTCAAAGTTATATTGTATAATATTTCCAGAATTTGGAGTTTTATGAAACCACTCATGGGTAATTTACATTTCCTTTCAACTCTGATCTATATCACAATTTATTCAATATCTTATATGATCTTCCAACTGCTTTCATTTATGAGTTACACATAATTTATAAAGTCATTAAATCAAAGCCTATTTTAATCAAATAAACATAATCAAGTTCATAAATACTACTACTTTATGACAAATAATGAAGTACCTTTACTTGTTTGCAAATACTGTATCTCTGCAATCTTTCCTCAACTGCCAAAGATTCATTTCATCTACAATTAAAAATTCATGATATTCATGATATCCTAGAATATTCCTGTTATGAGAAAAGTTTTTTAAATTATACGTACACTCCATTAAATTATTGGTAAAATCAATAACAACCATCTGAAAAAATTTTGGAATATGAAAGAATGGAAAAAATTTACCAATATATTTACCTCTAGTTACTTTCTAAATCCTAATGAAATGACACAAAATATTTTAAAAATACATGAAATTATGTAGTAGTAAGAGTATAAATAGGTTAATTCAGACTAAATTTTACTAATAGAATAGAAGTATAATGCAAAACCTCTAAAAACCTAGAGAAAGAAATCAAAGAAGACCTTAGAAGATGGAAAAACCTCCCATGGTCTTGGAGAGCAGAATAATAATATCAAAATGGCCATACTACCCAAAGTATTATATAGATTCAATGCTATCCTCCCTGAAAATACCAATGATATTCCTCCCAGAACAAGAAAAAAAAAAGTTCTAAAATTCATTAGAAAGAATAAGAGTCCCAGAATAGCCAAAGCAATCCTGAACAAGAAGAGCAATTCTGGAGTCATTACAGTACAAGACCTCAAATTATACTAGTAACAAAATTATACAAATTATATTAGTAACAAAAACAACATGGTATTGGCACCAAAACAGGCATGAAGACTAATGAAATAGAATAGAGGATGAGGAGACAAATCCACATAGATACAGTCATCTGATTCTTGACAAAGAAGCCAAAAAGATATGTTGGAGAAAAACCTTTTCATCAAAACTTGGTGGGAAAACTGGATATCCATATGACGAAGAATAAAACTAAATCACTCTGTGTCAACCTGCAAGAAATGAACTCAAAGTGGATCAAAGACTTGGGAATTAGACCTGAAGCTGTGCAATAGCTAGCAGGATATGCATTACCAACACTTCAATGTATGGGTACAGGCACTGACTTCCTTAACAAAACTACTAAAGTGCAAGAAATAAAACCACAAATCAAATTTACAAGCATCTACACAGCAAAGGAAACAAGAACATGAAGAGAATGTCTACAAAAGGGGATAATATCTTTGCCAGCTGTTCCACCAACAAGGGATTAATATCCAGAATATATAAAGAAGTCAAAAACTTAACACCAAAAAATCTCCAATTAATAAATGGACAAAAGAACTAAACAGACATTTCTCAAAAGAAGAAATGCAAATGGTCAACAAATATATGGAAAAATGTTGAACATCTATAGCCATCAGGAAAATGCAAATTAAAATTACATTGAGATTTCATCTCACTCTAGTCAGAAAAGCAATTATCAAGAGTACAAATAATAATACATGCTGGTGAGGATATGACAGAAAAGTATACTCATACATTGTTGGTGGGACTGCAAATCAGTACAACCTCTCTGGAAAGCAGTATGGAGATTCCTCAAAAAGCTAGGAATGGAAACATCATATGACCTAGGTATCCCACTCCTTGGTATTTGTACAAAAGAAATAATATCAGCATCCTATAACAATACAGTCACCTTAATGTTTATAGCAGCACAACTGACAACAGCTAAATCAAGGAACCATTCCAGATCCCCATAAACAGATGAAAAGATAAAGAAAATGTGGTATATATACACAGTGGAGTTTCACTTAGTCATTAAGAATAAAATATGGCATGAAACTGAAGAATATAATGCTAAGTGAAATAAGTCAGAACTCAAAAAATCAAGAGTTGAATATTTTCTCTCATATGTAGAAGCTAGTCAAAATAAAGGCAAAAGGTGGTGATGGTGGAGGGGGGTCGGGTAATCAAATGAAAATAGAAGAGAGATCCGTGGAGTAAATAAAAGAAGGGTATTGGGGAATAGAAAGGATGGACACAAAATGGGAAGAACAGTGGAATGAAATTGATCCAACTAGTCTACATACAAATATGATTATACCCAGTGAATTTTACATTTATGCTTATATATAAAGCACTAATTTAAAAAACTATAAGTAAACAAAAGGAAGACCAGTAGAACAGAGGAAAAAGAACAGGGGTGAGGGAAGGGAAAGGAAAGGGGAAATATTGTGAGCTGAACAGCAAATTATACTCCATTCTTGTATAATTACATCAAAATGAACCCCAGTACTATGTATAAGATACTAATTTAAAAATTGATAAAGTAATACAAGTGAAGAATCTAAAAAATAACAAAACTAAATAGAAAATAAAGAAGCAAAGAGCATTCAATTCAAAAAACAAAAAGGAAAAAATACAAAGGAAATTGTAAGGCCGAAAACAAGTTATTATAGCACCAATCTTAACATTATAACAAATTCAAGTGTGTTAAATTGTTCAGTCTAGTATTTATTAATATTGGCTAATGTAATACATGAGAAATCCAATATAGTTTATTAAATAGACCGTTTTAGAACAATTACATGTTCACAACAGCATTGAGCAGGAAGACAGAGTTCCCACATACCTATGCCAACACACATGCACAGCCATACCATCATCAACAACCCCCACCAGAGTGGCACATTCCTCACGACATACCTATATTGAAAGGTCATTATCATCCCAAAGTCCATAAATTACATTGCAGTTCACTCTTGGTGTTGCACACTTTATGAACTTTGACAAGTATGAAATACATGCATTTATCTACATTACCTTATTGTAGAAAATTGTCTCACTACTCCAAAAATTCTCTATGCTCTGCATATTCATCCTTCCCTCCTCTCTAACCTAGAGCAACCACTATTCTTTCCACTGCCTCCGTAGTTTTGAATTTCCCAAAATGTTACCTTAATACTATTACACAGTATATAGCCTTTCATGTTGTTTTTTTCACTTAGTAATGTGGATTTAAGTTTCTTTCATGTCTTTTCATGGAATACAGTGTTTATTTGTAAGCATAGGCAAACTTAAATAGTATCCAAATATTTTGATAAAATTTTAATCGACTTCTACATCACATTATTGAATTTAAAAGTTCTTTATATGTTCTGAACAGTCTTTAATCAAGTATAGACTTGGAGATATTTCTCCCAGATTATGATATTTTCATGTTCTTATCTTTTGAAGTGCAAGAATTTTTAAATTTAAGTTTCTACTTACCACTTTTTCTCTTTGTGATTCATGGATTTGGGGTGCTTTTAAAAAAATCTTTGCCTAATTCAAAGTCACGAAGATTTCTTATGTATGTTTTCCTTTAGCATAATTTGGAATTTTATTTTTTACATCTCAACCTATGATCCATTTTGAATTAATTTATGGATAGTATAAAATAAAAGTGTACATATATTTGGCCCATAAGTATCCAATAGTTGCTGCACAATTTGTCAGAAAGAAACATTTGTCCCATTGAATTATCTCTGCATTTTTGCTGCATCTACATGTTGTCTAATTTTGAATCTCCACCTTCTGTTCTATTAATAAATCTGTGTATTCTTAACCTATCATACTATGTCTTAAATGTTGGAGTTGGTCTTGAAATTAGAAGTCTACATCCTCCTGATATTTTTCAAAATATTTTCCCCTTTTAGATGCTTGGCATTTCCATATAAATGTTAAAATCAGATTAATAATTGCTATAAAAAATACCAAAGAATATCTATTTTAGTTATATAAAACTTACATATTAATTTTCAGAGAACTGATCTTTTAATAATATTGAGTCTTAAAATCCATGAATATGCAATATCTTTCCATTTATTTGAACATTATTTAACTACTAACCAAGTTTCCTTAGTTTCAAAATGTAGATTATTTGATGCATTTTCTGATATTTTTTCCATAAGTATGTCATATTCTTCATGGTTAGTTGACATTCTTAAGTTAATTTGAAGATTTTGCATCAGAAGCATATAGAAATCCAGTTGATTTTTGACATGTTGAATTCTCTTATGAGTTTTAATAGCTATCTTTTCTCAATAGTTATCTTTTAATAGTTTAATAGTTATCTTTTCTCAATCTACTAATAGCATTTTACAAAGAGTTTTAAATACAACTTCATTTCTTCTAAGAATATAGAGTGTTTCCATTTACCATTTCTTTTCAAGAGCATACAGCTGTGAGATAAGTGAAATCCTATAGAGAAAAGTCAGGGAACTTCAATCCACTTTAGATTTAGTCATTAATCTATATATTCATAGATCAATATTTTAATTTTCAGCTAGAATACCTATAGAACCAAAAATGTCAGGCAGTAGAAAAATTCTAGAGAACTAAATATTTTGAGAAAATATGTATCCCCATTTTTGGCATTATAAATCAAAATAAAGCTGAAGGAGAAACTATATAAAAACAGAAAAACATAATAAAATTTAAAAATCTATGCTAGTTTCCTTGTCAGTGATATGGGGTTTACCTCTGAACATGACTATATGAATTGGTTCTTATTCTCTCAATATTCAATGCAATTCCTATATAGAGAACTATTTCTACTAGCAGCAGCATAGCCAATCACATTTAAGAAACACTTGTGGTATTATATTAGAGAGTTCACTGTAACACTTAAGATATGTGAATTTGTTCTGTATTTTAAGTTGAAAGGAAACAATATACAATGATCATAGAATTTAAAGAAAAAATGAAAAAGACATTTTTCATCTTCTATCACAAAAGTTTTAAAAATGCTTAAAATATTGTTCCTACTTCTCATATTGAACCAAATTTTTTGAATCTTAATTATTTACTTCTATAGTCCTGAGTTTTAAATGACCTATTTTTAACTGTTGATTTGTTCTCCAGAAGTTTAACATTCAACATTTCTGATATTTTCACACCATTTTATATCCAACTTGTCATAAGTAGTGATGATCTCATACCATTCTACCTTAGAACTGGCATTTCACAAAAGAAAAAATTGTACAAATTACCTATTTTTCTAAAGAAGTAAGAAAGAATTGGTGGTGTGGCAAACAGATGTTAAGAAAGAGAAAATGTATTTGTATGTTTAATAATCCATCAATTTAGACAAGTTATTACCTCCTCCCATGGCATGTTGATCTCAATTTATTTCTATGATGGAGTGTGATGTATAACAAGGATAAAGGACTTTGAACAGAATAACTTCACTGAAAAACATAATGCCACCCATGTTGTCAAATTCAACCACACATAATAGCATTACTTTAGATAGATTTGAAGATTCCAGAGTCAGGCAAGGAAAAACTCTGTGATCATAATTAGGATAATAATGGAATTTAATTTCCCACACTGGATACATTTAAGAGAGACACTGCTAAGTATACTGTTCAGGACAAATCATATGCACTGTCCTCTCAATGATAGTAAAGGGCCTGAAGAAAAGTGATTGCTAACCCAAAAGAATCAGAAATGCAATTCAACAAGTCAAAATATTCAAGAAGAGGTGATCATAACAACAAAGAGTGTTCCCCATAAGATATTTCTCTGCTTTGATATCTCACTGAAATCTCAAAGACTCCATAACTCATTCTGGAAAGTCAACAAGCAAGGTACTATACAAATTTAAAAGGGTGTGGTACAAATATAGCAAGATACAATTTTTCAAGCCATATTTTATGTATTTCTACATCTCAGCAAAGAATTACAAGTTTGAGGCAGTTTCCTCCCCCCAAAAGTATACAATGAGAAACACTAAGATTGGAAGATATTAAATGTACTAAAAATAAAAATAGTCCCTTTGTTAAAAATTTTTTAAAAATTATGAATTAAAGAAATTAATATTATTTGTGATATCTCTTACATGTGAAGTTCACTAACAGTTATGGTTTGGATGTGAGGTGTCCCCCAAAAGCTCACTTGTGAGACATTTCAAGAAGGTTTAGAGGAGAAATTATTGGGTTATGAAAACCTTAACCCAATCAGTGAATTAATCCCCTGATGGGATTAACTGAGTAGAAACTTTGGACAGTTAAGGTGTGACTGAAGGAGGTGAGTCATTGGGGGTATGTCTTTGGGGTATATATTTTTAATCTGGCAAGTGGAGTCACTCTCTCTGCTTCCTGATCATCGTGTGAACTGCTTCCTTCTACCACACTCTTCTGCCATGATATTCTGCCTCACCTCGAGCCCTGCGGAACGGAGCTAGCAGTCTACGGACTGAGACCTCTAAAACCATGCACTTCCAAATAAGCTTTTCATCCTCCAAAATTGTTATGGTCAGTCTTTTAGTCACAGAATTGAAAAACCTGACTAAAACACTAACTCTCCAACTGTGGGTAGTAAAAAGCTATTTTTCCTCAAATATATTTAAATCAGATTTCCTATTAGCAGTGTTTGCAACAGGCATTGCCTAATGCAAGACATTTTTGAGTAAGTCATCTCAGGAAGAATATACTATCTTGTCTGGAGAGACATCAATTAGTTCTCACACACACAAACACACACGCACACACACACCTTCAACAGCACAAATGACACCATTATTCCCATTTTGTGCCAAGCTGACTCATCTTTTTGTACACATTTGCCAGTTCTTGTGGCTCAGAAGACATAACCCCAAAGTATCCTGGTTCAGCATGCTGAGTATTTTAACCTGAAGGATATTAGAAGGGACTGAGACAGTCTTCTCTCTGACCTTCTCCTGTCCTCCAGTCTCTCAGCCCTCATTCTCCCCCTGAAGTGATTAATAAAAACTGGAATTCTTCCTCCTAAGGCAACTCATAGAAACTACAAATACTATTCTAATTTCCTGTCTTTTTTTGTTTAGGAAATAACCATAAAGAAACTTTCTGACTTTATCTTATTTGGTAGTAAGTCATACTATCCTTATCCCAGAAGGGTCCTGCCCCATACCTGGGAAGAAGGAGTGCTACAAAGAGAGGTCAAGAAGAATCTAAAATTGCTCCCCTGCCCTCCTGCTCAATCTACTTCTATTAAGTTGTATTCTTCTGTTCAATCACATTTCTACATAGAGGTCCATTCTTCATCTAACCTAAGCATAAAAATACACTGTTTTCCTTGGGTCTTTGGGTCATCATTTCTAAAGGCTCTGTGTCATATAAAACTTTAATAAAATAAATTTGTTATATTTTTCTCTTGTTAACTTGTCTTTTGTTATAGGAATGCTGCCATGACCCTTAGGTGAGGGAGGAAAGGTATCAGACCTTTCCATCACACACAGTCATCAATCAATGACCATGTGATGTCTAGAGTGGGAGTCTAGGGGAGATGCTACTTCTTATGTCAGATAAGTACTATTTAATAAAAAGAGAATAGTTCACCAGAAATGGGGGGGAAGGGAGTAGTGTACTTTTAGCAATCAACATTTGCAGCAAAAAAATGACTACATCTGACAGTAAGGCATGGTTCCATCCAGGGGAGTTATCATCTGACCAAACAATTGTGGTTTGGGCAGTATTTATTAAGAAAAGTGTTCTAATGCACTTGAGAAAACACTTCTGAGGATATTAGGAATAATACAAAGTTTCTTTATCTATTTTTCAGTTTGCTATTCTAAGTTCTGGGAAATCCCATCACATACTGGAAGGAAGATCTCAAACTCTTCACTACCAAGCAGACCAAGGCAGATAAAATGAAAAGCTCATGGGGTAGAAATCTTGACATCCAGGATGCAAACAGCAAATAAATACAAACAACAAACTTCAATTTGTAAGAGCTGAATTGGCAGGTAATGTAGAGTCATCATTATTTGGGATCTTTTTTCTTTACTTAAAAGGATTTTGGAAATCTCAAAAATTTTCAGGCAATTTTTGAATTGAAAGATTTACAAAGACATAATTATCCTTTAAATATAATTAGAAGTATTGTTTGGAGAAAATTCATTATTAAACTGAATAATAGTGTGTCCATCATCTATTAAGAAATACTTATAATTTTATCCTAGCTTACCATTTGATAGTATTTTTATCCACTGAGATAATTAAAATAATATTTCAATTTTTTATCACATATACCACACATAAAATTCAAAGAGCAATATTAAAATTTTAACATAGAAATAATGAAGTAAAGAATTTTAAATTTTGAGATGAAAATCAAAATTATGTTATTAAGTCAGTTCTATAAATAGTAATAAAATAATATCAATATTTATAAACTTAACTTTGTAATTTAAAAAAATATTATATTCTCCCACATAAACAAGTTCATTTGAGAATGTCAAAACGTAGAATTAGCAGACACTAAACATTTTCTCTGTATTAAAAAAAGTTTCTGATTTTATTTGGCTTTTATAAAGTATCTAGTTAAGAGTTGTGTGCTTCTAATTCATTTAAAAATTTGAGCTTTGAAAGAGTGCTAAAAATCATAAAACAATAAGATAAAAAGCTGGGAGAAAATAGTTTTGAATCTCAAATCTGATAAAAATATATTCAAATATAAAAAAACTCTGAAAACTTAATAATAAGAAAATAATATAATTGAAAATAGGTGAAAATATTTGAATAGAAACTTCACCAAAGAAAAGCTACATAGGGCTGAGTGAGTGGCATACCCTGTAATGCCACTTGTTTAGTTGCTTAGGCCCCACTAAATTGCTGAGGCTCACTTTGTGATCACTTTCTCAACCCTGAATGTTAATAGCCTAAATTCATCAATCAAAAGACATAGACTAGCAGATTGGATTAAAAAGAAAGACCCAACAATATGCTGCCTTCAAGAGACTCATCTCATAGAAAAAGACACCAACAGACTAAAGACAAAAGGATGGGAAAAAAACATCCTACACATGGACTCAGTGAAAAAGTGGGGGCTCCATCCTCATATCAGATAAAATGGACTTCAAGTCAAAGTTAATCAGAAGGGATAAAGAAGAACATTTCACACTGCTTAAGAAAAACATAAATCAGCAAGATATAACAAACACTAATATTTATGCCCCAAACCATGGCACATCCATGTGCATCAAACAAATCCTTCTCAATCCCAGGAACCAAATAGACCACAACGCAATAATACTAGATGACTTTAACACACCTCTCTCACAAGTGGATAGATCTGCCAAATAAAAACTACACAAGGGAACTCTAGAATTAAATGATACAATCAATGATTTAGACTTAAGAGACATTTATAGAGTTTTTCATACATCATGGAGCCAATACACTTGCTTCTCAGCAGCCCATGGAAATAGCCCATCTAAAATAGACCATATGTTATACCACAAAGCTACTCTTAGCAAACACACAAAAAAGAGATACTACCTTGTGTTCTATCAGATCATAATGGAATGATAATAGCAATCAATGGTAAAGTAAAAAACAGAAACTTTTCCAACACCTGGAGACTAAATAATATGCTATGTAATGATGCATGGATAACAGAAGACATCAGGGAGGAAATAAAAACAATTCCTAGAGATAAATGAGAACAATGATACAACATATCAAAACCTCTGGGATGCTAAGAAAGCAGTACTAAGAGGAAAATTCATTTCATGGAGTGCATTAAATTAAAGAAGAAAAAAGTCAACATATAAATGACCTAACATTACATCTCAAAGCCCTAGAAAAGAAGAACAGATCAACACCAAAAGAAGTAGAAGACAGGAAATAATTAAAATCAGAGCTGAAATCAATGAAATTGAAACAAAAGAATTCAAAAAATTGACAAAACAAGAAGTTGGTTCTTCGAAAAAATAAACAAAACTGATAAACCCTTAGCCACACTAATGAAGAGAAGGAGAGAGAAAACTCAAATGACAAAAATTTATGATGAAAAACGAAATATCAAGACAGACACTATTGAAATACAAAACATAATTAGAAGCTATTTTGAAAATCTATACTCCAGCAAAATAGAAAATCTCAAAGGTATTGACAGGTTTCTAAAGGCATATTACCCACCCAAACTGAATCTGGAGAACATAAACAATTTAAACATATCAATTTCAATTTATGAAGTATGGTATGCCATCAAAAGCATACCAACCAAGAAAAATCTGGGACCAGATGGATTCTCAGCAGAGTTCTATAAAACCTTCAGAGAAGGACTAATACCAATACTTCTCAAAGTATTCCATGAAATAGAAAATCAGGAAACCCTTCCAAACTCATTCTATGAAGCTAGTATCACCTTGATGCCAAAACTAGACAAAAGTAAAGAAAACTTCTGACCAATATCCTTGATGAACATAGATGCAAAAAGTATTAACAAAATTCTGATAAATCATATACAAAAACACATTAAAAAGATAATGCACTACATTCCAGTGGGTTTCATCCCAGTGATGCAAGGTTGGTTCAACATCTGTAGATCAATAAATATAATTCACCACATCAACAGACATAAAGTTAAAAATCATGTGATTATTTTAATAGTTGCAGAAAAATCATTTGATAAAATACAGCATGATTTCATGCTCAAAACCCTAGAAAAAATAAGGAGAGTAGGAACATAACTCAACATTGTAAAGGCTCTCTATGCTAAGTTCATGACCAACATCATTCTAATTGGAGAAAAACTGAAAATCTTCCCTCTAAAAACCGGAACAAGACAGGGATGCTCTCATTCACCCCTTCTATTCAACATTGTCCTTGAAATTTTAGCCAGAGCAATTACAGAGGCCAAAGAAATTAAAGGGATACAAATAGGAAAAAAAGAACTCAAACTATCACTATTTGCTGACGACATGATTCTATATTTAGAGGATCCACGAAATTCCACCAGAAAACTTGTAGAACTCATAAATGAATTCAGCAAAGTAGCAGGATATACTAAAAATCTAATGCATTTTTATTCATAAGTGATGAATCCTCTGAAGGAAAAGTTAGGAGAACTACCCCATTCACAATAGCCTCAAAAAAAAATAAATAAAATATTTGGGAATCGATCTAAGAAAAGAGGTGAAAGACCACTACAATGAAAACTACAGAACACTAAAAGAAAGAAATTAAAGAAAACTTTAGAAGATGGAAAGATCTCCCATATTCTTGGATAGGCAGGATTCATATTGTCAAAATGGCCATACTACCAACAGTGCTACACAAATTCAGTGCAATTCCAATTAAAATCCCAATGACATACTTCATAAAAATAGGGAAAGCATTATGAAATTAATTTGGAAGAATAAGTAACCTAGAATAGCCAAAACATTCCTTAGAAGGAAGAGCTAAGCAGGAGGTATCACAATACAAGATTTTCAACTACACTGCAGAGCAATAGTAACAAAAATGGCATGTTTTTGGCACCAAAATAGACAGGTAGACCTATGGTACAGAATAGAGGATACAGATACAAACCCACATAAATACAGATATCTCATACTAGATAAAGGTGCCAAAAACATACAATGGAGAAAAGATAGCCTCTTCAACAAATGATGCTGGGAAAACTGGGAAATTCATATGCAGCAAAAAGAAATTAAACCCCTATCTCTCACGCTGCACAAAACTCAACTCAGAATGGATCAAGGACCTAGAATTAGACCAGAGACCCTGCCCCTAATAGAAGAAAAAGTAGGTCCAAATCTTCATCATGTCAGCTTAAGACCAGACTTCCTTAACATACCTCCCAAAGCATAAGAAATAAAAGCAGGAATCAATAAATGGGATAGATTCAAACTAAAAATCTTTTTATCAGCAAAGGAAACAATCAACAGTGTGAAGAGAGAGACTACAGACTGGGAGAAAATCTTTGTCTCACACACACTTTAGATAGAGCACTAATCTCCAGAACTTATAAAGAACTAGAAAACTTTGCACCAAGAATGCAAATAACTCAATCAATAATGGGCTAAGGAAATGAGCAGAGAATTCCAGAAGATCTACAAACAATCAACAGATACATAAACAAATGCTCAGCGTCTCTAGTAATAAGAGAAATGCAAATCAAAACTACCCTAAGATTTCATCTCACCCCAATTAGAATATCTATTATCAAGAATACAAGCAACAATAGGTATTGGTGAGGATGTGGGGGAAAAGGTACACTCATATCTTTTGGTAGGATTGCAGATTGGTGCAGCCACTCTGGAAAGCAGTATGGAGATTCCTTAGAAAACTTGGAATGGAACCACCATTTGACCCAGCTGTCCACTCCTTGACCTATAGCCAAAGGACTTAAAATCAGCATACTACAGTGATGCAACCACATTAATGTTTGTAGCAGCTCAATTTACAACAGCTAGATTATAGAACCAACCTAGATGCCCTTCAATAGATGAATGGATAAAGAAACTGTAGTATATATACACAGTGGAATGTTATTCAGCCATAAGATTAAAAAAATTATGGCATTTGCAGGTAAATGGATGGAATTGGAGAATATCATGCTAAGTGAGATAAGCCAATCCCAAAAAACCAAAGGCCAAACAATTTCTCTGATAAGTGGATGATGATACATAATGGGAGGTGGAGGGAGGCAAGAATGGAGGAAGGATGGATTGTATAGAGTAAAATGAGGGGTGGGAAGGAGGTGGGGGAAGGAAAGATAATAGAATGAGACAAACATCATTGCCTTATGTACATGTATGATTACACAAATGATGTGACTCTACTTTGTGTACAACCAGAGAAAGTTGTGCCCCATTTGCATACAATGAATAATAATAATAATAAAAGAAAAAAATAGTAATTATAATCCTGATAAGGATGATAGCACCAAAACCTATTGAGAATGTGGATTTAATGAGTCTGGAGCAATTAGAACATCCATGCACTACTGGTATATCACCTTTGGAAAACATGGTTAATTTCTTACAAAGTTAAACATATACTTACCTTCTTAACCAGCCTTTCTACTATTAGAAATTTAGCCAGTGAAATAAAAAACAAATTGATACAAAACTTTAAAGCAAATATTTGCATAAATTTTCTTCATAAACACCAAAAACTTGGAGAAATTGAATGAGAAAGTGATAGACAAGAATCAAAAGGCTATATATTGCATGATTCTATCTATATGATATTCTAAAAAAGGTAAAACACTCTAGATAGGAAGCAGATCAATGGTTGCCAGAGGCTGGATTGATGAGAAGTGACTAAAAGAGACAAGAACAGAAGGAGAGAAGATGGCAGATTAGAGAAAGGGTGTACTCGCCAGTAGTTCCCTAGCACCAGACTGATGGGAAGACTGCTCCTTGGTGAAGTGGTGAAGAAAACTTACTGAAATTCAATACTGAACTGTAAAAGATACCATAGAGACACAGAATGTTGTGAATTTTGAAACTAACATAAGAAATAATACATTAAGACATGCCAGCTTGACTGTCAGCAGTGGACCCAGCCATGACTTTTAATGAAAGGGGAAGCAAAGACTGAAGAGAAGAAAGTGGGGTTAAAAATGTTTCAAGGAAGCTGTGGAATAAAGAAGGAGGCCGATCTTAATGGACCCAGTGGGTGAAAGAAGGGCAATCAAAATTGCTCAGGTCACTGGCAGACAGTTTGGTGGGAAGTGGGTTTGTTAGTATGGGAATCATTAGTAAGCACTGGGAGTCTGGAGCAGAAACAGTATATCAGGATCTCATATAGGAAGTTGCCCGACTGACCTAGGAGTCACCTGTTGTGTACCCCAGAGTGTTCCTGAACCAATGTGACAAAGATAGGCACAATGAAGATTGTGCCTAGGGCACCAGGCTCCAGATGCCAAGGACAGAGGGCTTCCATTGATGTTGGCATCCCATAAGAAGTATTTGGAAAATGCCAATAAAGGCTAGACAGGAACAGCTGCACTCCAGGATTAATACTGGATAATTCACATCCATGATAGTGAATGTGAAACCTGTGTAGGTTTAAACCTTACACCCTAAAAGTATAATTTACAGGAGGCACCTGAAATCTAGAAGTCCAGCAAAGATTGAAATCTCCCCAGAAACAAGGGATGTAGATCAAATCTCAAATATGTACCAACATAGTTTCAAAGATCACCCAAGACCAAATCCAAACTGGAACTTCCAATTTAAAATTCTCTACCACCCCTACTACAAGAGTACAGAATTTGAGCACTCCCCTGTATATATAGAAGCCAAGAGCTACTACAACCAACTTTGGTTTCTAGCCACAATACTTGGCAGCTAGGTGAGAAACACAAAGACATTGGATCTAACAACCCCTTGTCCTTAAGCCAAGAGTTACAGAGCCCAAAATAAATACGAAGAATGAAAATCAATTCTTGCCAACAGTTTTGACCACCTCAGTGGAAAAAAAGCCCTTTATTTATCATTAAGTACTTTTATCTTTTTCTCTCACATTCCCGCATTCCTCCCCTCTCTATATACATGTGTGTATATATGTAACACACACACACACACATATATATATATATGCAATTGTGCTTTCTTTTTAATTGCTTTATTCTTCACCCCAGGTTTAAGTTAAGGGGTAAAATTACATTGGAGAGTATATGGGAATTTGCATTGTTTTGATCTTACATTTGTTTGCTCACACCTTAGTTTTTGTCCCTCTTATTGCTCCTTCTTCACTCTCCTTCCTCCTCATAGTCAAGTTTTCCTGTTCCGTCTTCCTTTTTTATTGTTTTGTTATTTTATTTTTTATTCCTCCTTTTTAATAGCTATCATCTGTTAACAATATTTTGCCTCTCATCTGCTCACTTTTTAAATATTTCAAAATTTCTTTGCCTTCCAACCTTATTTTCTCTTCGCTTAAGAAACTGTAATACTACTAGCTGATAGAATTACATAGTTTAAGTAATTCCTACCCCATTTGTTTTGTTGTGATTATTAATGAAGTGCACAATGTAGTAGACACCTGATGCTTAATGCCTGACCTTGTTTAAAGTTTTTATATTGTTGGTGCTGATGTTAAATGCTGTCTCTACCATTCCTATACAAGTGGTAATTATTGTTATAGGTGTCAAAATAGACACAAGACATTTATCTTAAGACTGTATATTTGTTACTAACATTAGTGTTATTCCTGGCCACCCTTTCCTCTAAGAGGGGCTAGAGAGTGATTAGGACACTACAAGTTAACAAAAATCTTGCTGCCAAGCAATACTCACAACCTAGTCAAGTAACAGTAAATCTCACCCCACATACAATCTGACCCTAGCCAAGCCTCAAAAATGCTTTAACACATAGAATATGGGAGAGAAAACTTCAAACCAACTGGGTCCAATGGAGGGCCAAGCAAAGGGAGACCTTATGTCCCACTCCTAGATATCTACTTATGTATCAAAAACAGAGATGACCTAGAACAAAAAAAGAAAACTACCCCCAAAAGGAAATGCACATAAAAGAGGAAGGGAAATTAATCTTAGTTGATGCACAATTTCAGGAATTCAAATAAATAACATGAAAAAAATGGGCAAATAAATGTCCTCCTAAAATTCAGATCCCCAACAAAGGTTCCCACAGATGTAGAAGTGGATAAAATTCCAGAGAAAGAATATTTAAAAACTGATTATTAAAATTTTCAAGTAATTTAAAGAAAATTTAATGAAGAAATTAGAAAAGCAAATACAGGATACAGACCTTTACATAAAGAAAGAGAGAATACAAAAGAAAACAATCAGAATTCCTGGAAAAGAAAAACATGATTCAAATTAAAAATTCATTTAAAATCATCATTAATAGATAAGATTACATTAAAAAATATAGAACATCAGGCCTTGAAAACAGATTTTATGAACCTGAACATGCAGTATATAAAAAAGGCAGCAAAAAAGACCAAAATAAGAATATACAAGTACTCTGGGGCATAATCAAGAGAAAAATCTGAGAGTCATTAGGATAGAAGAGAACATGGAGATTCAGGCTAAAAACATTATGAATATCTTCAATGAGATAGTAACAGAAGTTTTCCCCACATTAGAAATGAGATATTCATATATAGTACAGCACACCAAATATACATACTCAAAACAGAAGCTCTCCAAAAACATCCCAATCAGAATGGCTAACATTGAAAATAAGGAAAGAATATTAAAAACTTCAAGAGAAATATGTCAGGTTACACTTAGAAGCAAACCAATAAAGTTCACTTCTGACTTGTCAGCTCAGATCCTAAAATCAAGAATGGTCTGGAATTAAATATTCCAAGTTCTGAAAGAAAGCAATTGCCAGCCGAGATTGCTACATTCAGCAGAGACATATTTCAACATCAACACAGAAATAAAAACTTTTTATTACAAGAATGAACTAAAAAAAAATGCATGACCATTAAACCAGCACTACAAAAAATACTCAAAGGTCTACTGCACAGAGAGGAACCAAAAACAAACCTTGACTCTCCCAAATATATGAACATCATGAGAAGAGCAACAAACTAAATAAAAATCAAGACAGAGCAGTCTGGGGTTGTGGCTCATTGGTAGTGCACTTGTCCAGCATGCATGAGGCCTGGGTTCAAACCTCAGCACTACATAAAATAAAATAAAATAAAATAAAATAAAATAAAATAAAATAAAGGTATTGTGTCACCTAAAACTAAAATACATGTTTTAAAAAATCAAGACAGAGTTAAATACAGCAAATAAAGCAAAATGGCATAAAACAACAAACACATATCCGTAGTAATATTGACTGGAGATAAGTTCAACTTCTCAATTTAAAGACATAGATTAGAGTAATGGATTTTTTCAAAAGATTCAACTATATGCTGTGTGCAAGGCTCATCTCATAGGCAAAGATACCCACAGGCTGAATGTAAAAGAATGGAATATATATATATTCCAGAATGGAATATATATATATTCCATTCTTTTACATATATATATGTATATATATTCTATATATATTCCATTCTGGAATATATATAGAATATATATTCTATGGATATATATATATTGCATGCAAATGGGATCCAAAATCAAGCAGGAGTAGCTATCCTCATATGTGACAAGGCAGATTTCAAGCAAAAAATACAGAAGAAAGAAAGAAAACTAGTACAACCTGATAAATAGAAAATTTCAACAAGAAGATGTAACAATAGTAAATATATACCCCAAAGTCAGTGTATCTAATTACATAAAAAGTTAAAATACTCTTAACAGTAAATCCCAGATATACCCCAGTACACTAATACTGGGCAATTTCAACACACCCTGATCACCAATGGATAGGTTATGCAATCATAAAATTAAAAAAATGTATTTCTGACCTCAATAATACCTAACAGACATCTACAGAATATTTCACCCAAAACAGCAGCTCATGAAACCATTTCTGAAATAGACTGTATTCTAGGTCACAATGTAAATCTTAAAAGATAAAATCTAATGCACCCCATCAAATTGAATTAAAAGTCAACAGCAACAAAAATGATAGAAATCATACAAAAACATTGAAAAAATAAAGAATAGATCATAGAAAAAAAGAAATTCCTAGAAACAAATGAGAACAAAGATATACCATATAAAATCTCTGGGATAGTGTGAAAGCAATTCTACGAGGAAAATTTATGGTTTTGAAAGCCTATATTGAAAAAATAGATCCCAAATAAATAAGCATATTTTTCACGTCAAAGACTTAGGAAAGGAAGAAGAAACTACAGAATCAGTAGAAGACAGTAAATTAAGATCGGAGACAAAAGTAATGAAATTGAGAATAATAAAACATACACAGGATCAATGCAACAATAATTTGTTCTTTGAAAATAAAAACAAGGTTGATAAACCCCTAACCAAATTAACCAAGAGAAGATCCAAGAAAACAAAATTAGAGATGAAAAGGGGGATACTACCACAGACATTTCTGAACCCCATAGGATCATTAAAAACAACTTTGAAAATTTATACTTCAATAAACTTCAAAATCTAGAAGACACTGGCAAATTTCTAGACACATAAGACCTGCCCAAATTGTACCAGGAAGATATAGAAAACCTAAATAGACCAACACCAAGTAATGAAATTGAAACTGCAAAGAAAGCAATGCAGGAGGCATCACAATACCTGATCTCAAATTATGCTGCAAGGCTGTAGTAACAAAACCAGCACACTACTGGCATGAAAACAGACATGAAGATACATGGAATAGGAGTCACAGAAACAAACCCACATACCCATAGTAATCTGACACTTAGCAAAGGTACCAAATATATATATTGGAGGAAAGATAGCCTTCTTAATAAATGGTGCTGGGAAAATTGGCTGTACATATGTAGACAAATAAAACTAGATCCCTGTCTCAACCTGAACAAAAGTCAAATCAAAGTGGATCAAATATGTTGAAATTAGACCAGAAATTTCACAACTGCTAAAAGAAAACATAGGGTCAATACTCATATTGATGTAGGCACTGGCTTCCTTCACAAGACCCCTAAAGCTTAAGAAATAAAACCAAGATTTGATAAGTGGGATGTCATCCAAAAGCCTCTTCACAGAAAAAGAAAACATTAAAAGTATAAAGAGAGAGCCAACAACATGGAAGAAAATTCTTTGCCAGCTACTCCTCTAACAAAGGATTGATATCCAAAATTTATAAAGAAGTCAAAAAGCTTAACAAAAAAAAGAGAAAAAAAAGAGAGAAAAAAGAAACCTAAATAACCCAACCAATAAAAGGGTAAAAGAATGAAATGGCATTTCTTAAAAGAGGAGATGCAAATGGCCAACAAATATGTGAAAAAAATTTTCAACATATCTAGCCATCAAGAAATGCAAATCAAAATCACGTTAAGATTTCATCTCATAGTAGTTAGAATGGCAATTATCGAAAGTACAAATAATAACACCTGCTGGCAAGGAATCAGGGAAAGAACTTCACTCATACATTGTTGGTGAGACTGCAAATTAGTATAACCTCTCTGGAGAGCAGTATGGAAATTCTTCAAACTTTGAGGTATAGAATCTCCATGTGACTCAGCTATCCTACTCCTTGGTATTGATACAAAAGAATTAAAATCAGCATACTGTAGTTATACAGTCACATCAATGTTTATAGCAGCATAATTCACAATAGACAAATTATGGAACCATCTCAGATGTCCATCAATAGATAAGTGGATTAAGAAAATGTGGTATATATGCACAATGAAGTTTTACTTTGCCATAAAGAAAAATTAAATTATGGCATTTTGCTGCTAAATTAGTGGAAATGGACAACATTATGCTAATTGAAATAAGCCAGATTAAGAAAATCAACTGTTAAATTCTTCTCTCATATGTGGAAGCTAGAGCAAAATAAGTGAAAGAAAAATGGGAAAGGGACTCAGATATCATAAAGATATATGGAGGATCATTGGACTAAAAGGAGATTGAGAGGGAAGAAATACAGACAGTAAAGAGGAAGAAATGTAGAATGAATTTAATGAAGTCATGCTATGTGTAGTATAAACATACCACAGTGAATCCCACCTTTATATATAAAGCAGGTATAAAAAATAAATAAACAGAAAAAGGAAGATCAATAGAGAAGAAGAATAGGGGGAGGCGAGGTAAGGAGGTAAATATGTGGGCACCAGAACTGAAATGGACTAAACCAAATTCCATGCACGTATGGATTGCCAAAATGACCCAACTACTATGTATAGTTCTCAAAAAAAGAGAGCATTTGCAGGGTAATAAAACTTTTATGTTTCTTGATGTGCCTATGATCATAAAATTGTTATGTCAAAACCACAGAATTGTATATAAATTAAGGCTTAATTTTGTAAAGAGAAAAATTTTTAAAGAAAAAAAATTTAAAGGAAATGTAAAGTGCATCTATTTAATAAAGTGATTTTTCTTGTCAGCATATCTGTGGACATCTGGTTGACTGATTTTGTACTGTAGCTTGAAGAACTTCATGCCACTTGCCATTCTGTCTCACTCCTGAGAAAGCACATCAGCTTCTTAAGACCATTCAACAAGGAATCATCCACACCAGTCTTAATTCAGCCATTTAGTGAGACTTTAGAAGTTTGGTCATTGAAGAATGCAATATAAAGCAAACTTTTAAAATTACATATGGATTTCTTTTAAAAAAGCATCACTCAAATGAATCAAATATTTGAATAAATCTACACTATTAGTCATATATATATAACTTTCAGTATAATTTCTATTATCAAACCATAATGTTAGTTTGTATAGGAAATCCTGGAATAAATATCTACTATTTAAAAAAAATCTTCTAATGGAAACAGATGTTTCTTAAAGAACAAAGCTCATTTATAATTTAAAGAACTATTAGTGGTAAGTTCTTTAATAGACTGAAATATGAGACTGAATATAACTAATAATAACATTTTATATTTTCAAAAGCTTTGTGGAACTCATCAAAATCTAACTATTTGCAAAGAAAAAAATGGTAAAGAACCCAGAAGGCTTGCTTGCAGAAAATTCAGTTCAAGCACTCTCTAATTTCTTTGTCAGTTGGGCTCCACATGAAGGCAGAAATCTGGAAGTGTCCCCAGAGTGTGGTTCATGGCCCTCTGGTATTCTGTCCTGGTTTTATAAATGAGAAATCTCATCATCTTATCATGAAGTCCCAGAAAATTGTAGCAAACTTTATCTGCTAAGTGAACCTTAATAACCCCAACTTTAACTTCAAGAAAATTACCCTTGGAAACATTTCACAGCCTTGCAGGTTGCTGAGGACATAAAAATTTTTTTCTCCTCTCTAAGAGTCATTAACCCTCACAACAGATACCCTGAGCCCTTCACAGGACTAGTTCAAAAACAGTCAATTATAATAATCACATTTTATTTCTCTTATAAAACTAGTTTCTCCAGATTTTACATAGCAAAACAAACTTGGGTCAAAAAGCATTAACAATTTATTCAGTTTGCAGCTGCCAAGTTCTTAACATGAAATTGCTACTTTATTGACACTGTGGAGTACACATCAACCCTCAGGAAATGTTTTACAAAGTACTCTTCAGACTTAAAGAAGTGTGATCCTGAAAAGATTCCCAGAATACCATACAGAATTCATACAAGCATAATGAAAGAAATGCCTACTCAGATGATAAGTATTGGTCTTAAAAAATAACTCCCCTATTGCTTTCATTATGGTTCAAATTCTAAGTCTAGATTTTAGGAATCTAGTCTAGGAGCCTATATACAAAAGAGGAGCAGCTGTCAGCCTGCACAGATATTTCATCTAACAGGCAAGATGAAGCAACTTATTTGGTTTTAGGAAACTCAGGGTATTCTCCTTCAATTCCCATAAGGATTTAAAAAAAAAAATCAAGACTACTAACACAAATACCAAATTGCACCAATTTTGACCTTTCTTTCAATGAGTTCTCTATACCATACAAACCTGGCAACAAAAACCTTTTGTTTCACACATCTTGCTTTACCTCCTCTGCTTTTGCTCTAAAAGTTAATCCACTTTGAAGATCCTCCCTCTCTCTCTCTGTACCTAAAAGTCCTGTGGAAGGTACATCCCCCATGAAGTTTTCCTTTACCGCTCAGTATCTGACCAATTGATCAGCTCCTTCTTTCACTGGAATTCCTATAGGACTTAATTTATACCTCATGGCACTTAATTTTTTTTTACATTACAAGAACTACTGATATAAATGTGTTGCATCCATGACTTGATTATAATATTCTTAAAGGCACAAAAGCTTCTGATTTATTTTTGAATCCTTCATTCCTTCTCAAGCCATACCATACTTAGCACAATTCCATTCAAAAACCATTCTTTGTACCAGGCATGGTAAATAGTTAATATAATTTGGTTAATATAATTAACCAAATATAATGGTTAATATAATTGGTGGTTATATAATTAACCATGTTTAATATAATTTCTACTCTCAAGTAACTTCTATCTCTAAGACAAGACAAAACATTCAGATTTGTTTAAACTTGGGTGTTAGAGAGGTAAAAATAAAATCTTACATAATAATAATCATGCTAAGCATAAGCACAACATGTTTGAAAACACAAATCAAAGCATCACAACTCTAAGTGACAAGGAAATCTTCCCAGTAGAGGGAAATTATAGCTGTGTCCTCAAAACTAAGTATAAACTTTCCTAGCATAAAGGAAGAATGCATGTGAGACTGCCTACACTGAACACACTGAGAACTGAGATGGAGTATGACTCCTTTGGAATCTGCAGAGAAGCATTAAAGGTAAAGAAGTGGGATCAGGGTATGGTGATGCTTACCTGTCATTTAGGGAGGCTAAGACAGGAGGAACACAAGTTTAAGGCTGGCCTGGGCAAATGAGCCAGACCCTGCTTCAAGACAAAATGAAAAGGGCCTGGGGTTGTAGTTCAATGGTAGAGCACTTGTCCAGCATATGCAAGGCCCTGGGTCAAACCCCAGCACTGTTTTAAAAAATGAGATACAGCAGTGATGAAGCTGTCCAATACAGCCTAGTGCCATATGAAACGTGAGGGACCCATGGATACAGAGAGGGTTGGCCACTCCCACTGACCTTCCCCAGCATGAATAGAGCATTTTCAAGTCATTTTCTGTAGATGCCACTCAATAAACAGTCTGACAATTCCTTTATGCTCAGCACGTGGCCTATTTTGGTGAAAATCCTCTCCTGCAATGATTGAGTATAACGTTCTATAAATATCAGTTAGCTCAATATTGTTAATATTGTTCACATCTTTAGTAATTTCTTCTATAACTTACTGTTGGCTTATTCTCAAAATTATCGCAAGATAAACTATAAGCCTTCAAATGTAAGTGTAGATTTGTCTATTTTGTCTATTTCTCCTGTTAAGCCTTCACCGACTTTGAAGTTAGGTTGTTAGTTGCATATAAATTGAGAAATGTTGTATCTTCCTGCAGAATTGAAAAGATCGATATTTTTTAGAAAATATGGAAAAGAATAAGTGACAAATTGAATGGCTATTGGAGATAGAAATTTTTTCACCAATTTCTAGACAAATCCTTCACATTTGTAGGTGTAAATTTGAGTAAAGGAAACATTGTATGATATAATTTAAAAAGATCATTACTTCTGCCCTTCCAACCCCAATAAATAATAAGTAAAAAATAATTAGAAGTGACAAATTCAGAATGGATTGTAAGAAATGACTGAGTTAAAAAGAGTGACTTCTGAAGTTGTGATCATGGACAGACATGCCTGTCCACCCAGAACTAGTAGGTACTTTGGTTACAAGACCCTGCACTGGACCCCAGCTTTGGAGTCTGACTTTAACATGGAAATACTGTTTTTGCATTTTACAACACAAAGTAGTATTTCCATGTCTCTGGGTCTTTTTTATGGAAAATGGAGATGATCATGCTTACCATGGTTCAACTGAGAGATAATATTCTTATCTCTATTAAAAATAAAGACTTTAGAAAAAAAGTTTAAAAACCAATAATTACACAACTTCAAAGTATGGTTACATAACTTTTACTACATCACTTCATCAAGAATAATTAATCAGTTGCAGAACAGAATAGAGATAAATAGCTAAAGGATACTTATAGTAAAGGATACTTCTTGAACAGCTATTGATTTAGAAATACTGACAAACAAAAGTTCAGCATCATTACCAAGTAAAATCCCTTTTCTCTTTTAAAACTGGAAACTGTACTCTACAAATCTTACAACTAAGTTTTCTCTAGATGTTATTGGAGGTCAAAATTAAAAGACAAAACCTTTCTTTTCTAAGGAGTGTGTGTGCATGTGTGAGTGTGTATGTGTGTGTACAGGTATATATACTTCATGAGAAAATTTCATTTATTCAAAGAGTTAAAATATTGATAAATTATCACTTTTTATAGTCATTCCATGGTAGTTCTTATCTAATCACAGGAATGTAATTTAATTTTCCAGCCTTTATTCCAAAAAGCAAAATCTTTTTCCATATGTCTATGATGGAAATCATTTTTGTAACCTGTAAAAAGTAAACTTTTCCTTTGAAATATCATTAAATTAGTCAATCTCCAGAAAAGTAGAGGCAAGTTTCCAGTCTAAAATTTCTTCTCTCTTTCAAGGAAGAAAATCATAAGTTGTTTTTTCTCAAACAAAAAATTTACATTTACTATTTCCACTGAAGTTTACACTCCTTGGTTTATCTGTACCAAATACAACACAAAGATAACTCATTTCTATATGTGCAGGGTAAGATATGGATAGAAAAAAATAGAGATTCTTTTTAATAAATATAACATCCTGGGGGATTAAGAATCAAATATATGATTCAAATATGAATTCTAACAAAAAATCATTCTTAAAAATGTACATTGGTTTAAGGTATTATTATTCCCCATGAATACTTTTGGAGAATAGGAATATTCCTTACCACTAGAAGATTAATACAGAAATGACAGTTGGTTCAAAGCAATTATTCATAGATATGATAAAAGACAATGAGGAATAAATTGACATCTTCATCTGTCCTCTTTATAGTGTACTGAAATTAGAGTAAATATTTGCCTGTGAATGTTCATTCTTTACACTATACTTTTAACTTCAGATATTCAAATTAATTCTGTGAAAATTAGCAAAAAAAAATTTGACTAGTTGACTTAAACAAATGGTACTTTCTACACATATTTGTTAATCCAAAGATTAAGACTATGTTACCAGGCTGGGATTGTGGCTCAGTGATTGAGCACTTGCTTAGCATGTGTGAGGCACTGGGTTCAATCCTTTGCACCACATAAAAATAAATTAATTAGAAGGCTGGGGATATAGCTCATTTGGTAGAGTGCCTGCCTTGTAAGCACAAGGCCCTGGGTTCAATCCCCAGCACTTCCCCCTCCAAAAAATTAGTTAATTAATAAATTAAATAAAGATACTGAAAACTTTAAAAAAAAACTATGTTGCCAAAGAGATTTTATGATATTTCACATTTGTAAATAGTAAGACATGACTCTCAAAATCTAACTTCATTCATTTTAGGATAATACACCATTTTATAGATCCTTTAATGTGGAATTTTGCAGAGAATCTCAGAGAGAAATCACAATGTTTGTTTTTCCCATGAAAAACTTGGCTTTTTATTATTTAAACTTTCAAATTTTTAAATACTTGGTGCAGGAAAATAATATTTTCTCATAGAAAGTGATCAAAGTGGCATGAGTATATAAGATATGGTACTATGTGTTCAATACATGCAAAATGTTTGTATGAGACGTTGATCCAGACAAGTCTGACTTATTTCCTATGTTAGTCTTATCTGTCTAAGTAAATCCTGGAATTGTGTTGCCCCAAACTGGTGTTGCCCTTAGACATACTTTTTATGTATAGTTTTGCCTCTGATCTTCTGGAATATTTAATTCTATTCTACTTAACATTATAGGCCTGTAACATCTTTTGTAGACATGATAAACTAGAAGTTACACTAACTGTGCTAACTAGTATGTAATTTGATGTGCCTTTTAACTCCCAGACATGTTTTTCTCTATCTGTAAATTACAGAACTTTGAACTAAAAAGTATGTATGGGAATAGGTCCTTCTGGATCTACCTATAGAAATTTGTAGTCATACCACTTTTCATTGAGGGGTACCTATCCATAAAAGAATTTATTACTTTGTGTCCAACCCCAATTTTGTGGATTCTCTCTACTCCACTGTTTCCACATCTCTGTAAGCTGTTACACCTTTGTCATAAAATAAGCTTCTCATTGATTTTCACTTCCAGTCCTCTCCCACCAAGCATTCCATGACATGGTAAGTTTCACTGATCTTGGAAGGAAAGGGGAATGGCAGAATCATCTTCAGGAGTCTCTCTTTTTATCACATTTCCCCACCAGCTCTCTCTATAAAGAAATAAAGACACTTTTCTCTGCCCCCTCAACCCAGTGTCTTCTTACCCCCAGTCTCACCATCACACTGAACATTTCCACCATTATCTGCAGTTATTTGTTTAATCTTCCACTCCAAAGGCTTTGAACAAGCATCAAAGTAGCAAAGTATTTATTTCCAAAAAGATCATAACTCACTTCCAAACAGTAATTATAGTAACAAATATTTCCCCCCCGTTGGTTATTCTTATATTTGACATAAAACATTCTTCCAAAAGAGTCATTTTAGTTTTCAAAGATTGTTAAAGAATAAATAGATACATACATACATACATACATACACACATACACAGGAAAATAGTCCTCCTCTTCTTTGTACTCTCTTGATTTTGTTAAAATTTGGCCATTACTTCCCTCAACCTTCGTATTTCTAGCCTCTGTTACATTTATATGTGCATATATATTCTTGAAACCTTTTTTTTAAAGATTAAAGTTTCATTAAACTATTTTTAAAAATCTGGCTTGTGAGTCTAACATACCAATTGTTCATCATGTTTCCAATTGCTTTGAAGATAAACTCCCTTGCCCTTGTTGAATATGACTAATCTACTAAATGAAAATAGAAACATAGTATGTATCTCACCATCAGAACTTGGGATAAAATATGGCCTCAAAATCAATACCTTTCTAAGCCAATATTGTGAAAAAAATATACTAGAGTATTAAAAGCAGTTCACTAATATTTCAAGAATTGTAAATTCAAACAAATGAAATACTGTGCAGGCTATCTAGTGTATTTTTACAAGTTATGGTTTAATGCCTATAAACTGTTTAGTAAAATTTATTTCAGTAAATGACTCAATATTTCCAAATAAAATATGTATGAACTCTAATTTCAACAGAATATACTGTAGAAGCAATATATGTTAAAATATAAACTATAGGAAGGGATTAAAATGACCACAGTTCATTATTATAAGCAAAGGTGGGTTAAGCTTTGCAATGTATATCTTTGACATTACCAGATAAATATAATGCCTTTTTTATTCTGCTCAGAAACAAACAGGCATAAATTCATGTTATAAAGCTGCATAGGCATCTATAAAAGCTTTTAAACTATTGCTACAAAGCTGCTCTACCAGATATAGATTGAAAAAATCCATTATTAAAAGAGGGATCAAAACAGGCTGCAATTATACCCAGTTAATCCCCTCAAAACAGTGTGGTATTTCTTCACCAAAGTAATTATTTGCACAGGAGAGAAAATAACAACCATATAGAACAAATTAAAACTTTGCCTTCAGATGCTACCTCAATTGTTATGCAGATTTCATTCTGTACATTCAGTGACAAGCAGGATAATAAAAATAAGATTATTCTTCTCTAATAAAAGTATTTTAACATTATTAATTACCCAAAAAGTTGAAAATGGTAATAACATTTCCCATATCTCCTCTGTTGTACTGCCACATACATTTGAGCACACTCAACGGATGTCTTTAAATACCCATGTATTAAAACGGTGAGCAAATACATCAAGCATCCTTAGAATTTCTGTAGGCTGCACCTGAATGCATGTGCAAACACACATCAAATGACCACTGCCGTGTACAAACTGCTTGTTTAGGCTTTTTTAAATACGACGATCACATGTTTAAATGTCATGCTGGGATTTAGTAACTAAGGTGGCAGATTCTTAAGATGGAGAATTTATTATGTTGAAATTTTCCAAATGCAAGACTGAAAAGGAAAAAAATATGTCAACTTTTATTTATTTCCCATATAAATACAGGCAATTTAGTTCTTCCCCAAAATACAGGCAGATTAGATGAGTTAGACAGTAGTCAATTCATTTTGCATAGGAATGGCTCATTAAAAAAAAAGGGGGGCCTGCATTTGTATTAAGCTCTGATTGGACAGAGCACAAAATGAATTTACAGTGTCACTCAGAGATGTAGCAGGACTAATGAGGGAGGAATGGTGCGGCGCAGGGTGGGTAAATCTGTAGTGTGTTCATTCATTCCTTCAGCTCGTGAAACTGAGGTATCCCTCATTATGCATGTGTCCCAGGGGCATTCTTTAATATTTTAATAAATAACAACATCAGTCCAACAAGAAATTAATGAATAGTATCATTAATAATGAGCTGGAGTCTTGTAGTGATAGGACAGATATTAAATTGAACCACTGTGGTGCTATCTCTAGAGACTTGGGGTATTTCCAGTGGCAAACAAGGCGTCTGAATGAAGCAACCACCGCTCTGTGCCAACAGCTTTTACAACAGGTTGGGAGTAATAAAAGAGGATTTTCTGCACGATAAAGTTAAGCCCTAGAAAATCTGCTGGTGTAGATCGGTGTGAAAAGTACTGCCAAACGTGATCCTTAATTAAACTTTAATTAAGATAAAGCTTTTATTTTTTTTCTCTTCCAAGAAAAGTAGCAGCCAAATGGGCCCTGGCTAGTTTCTACCAAATCTAACCTAAAATCATTTTGTATTATACTGCAAAAATTATGCTCAAATAATATTAAGATGCTGAGGGAAATCCACCAAATAAGAATATTGATAGGAAAATCTGAAATGGCACAATCTCTCACCACAACAATAAGAACATGTGTGCATATGCATAGTTCTCTGAACAATGAAGGGGGTCCCTATCTCAATTTCTCACTTTCTTCCTTTCTGTTATTTTCATATTTAAGCCACTTTAAAATATTTCAAATGCATTTCACAATATCAAGAATATTTTTACCTTGATAAAGATTAAATAATGGCAAAGAATCTTGAGTATCAGATTATATTCATATGATATAAAATTGTTTGTAACTAGTTATTCTCAACACTTTTTAAAAAAATTGTTTCAGATGTTCAAAAAATTATTAATGTTATCTTCTATCTCTCTGATCATATGACATCCTATTACTAACTGTATTTATATTAATAATGTCCCTTCTGTGTTCATATAAATTGAGGTGATAGGATTTGGTTCTTGTTTCTTAAAACAACAGTAAATTACACACAGGTCTCTTATGCAGATGTAAACATTCTTCTTTATCACAGATGTCTACATTTGTTATTTTAACAGAAGAAAAGATGGCGGCAAGATATGCTCTGTGGGTTCTATTCACATGCAGACTTAGGACATGGTGACGTAGGTTAAACAGTTTGCTCATCGGTAGAGATTTTTCAGATTTACAAGAATTTTAGGGTTAAATGGCCTAGGTACCATCTATTCTAATTTTATTATATCTTTGTAGTTTATCACTAATTTTTATACAATATAAAATTTATAACTACCACTTATTTAAGGAATTTTTTCTAGATATTTTAAAGCCTAATTCTGTTAAACAAAAACAAAACCTGCAAATAAAATGTATCCAGGCTTTTAACCAACATATGGGCTTTGGCCAGTGGAAGCATGGAGTAATCCAAAACTAAAGCAAACCAGCCCCTAAGAAACTTTGCAGGGTGTAGATCAATCCATTGGCTCCAACCATCTTTGTTTTCTCCTTCTTACTATGCCTGCACAGTCTTTAGTAAAGGTTAGGAATAAACACCACTTTAACTTCTAAATAGTGGCAATTATATGGGATGAGCTAACTATACGAGGAGGTATGACAAATGTTCACTTTTGGGGAGGAGTCAAATGTCCTTAAAAAAGTAGTCAAAAAATGATGAAGTAGTAGTCCATGTCAATTAGAGCCTTAAAGAACAAAGGACCTAGAGCTCAAGGTGTGAAGAACTTGGAATACCAAGAGTCCATGAAATGAGATCAAGATAAGACCCTCAAATTTAATAAAAAGATAATTATTCATGCTCCCACGTATCTCATTTATTTGATTCTAAATCAAGTTAATCATGCCTCCTTTTTACAACATATATTCACAGATCTCAAGCCAAATATATATAAATTATTTCTACTCTAAAGAAATTTGAACCATTTCTGACTCACAAATCACATGCTTTCATATAAGGAAACAACTTTTCAAATTGAGTTCCATCAAATATTGTGTCCATAAGATCATTTGACCTCACCACTAAATTAATTGATGCTGTTTTTAAGGCCAAAAAAATCATAACTGCATTGTATTAGACAACTTTTTGGTTTCAAAAGCATAGTCTCTGTTGTCATTACTGTTGACAAAAGCATATTCTAATAGTGCATACTAATTTATACAACACACTAATACAATATACTCAGCATACATGTAGTGTATATAGTCTGCATCTAATTACTAGTAATTCATAATGAGCATGATTGGAGTCTAAGATACTTGAAAGTCTATAAATACGAAGATGTTCACCACATAATTATTTGCAGTAGAAAAATTTGAGTACTATATAAATTATAATATTGAGCTAATTAAATGAAACATATAATATCAGGTAAGTAGAAGATTAGTTGTGAAAATAATAATTTTAAAATTCATTTAATGAGATCATAAATGTTTGGGTTATAGGGTAAAATTTCCAATTAAATTCAAACTTATGGTTAATAAAGGAAGATAACTCTAAAATGTTTATTTAAAAAAGGGTCCATAGTAATAAAAATTTGGAAAAAGTTCTAATGCTTATAAGCAAAAAACAGACACATTAATTTTTATGTTCCCATAATGGAATGTTATGCAGCAAACAAGATGACTTCACAATGGAATGCAACAATAGTTTAATCTGAATACCTATTATATAACTATGTTCACCATGATATATTTGTACAAATTTAAAAATAGCACAAACACACATATACAAAGACTATACAAATGCAATAATGATATACAAAAAGGAAATCAAAGTATTTGTGAACACAGGATTTGGGGTGCTAGAATTAGGGAGCACTTTTAGATATGTTTTTTGTTAAATTTCAAGCTTCATAGACTTGTGAAATTTTATTAAATTATGCAGATGGATTGATGATGATGATGAAGAAGAAGAAGGAAGAGGAGGAGGAGGAGGAGAAGGAGGTAAAAAAGGCAGATACATTAATAGATAATAGATAGAAAAAGAAAAAGAGTAGGACTAACGACCAGGGTATCATCAAAGAAGATCATGATTAATCCATTTCTATGAACCTAAATCCTAAGACAGAAAAATTAGAGTGAGAAAAGCAACATATTGTTGTGGTTAAGAACTTAACATTTCTGACTAACAAGACTTAGGTTTGAGTCCCAATTCATCTACTAATAGTATTTGAATAAAAGAAGAATTATTTAAACTCTTCAGGCCTCAAGTATTTCATACATAAAGCATTAAGTATCAGCATTCTTCACCCATTTGCAGCATACTATGGGTATGCATGTGTGTTGTGTATCCCTTACCAAAAGGCCTGTCATATGATGTACCCTCAATATAAATGCTGGTTCATCATGTGTCAAAATAACATGTACATAAAGTAAGCAAAGGGAAAACCCAGAACAAAATATTTTAAAATCTTTACATTGACTATTTTTTAACAGGAAGTTTGTTTTGTTTTCCTTTTCAATACGTGCTATGTTTTCTCTGATAAATAACCAACATAAAAAACTAAAAATAGAACCTGAGGGACTAAGCTTTGGGTATTTGATAGAATAGAACAGTCCACAGTAGGTACATGAAGAGCAAACAGAATAGGAAAACGATCACACTCTAGACTGGGGAAGCATGTTTGAAAAACTCTCTGATGGGAGCAGTCTGGGGAGCGCTCAGGGTATAGATTAGCTTTAAAAAAAGAGTATGACTTAACAAGCAAACAAGCAAACAAACAGATAAACAGGCCTAGCATCCTAGGCAGACAGGGTGATATGCAGAAATGTCATAAAAGATAATAAGCCTGTGACATTTTACAAATTGTAAATAAAACATTGGTTTAAGGTAGTATTTTGTAGAGAGAAATAGAGGCAGGACAGAGGGAGTGACAGACTTAGGTGAGTGTTAATTTTCAAATCAGATAGGATTTTATCAAGGAACTGAGAAAGATGGTGGAGTTAATTAATAAAGAAGTTTAGTAAAATGAAATTTTTAAAGATAATGTATTAATTGGAGTTTCTGTGAAAGTAAATGGTAAACTGAAGACAAGGTAGTTTATGTGGAAGAAGTGTCAGTAAGTAGAAGTAACAAAAAGAGGAAAAATACAGAGGGGAGAGAGGGGAGGGGAAAGCATCCCATGTGAATTGAGGAGCAGATTATTACTGTGGGCAACCAGGGCTCAACATCCATCAGCATCAGCCATGAGCATGTCTCCTAATTATCCAATAAATGCCCCAGCTACCCATCCTGTCAGGGGTATTTATCCATCTGTTCCCTCCCCTTATCGATTGAAGGTTATCCTTGCAGGTACTAACTCCCAAGCATTTTCAGATTACCCTGACTCATCAAGCAATTTCCTAGGTTGCTAGAGAAAGCCCTTCGGTGAAGACGGAGAGGGATGCAGTCATGAGAGCAGGTCTAAAACAGTGTACCACATCGAAGGATGGATTCAGGAACCAATGCTACACAGAAGTAGATACTACCAACAGAAGTTTTGGGGGAAAATGAAACTGGAACAAAGATTAGCATATCATTAAAATTTGGAAAACTACATCAAAGCCTTCTTTAAAATGATCTTAAACTTTTGACATCTATTTAATAAAACAAAGTAGATTATACAAAAACATACTAAATAAGACAATTTATATTGCTAAATTTAGAGACAATTTCTCCCCACTGGGGTTAATAATATGATGATGCTAATGTTGGTGATGGTGATAATTGTGGTGGTTATGGGTAGATGGTGGTAATAATACAAAATGAAAATAAAAGAGATGACATGGATTGAGCACTGAAGATAACTAATATAGCTCTAGATGTCTAATGACTCTTAATTCAGTTGCTTATGTAATAGTCCTTTGATATATATCCCCATTCTGTAAATGAAGAAACTGACACAAAGAGATTAATTCCTTGTCCAAAATATTAATGTTATAAAAGAGGAAGAACCCCAAACCAAATTCCAGACATTCCAGCTCTAAATTACAGAATATTATAAAACATTGCAAATGAGATTCACAAAGAATTTTTGGTCATGTGAGGAAAGTGCTTCCAATATAATTTTAAGTGAAACTACATAGTAAAACTGTGTATATTTTTTGGGATTCTAGTAACATTTTTAAAGGAGCCTATATAAGTTCCTCTCCAAATGAAAGTGCTTAAGTACACAGAAATTCTAGATAATGTGTAACTTCTTAAAATTAAGTTGAAAGGAAATTCCTAAGTGCTAGAGGAGGAAACAAAGCTTAAAGTAGATTATGTACCATTACAAGTCAATGTTGTAGGAGCCTAGAAGAAATTTCTCCAAAAATTTGGACCTATAAACTAGTGATGCAGCTTTTAATCCTCTATAAAGCTTTTTTTAAAAATCTACCAGATAAGGTAAGACTAAGTCTTTATTTAGATAGGAAAATAAAAAGGTATCTAAGGGGAAATCAAGAACACAAACCTGTAATGAACGTGGATATGGGCTTGAAATTCTATCTGCAGTCATTCAATGGACATTTGTTATATAAAATAAAACAAATGCAATAATTATAAATAGCTTTTGTTGGGATTAAAATGAGGTGGAAACATGCTATGAGACAATAGCATTATGAAGAAGAAAACAAAAAGTAAAAGTTTTAGCTCAAGTATGTTGATTGCTATATGGTTTGCAGAGGACAAGCATGTGAATAGACTTATTGGTAAAAGGTACAAGCTAAAAATTCAAGGGTAATCACTAACAGGGGATGGAGACAGAGACAGATAAAAAGAGATAGAAAGGGAGAGAGAGAAAAAGTTCCAAAAGAGCAGAAAGAAAAATCTGTGGCAGAGAAGTGGGAGGAAAGAAAGTCAACAAATACAACAAAAGACAGTAAGGATAAATGAGTAAGAAAGAATACTATAGGCAAAATTCACAAATTAAAATGATGAAGACATAGTATAATTATTTATCCTAAGAAATTTTAAAATGATAATACTTTCTCTTTTTAACAATTTCTCAGGTTAAATTATTTTTAAAAAATGTCCTCATGTTCTTTGTAAGAGACACATCCAAAACCAAATAACAGACCTCGGCAACAGGCATGGCAATTTTAGTACCAGACACTTATCTGTAAGACAAAATGATTTAAAGGAAGAGAATCATTAATTTGGAAGAGAAATAACAATGCAACAGAAATATATAATAATGTTAAAAGTGTTTGAGCCTAAAATTACAGCTCCAAATGTAAGAAAAAGAATACTGTAAGACTTTGAAACATGCACTCATAGTGGGAGATATTAACTGAACACTTTTGGGAGCCAAATAAATGAAAAACTATTTGTAAAGGTTTTCATTTTTGAATAACAATTTATACTTAAAGAGAATACTCATGAGAGAATGAAAATTCAGAAAATATTACATATTTCTTGATAAGGAATCACAGAAGTCAGAGGTTTGTTCTGTCAAGAAAAAAAAAGACTCCATTATACTACCTTTTACATAATGACTACTCTTTACACTGCAAGAGTCTCACAGGGGTATTTCATTAATTCTGTTGTTAAATATTAAAAAATATAGATAACGCAACTTTTGTGATTTAATTTAACTTTGCTAAATTTGTTAAAATTTCCATCTGAGGGCAAAGAACAAAATAAGATTATAGACTACTATTTTTTGACTAATCTTTTTTGTTTATATGTATACATTCTTAAAATATGATTTTTTAAAAGTATGTTGATGCTTATGGTAGTAAATATAGTAGTATTTTGTTTGGTTATATATAGAGAGAGGGATTATTTCTGGAAGAATAAACAGAAAGCTGGCAGAAGTGATTGCTTCTGGGAGAGACAGTGGTTCCTGGGAGACAATCTTAAGAGGTAGTTCAATGAACACAGTACAGAGTGTGTCATTTGGAACAACATGTTGTTTCACTAATTCAAATAATTAAAATTCATCTACGAAATGTACTTATTAAATGGAATGTTGATCAAAGTAAATAATTTGTGTAGCTTATTATTCTCTGAAAAATTAATGACAGTAACACCACCATTGCCTAAAAACAGGATGCTAATGATGAACGAGTTATTCATAGGTAAACAAATAGTCGACAATACATTAACAGTAGATAAAATGCTGGGTTTGTTAGTCTTATTTTTTCTGGATCTTTATGTGTTTCTCATAAATATATAATTTATTAAAAATCAAAGAGAAAAATTCCTTTTTGTAGGAAATATTATAATCATAAGCTAGAGTAGTGATAGAATCAGAAGAGAAAAACAGATGTAAAAGGGTTTTGAAATAAGTGCAATAGGAATTTTTCAATTGTTTGGATATTGGCAGGCAAAGACAGGATTCAGAAGTTTGACCTGACCAAATAGGAGTTATTAACAGAGGCATGGAAATTAAGAGGAACCAAATATATTTGAGTTTAAAGTGATGACAAGATGTGAAGTAAAAACAACCAGAAATCTTTATGGAGTGTTAAAGCTAAGTTTTTAAACAGAACTTCTAAGAGAGTTAATGAGTTGTTTGGATTGCATGGCCCTGTCCTACTTCTGCAGGCTTAAACCTAAGAGAGCAATAACAAATCCACAGTGAAAAAAAAAAACTGAAATAAGGGACTGGTAAACTACAGATTGACTTACTACATATTAACTCATTCACACGATGGGGAAGAAAAATTTTGTCTTTTAAGGTCAATTTTTCCAATGGGGAAATTGAGATTTAATGAAGTCATTGAGTACTTGTCTTAGGAATAGAATTCAGGTCTCTGAATCTGCCCCAAATTTGTGGATGATGTCTTGTAAGGTCAGGACAAGTTTATCCATCCAAACAAGATACTTTCCAAATGACTGATAGATGCACATAGGTATTAAATCAGAGCCTCTGTAAACCATTATTTTTAATTTGTAAATTAGTTTTCTACTTCAGAAGTTCTGTCATTTGTTTTTCTCTTTTCTATTTCAAAATATGAATTTAACTCTTACATATATTTTGATTCTGTGAGCTAATATGGCTGTTCTGAAAATACTCTGCAAGCTATAGAACAAAAATATGGGGCATTTTGAAGGGAAAATCTCATTTTATGCATTATTGTCTCATATGTTGTTGCATAGTATCAGCATTCTTAATAGAGAACCATTAACTCTCATTTGAGTCTATTTCACAATAGCCTAATTGAATCAATGCAGAGTAGTAGGTAAATAATTTTACCCATGTAATATATCTTTTTCTTTTTCCCTCCATTTTTGACATTGGTGCTTTAGACTTCTAATCCTTGTTTATAATATTGATAATGTGAACACAAAACTAATGCCAAACATTATTTCTAGAAAAATTTAAAATGAAGAAGCCCATTTTATAAATGTTAACATGACTAGTGGACATGTAAATGAATAGATTAGTAGTCAACTCTCCTTACTTGAACTGATCAAAGTGCCAAAAGCATTTGATGATGTTGATCACAGCATTGCCACAGTGGTCTCTAAAGACTCTCCTTAGTTATAGATGACAAAAATACACTTAAATATGCAATGTAAGCACCCATTTATGGAAACCATTGTCTGCCATTGACTGATGATGACTTCTTTCAATTTTTCAATTTTGATTTCCTGGCTCCTTATAGGTAAAGTAGATTTGGGTCTGCCTTTTCAAATTAACTTTTTTGATTCTGTGCATGAATATCTGTGTTTTTTTTTAATTTGCAGACTGGCTAAAAGAAGAGCTGTTGACTCTGACAGCTAGTTTTTAAAAGAGGTTTCCACTAGACCTTTGACTTGGGTTATTTGTGCCAAGAAGTTTAGCACCCAGAATTGCATGTGGGCACAAATTGCACCAAGGATATAGAAACAGTCAACACTTATACTTTGAAAAGGGGGTCAGATGGCTAATTGAACTGGCAACTGGTCATCTGTTGGCATAACTACGTAACTCGAGCACAGTTATTTGTATTTGTGATTTGAGGGCCAAAATAATTGAGTCCACAACAACTACAGAGTCTAAGGGAAAGGGATCACTCCTTTTAGATTTGATGCTACATCTCTTCCGTCAGTCTACCTGTCCACTCCCAGATAGGATTCTTATTTTATTCTAGCAGTAAGAATTGGGTAAGATATTCACCATGCTGATAAATTATGGAGTAGAAAAATTATTAGTTATTGAAGTATATTATTAATTACAGCATAATGAAATAGTTAGGTGGCCTTTTCAATTGACAGCTAGGAGTTGAAATTCAAGAGAGCTGTTTATTATATGGTACAAATGTCATCAAGATTGCAAAGTAGAGTATAGAGAAGGTACACCTCTCTACACACTAAATGCTCTCATTTCTGGTGACTTTCCTGCAGTTATGATACCCTACTCACCAGGTCCTTTTTGATAGCTGTTTTCTTAGCTCTTCACTTCCTGTGTGGGGAAAAGACAGTGGGCAGTCCTCCCTTTCTCTGGTACAGGTCAGTCTACACTAGAGAGATACAATAAAAACATAGCAGTGATCTAACTAAAAGTCAAACTTGGTTTAAATGATAATTCTTTTATGCCTCTACGCAAAAAAATTAACTCTGAAATTAGAGATTGATCTCTTAAACTATTTTATACCTGTATTAAGAGAGAGTAAATGTTAGGACTATGTCTATAACTATGCTTATGTGCATATAACTTCTATACCAATATCCATTTAAAGATGAGCATATCCGTGATTCTGTGTGTATATACACAATGGAGAATGCTATTTAGGTCTCTAAATGATTTTTCCCTGCCCTTAATCTGTATTTAATCAGGAAACCATTCTGTAATGAGAAAACTGTTCATTTTAGTCTTTTATGTTTACGATCCCAAGGTTCCTCCTTAGTGATTACATTTAGTAACTCCCTTTCGCTGACTGAAAGCACAGGCAGTTTTTCCATAATAAAAACTGGATTAGCATGTATCAGGAAGAGACACCACCAGCTGTCACTTTGAAATCAGACCACTCAGCCCTATTTGAGATGACAATGGATAAACCGATAAGTGACAGGCAGTTTTCCTATATTTATCTAGTAAGTGGTTAATATAGGCTAACACTTTCTGTAATAAAGCTATAAAGAGGGTCAAAGCAGAAGAAAGCTCCAATTGAATGCAATATACATTATTGGCAGAGAAAACCCGACAATGAGACCTCTATTACTTATTTTATTCAGTTGAGCTGTCATAATTATCATTAATATTTCTACTTTTCTTATTCCCTTGCTATATTTCTGTTTGCTAATATTCAGCTATATCATATTTGATGTGCAAATTCATAAGTGCCTATATTTTGAAGCAAAATCCAAAATGATTAACATTTTTAAAAATGTTCTCTTCCTTGAAAGATTTCTGCAAATTGTGGTATTTCAAGAAATTGGTAAGCCAAATTTTAATCCTTACTATGTTTTAGCTAGCAGTATGCTTCAGACAAACCTCAAATATTGCCCCACTGTTAAACTTCTCCTGAGCTAAAACAAAGAACATAGGAAAAATAGGCACCAATAGGAGATTTAGGAAGCACTTCCGGATAATGGCTATTTATGATCATTAGGAAATTAGGAGATTATGATACTCTGATAATTGCCATTCAGAATAATGGTTTTAGGGATTTTTGTGGAGATTTGGATTTAGGGCCTTTAAGTTAAATAATTTGCTTTCACTTTTTCTTCATTCATTGCTTATATTACAAATCAATATATTGTATTTTCAAGTGTTGAAAAAGTACACATCAAGGAAAAGCTAATAAGCCTCTCCATCCCACCCTTCATTTCAACCCACTGAACTAAGCTGCATTATCAGACTGGCATCTGCCTTCACATGACTTTTTCCATGCTGTATCATTCCCATATCAAAGATGATGAGACTGGTACAGACAGATTAGATAACTTGCAAACTAGTATGTAATAGTGCCACAATTTTCACAAAGGCAGTCCACATCCATCACTGATCAAAATCATTATGCTAAAAGGCTGCTTGTTAGAGTCAATAACTGAATGATAAATGAGGTGCTGTAAAAGCTAAAGTTGCATACCGTGTTCCATTTTGGGTGAGTACTATCATTAACAGGTGTTATTCACAAAGGGAAACAGTACGTTCATTTGAGTGAACTTAGTTACATTCTAAATGATATTTGGTCTTTAGATGTTAAGACTTCCAGTTGCATATGCCAGTAGCCAAAACAATACACCCTAAATGTCTGGCAAGTATGTATAGAATTGAAGGGACTAGCATACAGATAGTGCTTAAAACCGTGTGGGTGTGAGAGATCAGGTCACTTGATGATGTCATTTAAGGTACAAAGAAGAGAAAACTACAAAGAAAAGATTGAAAAGTAGTCAGACAGCTGAGGCTGAAAAAGAAAAAGTGGATTCACAGAAGCCAAGGAAATCAAGAGTTCTAAAAAGAAAAGAATAGTCAAAAGCGCACATCACTTCAGAGAGGCAAATTAAAAGGAAAATTAAGAGGAAAACACTGGACGTGGCAATTGGAAAATTATTCTACAGTTTTGCTAGAACAATTAGTTTAGAGGTAAATAAAGTTAGAGAGTGGTGGTAAAAGATATTTTTTTGGAGTTAACTAACAAAGGACAGAAGCTAGTAATTTAAGCAGATTGAGGGTCTGTGTAGTTTTGTGTTGTTTTGCATGGTTTTGTTTTTGTTTTAGTCAGCTTTTTCGCTACTGTGACTAAAAGACCCTACCAGAACAACTGTAGAGGAGGAAAAGTTTATTTGAGGGCTCATGGTTTCAAAGGTCTTAGTCTATAGATGGCCGGCTTCATTCCTTGGGGCTCAAGGTGAGGCAGAACATGATGGTGAAAGAGTGTGGTGGAGAGAAGCAGCTCACATGATGATCAGGAAGCAGAGAGAGAGAGTCCACTGGCCAGATACAAATATATAACCCAAAGCCATGCCCCCAATGCTGCACTTCCTCCAGCCACACCCCACCTGCCTCCAGTTACCACTCAGTTATCCCATCAGGGATTAATTCACTGACTGGTTAAGGCCCTCACAACCTAATTATTTCCCCTCTGAGCCCTCTTGCATTGTCTCACATGTGAGCTTTTGGGGAACACCTCACATACAAACCATAACAGTTTACCTCCATTGGTGAGGTAGTTGAATATATTTATCAGCTGCAGGACAGGAGTCAGGGTAGGGAGATCAGGTAAGATAAAACCTGTTTTTCTCATTATTATATCCCTAGCATCTTCCACAGAATCTCATACTGAATGGGGGCTTGACCCCCACTAACACTCTGATCTGAGGAATAATAATACACAAGTTATTTTCTTCTTAGAAGGAAAACTTCACTCTGTAATTTTTATATCATGGTGGATATATTTTACTTTGAAGCTTCAAATACTACACAAAGCTGGGAATCTGAGAAAGGATTAGATAGTTTCTAAACACACAGTGGTCTGCTTAATATCGTCACTTCTTACCTTCCCTGCATGGAAATAGACTCTGTGGTTCCTACTAGTTCTACAAAGTCCTAAGAGCACCAACTACTGCCATTTGGACACAGAGACCCAGGTCTCAAACTTCCTCCTTTCTTCACTATGGGATGTGTGGATGATGTTCCCTCATTTCATAGACTGAAGTGGTACAGGAGTCTGCCAGTGTACATGCTTCAATGCACAAAAACTGTTCCCGTGCCCTGCACACTCTTTGTTTGAAGCCAACACTGGGAAGGCTGATGAAACTATTGTCCATTGCTTCAACACAATTAACTGTTTTGAATATTCCTAGAGACTCCCTATACATCCCAATTTTTAAGGATAAAGTATTTCCACACGCAGGATTGTTTTTCTTGGCATCTGAGTTTATAACCTTCATGTTTGCTGGGGTCAGTGTGATAACACACGTGTGCGTGCGCACACACACACATACACATGCACACACAAAATAGATTTATCTGCATTAAAATATATAAAGATCAGAAAATAAAATTTTCTAAAGTTATTGCCATAAAAATGTAAAGATTTGCTAGTTGAACACAAAATGGTCTAATTCATTAATAATACTATTATGCTCTTATCTTTCAAATTTAAAGTTTTAACCTTTAAATCTCAAGGGTTATAGTGAAGGTATTTGGACATAAGATATTTTTAGGAAGAAGGGTGCTCAATGAATAGAATCACATACACCAAAAATACTGTGCTTTTTCAGTAAGAAAAGAACTGTCTAAACTTTCACTTCAATGCTTATTCTGAATTTATGTTTAATTAAGTAGGCCTTTTGGAGTCTCAAGCCCTTTTCCATTGAATATCTATTTTAAGAGATCAATGAACAATTTTCCAACCTTATGCTTTGTTATTTTATTTTTTCTTCCTATGTGTTAGTTGGCTGGTTTCTTTTTGGTTACCTGAATGCCTTTTCTTTTTTAAGATTACAGATATGATCATAGCATTTTTGCCATTATTTATAAGACCCAAAAATAACATAAATAAGGCCTTTTGCCTTTGCCATTGTTTCACTCAAATAAAATTAAATTTAATCTTCTAAATGTGGGAAACCTTAAATAGAACAGCTTATCAAAGAGAAGCAATGGTTTAGGATTTTTTTTTCCCCGACAATCACCTTTGTTTAACTATTAAAGTCCTATACTTGACTGATGTTCCATTAATTTATCAATAAATATTTGATTTAAAGCCATCATGGTTGAGGTGGACAATATATTATAGCCCTATCTCTTAACACTGATGTATATAAGCTAAGTTTTGAAAGATTCTTTTATCATTGTCTTATCATATAATTAAAGCATACAAAAGTATCCTTAAAGTTACTAGAAACCCGAAAAATCTGTCTTTTTGATTACCCATTCACCTCTATTGTTCCTTGTAAGGATGACTTGATTTTGTTTGGGTATGGGGCAGGTGCATGGTTAAGAGAAGGAGGAATATTTCTTCAGACCTAGAGGTTGAGTTTTGATTGGTGAGAGCCAGTAAGGAAGAATCTTACCTCCTTGACCATGTTTTTCAAAAATGAGCATACAATGGAATTCTTATATATAGGCTGCAGGCGAAGAAAGTAATTGGTAAATCTCTTGCAAGGACCTATCAAAGGAAATATTTTATCATCTAAGCTTTGGTTTTTTGCGCGTTGTGAGAATATGATATTTGGAAACTTTACAGCCATTTTATGAACATGACAAGTTAAATCTGAGGTAAAAGCCAACATGATGAGTGTGCCGGAACTGAGCTATGAACAATATCTGGATCCTTGATCATATTGCATTATACTGAAATAACCAGTCTGAAACCCTACATCTTCATTCCTTATTCACTAAAAAAGGTGAGTTTAGTAACCTCACAAAATACAAGGTCAATACAAAAATTAATGGTATTCCTATATACTGGCAATATAAAATTGGATTTCTCGAATAGATTTAGAAAAAAATATTTAGCAACAAAGTAGATATGTGTAATTTTATACATTGAAAATATTTTGCTATGAGAGAATATACTCAGGATTTGTACATTTAAAAACAGTCCCAGTCAAAATTGAAGTAAACATTTTTATATATTACAAGCTGATTTTAAAATTTACAAAAAATGCAAAGATCTAGAAAAAAATAAAACAATTTTTAAGATGAATAAAGTTGAAGAATTTACATTGTCCTAGTTAAAGACTTATGATGGAGCTACAGTAATAAATAAATTAGGATCTTGACAAAGGTAGACATTTAGGTCAAGAGAATAAATCGAGTTGAGAAAAAGAGTTATACATGTATCATAAACAGATTTTGACAAAAGTGTAAAGGTAATTCAACAGGAAAAATAATCTTTTCAAAAATAGTGTTGTAACAGTTGGATATTTATATATAAAAGACCAAATAAACCTTGATCCTTATCATACATCATTTGCAAAATTTATTTCAAATATACCATAGCTCTAAATGCAACAATCTATAAAACTTCCAGAACAGGACAAATCTTTGTGAGCTTATAATAATCAAAATTTTCTTGTAGATTATTCTAAAAGATGGATCTATAAAACAGAATAAACATGATACATAGGACTTTGCAAAATGAAAAACTTTTAGTCTCTTCAAAAAATTAAATACTTCAATGCAGAATATGTAATGCATTCTTATACTAGGTGATAGGAAGATAACCAACCTAATTTAAAAGTTGAACTAACATGAGCCAAGGATTTGAATAGGTATTCCTTTAATGAATTGCAAACAAGTACATAAAATGCAAACACCATTATTTATTAGGAAAATGAAAATTCAAATCACAATAAGATACTACCACAAACTCACTTGTCTCAGTCACTGTCAAATACTATCTCATTGGTGAGTAAGACAGCACCAAATGAATTTGAGGGGGACACTTTTGGTCCAAAATACCATTTGCACAGCTAAAATTAGGAAGACAGACCATAACAAGAATGTGGAGGAACTGAAACTTTAATAAATATGGAAATGCAAAATGGTTTTGCCCACTTTAGAGAAGAATTTGGCAATTATGAAATTAAGTATACAATATATATTCCTACAGAAGCACAAATTCAAATATTCATAAAAATTTTATTATTAACAGGCAAAAATAGAAATGTTTACCAGTTTATCAACTGGTGATTAAATAATTTATTTAATATAATGACATTCAACTCAAAAAGAAAAAAAGAACTATTGATAAGCATAACAAAATGGATAAATTTCAAAAAATATTATGCTAATTGAAAACAAACCAAAGATTACATACTTTATGATCCTACTTATATGATATTCTAGAAAAAAGAAAGATAGAAATCAGATTAATTTTTGCCAGAGGTTGGAGCCAGAAAGGAACTAATCATGAAGAACAACAAGGAACTTTGGGGTAACAGAAATGTTCTACATCTTGATTGAAGTTTAGATTATGAAATTACATGTCTTCAAAACTATTGAATTATATAATTAAATTTTGTGAATTTTACTCTATAAAATCATGCATCAATAAGGCTGTTCAAAATTAAATGCATTTTCCTTTTTTTGCATCCCTTTGAGCCTTTTTTTATCACCTCCAACCAAGAAAAAGAATATCTAATTTGTGATCTTTTTGAAACTTCAACCATTTTGGAGAATGCAATCTTTGGAAAATGTTTCAATTTTTTTAAAATGAATTCTAACTCTCCAAAAAAATAGTATATGTTCCAGGAATTACATTTCCTTGGGATAGAGCACTGCCACTGCAAGGAGTTTTTTGTTTCTTGTTGTAACAAATGCCAACATGCATTCAAATTCAAACCAAAAAGTCAAACAGGAGAGTGCTATATGGTTAGCCCTTTCTCTAATGCCCCCTGCCATAACATGAATGAGAGTGTGGAAAACAGAACCTCAGTGGTCTTCATCTGACATCACCCTCAGTCTCTGAACAAATTAGGACAAGATTATCAATAATTTTCGAGTCTGTGTTTTCATTCTCTAACAAACCATGCAGTTTTTCATATATAAATTCCATTTTTACTTCTTACAATTAAGAAAGTTTATAGCATTTAAAAGTGAATTAACTATAATCTTATTCAAAAATTCAAATTAAAGTGTTTTTGAGATGTAGATATATTTAGTTAACTCTTTATTGCCATGTTTTTTGGCAGACTATGAAAAAAAAAAAGTATTTGTACGGCATTTATAATTTTACTACAGCCAAGAAAAGTGAACAAATTTCAGACAAGAACTCCTTCCTTATGCCTCAACAAAAGAGACTTAAATAAATTTCAACTCTTAATCTGAAATCTGAGATGATTAAACCAAGAAAATTACATTTGTGCTTTAACTCTTTCTAGCTTTGCTTCTTCTTTTCTTCTTTTCATTGTGTATTTTGGTCATCTACTTCATGAATTTTTTTTTTTCCCCCGTGGATTTGTTGTTTTTTTATCAAGGGCAGCTAAGTGTTCAGCAGCAGCAGAAAGGTTTGAGAGACACAAAGGTGCATTTTGATTCTCTTCCTTTCTCAAATACAAACTTGTACAATTTTCTATTTTATTTCTTTGTTTTCTCAAATATAAAAAGACAAAAACAGCTCCAACAGTCAATATTCACATGGTAAGGACACATCTTCTAAACATAAGTACAGCAATTTATTTAAAATGTCAGTAATATTCTCTATATTGGTATGCATAGCCATATTCAGTGAGTTTTTCTCCATTTTGAATTTTATTTTTTTGCATTCTTTTTTTTCACTTTATATAGGTGCATTTTATAGTATAAAAACTATATCTCAATATATCTTTTTATTTTACAGACTTCATTTTGATTTATGGTACACATATGGGGTACAAATTTTCATTTCTATGGTTGTGCATGATGTAAATTCATATCATTCTTGTGAATCACACATGTACATAGGGTAATGATATATTGTATTTATTTTACTTACATACCTTACTTTTTTAACGGACCAGTTGATGTTTTTCACTCTTTTAGGAGAAAAGCAGACGAAACTCTCCCTTCTAACTTATGAACATTTTTTATTTGTGCACACTAATCTTAGAAACTCTTCAGATATCTACAAATTATTTTAACTCATTTCTTTAATTTAAAAGAAAAGTGAACTTTAGGGAAGTTATGAATAAGTAGAACTCTAAATACTGGGACTCACTGTGTCTTCTCAGATACGTAGAATTCTGTGTCTTAATTTCTAACATATTTAGGAAATAAAAATGTATAGAAAATATGAAGAAAAAAACCCCAAAAATCTAGGCTACATGTGGTTTCGTTTTCTTAAAAACTGGCAAATTTAAGCCTTTTCCCCTGTGCTCATAAGAAATTCTGTGTTTTCTGGAACTGTCTTAAGATCCTTTAGTCAGAAGCTACAAGCACTTTTAGCTGGGAGACAAGTTGATCTCCGGGCAAACAATACTTCTTGGTTTGAGAAGAGGGGGAGCTAAAGGCCAAAGGGTAAATTCCACTTGCAACATGCTGCATACTTTTGTGGGCAGAATCAATGCCGGAATGGTCAACAGCCTTTATACTCCAGGCTGGCCTGTTGCTAATGGGATCAGCTTCCTTTAGATATGATAGAAAAGTCATTTTGAAGAACTCCGTGTATTGACAAGTTCTGGCAAACTTATCCATGTTCCAGTTTTGTTAGGTTTATGATTTCTGCATTTGCTTCATGGAAATCTGCTTTGTGAGGTATTTGTTTTATTCAGAGTGTAGGAAGAGAAGGAGGGTGTGATGAAGACAAAGCCTGTGAAAAGAGTTTTTTTTTATAACATTTGTTCTTATTGTTTAGAAGAATTTTTAAGCCATTATGGAAAAGGCCAAAAATAAGGAGAAGGGGTATCTCTGAAGACAATATTTGAGGAGTCCTTTTGAGAATAGGGGTAAAAGTAAATAGATATAAGCCAGTTGTAAAGACCATTTTCCCAAATCCAGGTTTCCTGTCTAATTAGATTCTGGCAGAAATTACATTCTAAAGTATTCTCAAAACATTTGGGAATTTTTTGAAATCTCTCTACAGGAGTCTGTATTGGCAAACACAGACCTAACAGTAAAGGAAATGAAGGAATCATCCCAAGTCAAAAGAGGAAGATTCTTGTACTATCCTTGCTGTGAGGACATGTCTTTTCCATATTAATTTGAGGAAGTAAAACTTTAAGAGCAAGAAAGTATTATGAAATGTGGTAAAATATGTATTGTTTTGATTCAGAGTCATTTTTATTATGATGCTCAACACACACTGGTGACAGCTATCTGTGAAGGATAAATATCTGGGGCAGCAACGAAATGCAAGTTTTTTCTGTAAAACTGTAATACTCAGCACATTGAGGGAATTACTTATATTTTTTCTGCCTGATTCAGGCAATAAATGTTTCAAATGAAAATATTTATATATAAATGTTGACATATATATTATATACATACATATATAATACATATATATCAACATTTAATACAACTTGCAAGTATGTACCCCCAGTGATGTTCATCTTAACTATGACTTGGAAATCATTAGTCACAAAACCAGTAAGGACTCCTAGTAGTAAGTTTGCAGTGAGGATATCTGGGTTCAAGTGCCATCCCTGATACTATTGTGGGTTGATGGGTAAACTACTTCGCAACTCAAGGTTTAGCTTTCCCATCAGTGAAAAAAAATTAAAAAAGGACTTTCTGGTTTGCAACGCCTCCTCAATTCTATCTGAGGTCCTGTCATCTTCCCATAAAAGGTGATAAGCACCAGCTGTACACCACCACTAATTTTTCTGATGGTCTTCTCCATGAACTCGTCTCAGATCCTTTCACATACAGTTAATAAGAGGCTAATTCAACACTAAATTATTAAAGAGCAACAATAATGAATTTTTACTGTTTCACCTTTTAGAAAACATTTTGTTGAAAAACGGAAGCCTTAAACCCAAAGAGTAGTGAGATATTTCCAGCAACTTAGCTAGTCTAAAGGAGACAGTAATATTTGGCAATTTATTATTTTGCTTCGGAAATCTGTTTGTGGTATTCCCTTGCCTCACATAAGTTTTTCTATCTTATGTGATAATGTCTTAGCTCAGGCTGCCATTAAAAAAATAATGTAAACCAGGAAGTTTATACAACAGAAATTTATTTTCTCAAGACTTCTGGCTGTGGACACGCAAGATCAAGATCCCAGTCTTTGCAGTTTTTTCGTGCTTGCAGACAGTCACCTTCTCACTGTGTCCTCATAGGACGGAAAGACAGCCCTTGTTTCAGTCATTTTTTTAATAGCTGTGACCAACAGACTTGACAAGAACAATTTTAAAGGAGGAAAAGTTCATTAGGTGCTCAGAGTTTCAGAGGCCTCAGTCCACACATAGTCAACTCCATTGCTCTGGGCCTAAGATGTGGCAGAACAGCTTGGCAGAAGAAAGCAGCTCAGAACATGGGAATCAGGAAGCAGAGAGAGAACTCTGCTCACCAGGAACAAAATATAAACCCCACAGGCACACCCCCAGTGACCTACCTCCTCCAGCCACCCTACCTGCCTTTAGTTACTGTCCAATTAATCCGATTAATGCTCTGATTGGATTAAGGTTTCAAAACCTGATCATTTCACCTCTAAATTTTCTTACATTGTCTTACAGATGAGCTTTTGTAGGACACCTCATAACTAAATCATAACAGCACTCTTGACTCTTCTTAGAATGACACTGATCCTATTGGATCACAACCCCATTCTTGAGACCTCATTTAACCTTATTAGCTCACAAATTCAATTGGAGATTGAGTTTCAAAACATGAATTTTAAGGGGAACATTCAGTCACTAGCAAACAATATTGTTACATTTGCCACAGAAAAACATGAGAATGTTTGGACTTAAAAACAGGAGAAAGGTTAGGCTGGAGTACAAGATTACATTGAGAGAGAATATCCTACTTGACCTGTGATAATAGAAGCATACTGTTCCATGGATGAACTTCAATATTTGTTGAATAAATGAGTACCCTCACCTCAAAACCTAGGCTACCCACTTTCAGAGGTAAATCCTTGACATATTGTAGTTTCTTCTATCAGTATAAGTCTATACAGATTTGTTTAAATCCCCCTCTTCAAGTCAATTTGCAATTTTGTGTTCTATCCATCCATTCATATTTTGTATTTTCCATTTCATTCAAATTATAAAATCTATGACTGTAAAGATTAAAATATCTTACATAATCTTACAAGATTAAAATCTTGTAAAGATTTTATCTTCCATTAAAATCTGAAACTATCTGATATTTGTAATTGCACCTTCTCTATTGTTTATTTTTGCATTTTCTTTATTCTATTAATCATACTTACTGTGAGTTTGGTTGCTTTAGTTGGTCCTTGTGAAGAACAATCTTTAGAATTTAATTCTGTAGCCTAGTTTGTTTCCCTATCTTATCAACATTGAATTAGAATCAATGCCAACTTCATCAACTTGTTAACAGGGTGAACTTAAGCAATGTACATAAGCTTCTTGCTCTGTAGCTTCTAATTTAAAGGAATTGGGATAGTTGCTTACCTCATAGAGTTGTTTATATGTACTATGGTGAGAAACAGCTGGCACATACTAAGGTCCTCAAAAATACTATGTTTGAGATAATTATTATCAGTTTTTCTTATGTAAAATGCATATGATATTTTATACTTGCTTTCTTAAATTATGGTTCTGCATTGTATTTTTGAAACTTGTTTGGTTTTAACTCAAAAGTGCTGTTATATACTAATACTGTCATTCATTTCAAAATTGTTTGCCACCTTGTTTTTCATATTCATATTTTAAAAAGTTGTGTAGGAGTTTGTTTTAAAATGTTTCAATGGATAGTTTATGGGGACAATAGGACATTCTCCTGTGGTTCATTTCTAATTTTGCCATCTAATGTCCAAACAATGTAGTTTCTTTTATTTTTGTATATTGGAATTTTCTAGAGACATTCTTATGAATGGTCTCATGATTATAAAACCTATGTGATAGGATTTATAATCAAATATGGGTATACTATATGCTGTCAATATTTTATTATCATAAAATAAAAGTAATTATTTGTGTACATTTGTTGAAGAAATTTCTACACTTATCAATAGAATAGAGTCCACAAAGAGGTAAATGCCTATGTGAACATTTAAGAATTTTAATCATTTAGAAATATGATTTCAAAAATGGCCATGTGACAGTTGCCCATCTATTTGAAAATCATAGGAATCAATATCAATACACAACATATGCATGCAGTGTATCTGAAAGTATATTTCAGGTAAGTAAAGAGATAAATGTAAAACTTTAAATATGACACATTAGGAAAAAATTGGAAATATTTGTCTTAAAATGAATAAGAAAAATTTCAAATCTACAATTCAGAAGGCAATATTTGAATTTTGGCCAAATTTTTATACTTTGGTCTTTGCAAAGATATTATCAACAAAGATAAAAGCAAGGTTCAAACCAGGAAAAAATATATTCAATTTATATGAATCAAAATATTTATAATCAGAATTTGTACCTAGTTCATACAAAGAAAAAAAGGAAAAAAATGAAATGGGAAAAAATGGGGGATAAAAGGATGAGAAAGTAACTCAGAGAAGAAATATAAGTAACCAATAAATTCACAGAAATATTATCAACCTCACTAATAATCAACTTAAGACAACTTAAAAATGAAATTTTATGTTTTACCAAAAACAAGGAGAAATAATTTTTAAGGTATTAATATCTAGTTTTGGCGAAGGTGGGAAAATTAGGCAAACTCCTGTGTTTTTAACTCTTAGGAGAGAATTTTAGTGGGAAAATTATTCTACTTATAATAATCTATTTTAGAGAAATGAAAGCATACATGAGCAAAGAAAAATATGCAAGGAAATTCACTACAGCATTGATTGTTTGTTAAAGGAAAAAAATTGCTGAGGAATGGTTATGGTTCCTTCATACAATATACCTTGCAACTATTTAAAAGTATAAGTTATAGCTAAATACACTAATATGTAAATATTTCTTACACACATTAAAAGTGCAAAGCCTTTTGCATATGAATAAATATTTATACATTCATATTCCTTTTGTGTAAAAGAGTGAGAGAAAAAGCTAAAGAGAAGAATAGAGAGAGAAAGCAGGGGAGAGGGAAGGGAGGGAGGAAAAAAGAAAAGAAGGAAATGTATTCATGGAGGAGATATTTGTTGAACACCCTTATACACCAGTCTTTGTTCCATCACCAAGACAGACAGGGTCCCTGCTCTCAAGGATCTCTTTTTCCAGAAGCTGACAAAGAAATGTAAACAAGCACACGAACAAATAAGTAATTATGTAAGGAAGTTGTTCCTCTAGTAATTATTCACACATTAGGAAGTGTTATAAAGAAAATAATATGAGAAACCATAGAGAAAGAAAGAGGGGCGGCAACAAATAATAAATTGGGGTCAGAAAGGCTGCATTTGAATGGAAACCCAAATGATCAGAAGGGACCAACCAGAAGGGAAAAGAGAGTTCCCAGCACAGAGAATGGCAACTGTAGAAGCTCTAAAGCAGAAATGAGTTTAGAGTACTTAATTAAGGAAAAAGAAGACAACCACCATGACTCATGAATGTCAATACAGACAGACCTGCAACACCTGAGGCCAGAGATGCAGACAGGGCCCAGGGCACTTAGGGAACCATGGACCACAGAGACAGGTTTGAATTTTGTAAAGAGTGCATGAAATGATTATTAGAGAGTTTTCATCAGGTAACACAAGTGTATTTGTGTTTAAAATATCATTTTCACTGCCATATATAGAATGAGTTGTGGGGAGCAATAGTTGAACAGAGAGATCGTTTAAGAACATATTAAAGTAATCCAAAGCACAGATCGATCAAGGTATGCATTAGCGGTAGAGCTGGAGAGAGGTAAACCAATTTAGCATACACTTAGGAGGCAACAAAACAGGGCCTGTTGATAGGGGGAATGTGAGAAAGGCGTCAAGGATGCCCCCAAGGTTATGGACTTGAGGGGTTGGGGAAGCCGGATGAACAACTGATACAGATGGAAAGACATGGGGAGCAGCAAGCGTTGAACTTGTAAGAATGGAGAATTCAGTTCTGACCATCAGAGGCTTAAACTAGTATTAATGACAAAGCTAACATCTGTGTAGTACTTTGTATGTTTTAAGCACTTATCATATATTAACTTGCTTTGTCCCCATAAAATATTATGATATAATGCCTTCGAAGGGAGAGTTTAAATTTTTTTTCAAATTAATATTTTACTTGAGTATTTTTTCAAATCAGTGCTTAGTAGATTATAAAATAACAAATATTCTACATTAACTTAAATATATTCATTCCTTATTCTGTCACTTTAAATATGCCTATTTTAAAAACATGAATGTCAACATTGAAGATAAAGTTCAGAAAATGTTGCAGGAAAATGTTGCTGAATGTTGGGGTGTATTGAGCCTAACAGAAATGGACTTTTAATATCCTTCATAATTCTGATCTTGGTCTCAGAGTTCAGACTCTGGAAACGGGGAAGAAGAAGAAATGGAAGTTAGATTACAGCTTCCCTCAGGCCTCTTTACCAACCAAGGTAGGTGACTGTTTGTACGTAACATTCTCTGACACTCTGCTCCTCAAATAAAGACTAGGGAAAAATGAAAAAGGTTAGAATTTTAACTGAGTTTGAAGAAGTTTATAACTGCAAACTTAAGTATATAAAAATGTTGACATTCTATGGGTTACCAGTCTTATTCAGCTCTTAAAAGAGAACTCTTCTCATAGCATATGTATGTAATGTATATATAATTATGCTGTGTCTAAAGAACTACATTCGTCCCATAGCAAATTAGAATAGACAGCATATGCTTTCTGATAAGACCTAAAGCAGCCCTTAAAATGTAATCAAGTTTTTCTAAAAAGACTGAATATTTATTCACAGTCTACCAAGCCATTTCCAGGACAAAGCAGTCAAATATATCCATTCCTAAGACTTCACTACAGCTAGTATTTTTTCTGGACAAAAGGATAAAAAACATTTCTTTACTCCCATAGTCCAGTCTCAGGCAAGGCTTAGTCAAAAGCACCCTGCCTGCAATTGTCGTCTTTTTCTGTCTACTGACAAATGGTCTGAAAAAGTACTATTGTAACCTGTGAAATCACTAGACAAAGGACAAATGATGCCCTTCCACACAACACCTCTTGAAATTTCTAATCAAAATTTCATACCTGGAGCAGCTTGTGTCTGACAGAGAGCCCCACCATGAAATGCCAATGTTTATTCATTCAGAGCCCTTCTGCTTTTAGCAGAAGACTCCAGCTTTGTCCTCATGCACTGGAGAGTGCGCTCTTACATTTCAGACAGCTTTTGACAAAGTTCCACATCAAAGATCAAGGTCTTGGTGCAGATATTGAGGTCTGAAAAAGGAGGAAAACAGAATGGACATAAATGTACATTAAATGGATGGAATGTTGGCTAAAGGGCAGATGAGGGTATGGTCATAAATAAAAACTTTTCATGGTGACAAAAGGTAACTGCAAAGAGATTACTGGATCAGTGTGAGGATCCCACTTGGTTATTAACTGTTAAGGTGAATTTGGCAATGGAATTGAAAGGCAAATGTCTATTTCTCTGAAATAGTTATGTTGGAGAAATGAAGAGGAGCATTTAAATTTCTTTCATGGTATAAAAAAAACAATATTGAGTTACATGATAAATACCTCAAAAATTGATTCAGAGTAATAGGGCTTCAGTTTGAAATCTTAATCTAGATGGTTTTCATGCAGTCTCCTCTTTACTTTTATAAAGAAAGGTAAGTAGTTAAAATGCAATGAGAAGGGGGAGAGTCTGAATTGGAGAGTCCATAGAATGGAAATGGTGACAAGTGTCTTCTTTTCAAAAGAACCAAGAAGTTAAGGACTTGACACTTAACTGTTATTGCTGTGAATTTCTTTTACCTCTGGCTCATCATCCGTACTGGGTACCACATTACAAACAAAATTCCTAGTTAAATTTGAATTTCAGAGAAAAATAATAAATATTTGGTCCCATGCAATATTATGTATGCAATTTTAAGAATGTCCCCTGCATTATTGTGAGATAATTTATATTAAAAATTATTTTTTGTTTATCTGAAATTCACTTTCTGTGGGTATCCTGTTCTGCTCTTGATAGTATTTTTCTACATCTTACAAATTCCATCCAACAGGACCTGACATTTGTACACTCTCTAGGAAAAGAAATGGATATTTGAGCAAATTGGGTAGAAGGAAAACCTTAACCATGATCAAAGTGAAATTAAACAGAATCAATTATCATTATTAAATCACACTTTTGGCACAATGTTCTTTGGTTTTATCCTGTCACTACTGTCAGAATTCACTTCCCTTTCCTCTATGACTTCCATATTTTCAAAAGTGATGAGTTACTGTCAAGCCATTATGAAAGGCATTCTCACCGGTTTCTCTTTGGCATACTTACATTAAGTGCCCTAGCTTGACCGAGACACTTTAGTCAAGGGACTCTCAGGTCCTGAGTTAAGTTAGTGGGGATTTGCCCTTTCTGATGCTCTTTCCCTAGGGATTACTCTGTCTCCAGAAACTGACAATAAGCTATTAGAGAAAGTTTTACAAATTATATAATTTTAAGTATAGTCTCTAAGAATTTTATTTTTATAAAAACACAACTGCCATGGGATAAGTCTGAACACCTTTTGGGAAAGCAAAAGATTGCATGATAGATTATGAGATCAAATTTGAATTTCCTGTATCCAAGATATATTCACAACCACAGTACTGTTTGTCTTCCCTTTGTGTGATACAAAATCATCTGAGAGCAATCTAAAAAGAATTCTAAAATGGTAATATATGCATTCTCTGAAAATAAACAAACACTTTTTAGACATGACCAGTTGCTTAAACACACTATCGATCATTATAATGAAGATCCAAGTCTTCTGCTAACACACAAAGCATAATCGCTTTGGCTTATGAATTGGCTATGACAGGCCCTTCCCCCTCCCCCTTTGTATGGTCTTTGAGCATCACCTCCTTACACTTTTATGTATATAGACTAATTAAGAGAATAATGTTACATTTAATTTTCCTATTTTTATCAAAAGTAATTATCTTTAAAAAATTCTTTAAATTGTTCTGCTTTTTTTTATCAGTGATTAATGTATTGTGCCTGGTTCTTCTTGCCTGTTAATTGTTTTATACAAGTGGATGCTAATATAAGCAATAAGGTTTTATTAATGTCCCAATCAAATATATTGAAGCATATATGTGTTAAATACATGAGTACTAAATAGGTGATCTTTCTTAAAAGAACATTAGGTTTTGAACATTGATCCATATTTATTAATTAATGGCTTTCAAAGCTTTTATGCAAGATGATTAAAATTGTTTATATTTTATCATGTAAAACAATACATCCATTAACATATAGATTTATTCACAAATTATAAATGAAATTATAGCACTTGAAGAACATAACTTGAATAGAAATGAATAAATGATTCAATCCACATTTATTTAAAATATATACTCTTTTAATAAATACCTTAAAATAAAATCTTGCTCTGTTGAGTTATAAAAATAATCACCTGGAATAAAATAAGAAGATTGTTGAAATCTAAAAAACAGAACATGTTTATTGATTATTATACTCTATCATAACTGTAGTTTCCAAATTAGACGTGGTTCAAACATTACTTACAGAAACTCAGAGATATTACCACCCAAAAAAAAGATATAGCAGAGACAGAATAGAATGCTAAAATCAATGTAAATGTGCTCATATTAAATAATATTTAATGCTTTCTTTTCTCAACTTTGTAAATGCTGTTAATTTGGAATCTATAATATTTTGCCGTCTTAATTTTGAAAATGAGGTGCTAATAATGAATTAAACCTGGTTTCAGTCTCTGAAAATTCAGAGATGTTGCTTAGTTAATTTTTAGCTATTTTTTGTTAAATACAAAATTTTGAATTTGAAAAGTAGAATATGAAGACATGGCGGCCTGAAAAAAAACTACTTGAAAAAATAATAAAATCCAAAGAATTAATAGCCATAGTAAGCAATGAGTTAGTAAAATTCAGTGAGAAAAAGACAAATCATCTGTGATAGTTTTAAAACACTTAATTTAAAATTTTTTATTTTTACAGACTTCATTTGGATTCATTGTACACTTATGGAGTATAAATTTTCCTTTCTATGTTTGTGCATGATGTACATTCATATCATTCTTGTTAATCACACATGTACATAGGGTAATGATGTCTGTCTCATTCTACCATTTTTATACCCCCACCCCCTCCCCCTCTCATTTCCCTCTACATAATCTAAAGATCCTCCATTCCTCTTTCAAACCGTGCCCCGCAACCAGATTCTATATCATCATCCGCTTATCTGGGAAAACATTCAGTCTTTGGTTGTTTTCTTTTTTTTTTTTTTTTTTTTGGTATTGGGGGTTGATCCCAGGGGCACTCCACCACTGAGCCACATCCCCAGCCCTATTTTGTATTTGATTTAGAGACAGGGTCTCACTGAGTTGCTTAGGTCCTCGCTAAGTTGCTGAGGCTGGCTTTGAACTCTCGATCCTCCTGCTTCAGCCTCCCAAGTGCTGGGATTACAGGCGTGCGCCACCGCACCCGGCTGGGCCTTTGGTTTTTTGGGATTAGCTTATTTCATTTAGCATGATAATCTCCAATTCCATCCATTTACCTGCAAATGCCATAATATTATTCTTATTTATGGCTGAGTAGTATTCCATTGTGAATATATACCACATCTTTATCCATTCATCTGTTGACGGGCATCTAGGTTGGTTCCACAGTCTAGCTATTGAGCTAGACTAACCAATAAACATTGGTGTGGTTGTGTTACTATATTAAGCTAATTTTAAGTCCTCTGGATATAAACCAAGGAGTAGTGTTTAACTTTCTCTGTTACTAATCCCACTGAAAGACCATGGCCTGTGCACCCTTCCCTGGAATCTAGGCATTCTTATGACTGCTTCAATGAATAGGATGTGGCAGAGTAAAGCTACATGACTTTCCAGTCTGCATTATGAAAGGTAATGCACCTTTACCAGAGAGCACTCACACTTGGAACCCTGAATCTCTGAGTAATTAACCGGTCTACTTTGAGGACACTGCTACAAAAAAATCCATGCTACCTGGAGAGTCCTAAATAGGTGTTCAGGTCTCTGTCCCAGTCTTTTTGAGTCTTAGATCCTGGTGCTAGACATACGAGTAAATGTATTGTGTTATGTACTAAAGTTACTTATGTCTAAGAACACAAATATATATTACTTTCTGCCATGAACAAATTGGGTTCCCCCACCCCACAATTCACTAGGTGAAATCCTAATCCCAAAGCAATGGTATATGGAGATGGAGCCTTTGGCAGGTAATTAGTTTGGGAGGGTGAAGCTTTTTTAATAGGATTAGTGCCCTTATAAGAATAGGCCAGAGATCCAGCCAGCTCCTTTCTCACCAAGAGGTTAACTCAAGCTAACAATTAGCCATTGTTAGCTTTGAAGAGGGAGGAAGTGATTACAAACCAAGAATGCATGAGGGTACCCAAGAGGTTGGCAGTCTGCAGCCAGAAACAGGCCCCAGGACTCAACATGCTGATCTGTTTTCCAGGCTCCAGGAATGCGAGAAATAAATTTCTGTTGTTTACAACCCACCCAGTCTATGGTACTTTGTTACTCATCCCAACTTGATGCTTTTCAATGGTGCTATAATAAATTACTAGAAATCTGAGACACAGTAAGATGTAGGTTCTTTCTCTCATGGATTCAAAGAAATAGACCCATGGAGAAGGGTGAGTAAAGGGATGAAGTGTCTTTTTTGTACAGAGAGAAAGCACAGTTCCCACAAGGGAGGAGTCAGGAGTGAGTGACTTGTGAGTAGCTACTGTCTTGTGGTTTAGATAATGTTGTTTGCTGTATGTGACCAATTGTAAAGCAATTGACTGGTGACTCAGTTAGAGTGAAACACTTGGTGATCATGGGGAAGAGGCTTCAGTCAGGATTTTAATCGTGTGCTGTTCAAGTGCTTGGTCACATGTTTGATCACGTACTATTGGGTCTATCAGAGATTCTTCAAGGATTTATAGCAATGGAGGTCCCCGCTCTGTCTGCCTATCGTGTTTCTAGCTCTTACTCTCACCACCTTGAGTATTGCCTGTGTCACTATAATAAATTAACACAAATGTACTGACTTAAAACAGATTAATTTATTGTCTTGCAGTATGAAGTTTACAAGTCCAAAATATATTTCCTTGGGTTAAAGTGAAGGTCTTGGCAGGTTCTTCTTCAGGGATGGGGAGGATCCAAGGAAGAATCTCCTCTCCTACATGTTTTCTGCTGCCTGCTTGCATTCTTGGTTTGTAATCACTTCCTCCCTCTTCAAAGCTAACAATGGCTAATTGAGTCCTTCTCCCATCACGTTACCATGACACTGATTCTGCTACTCCAGTTTTTCATTTATAAGGACCCTTATGGTTATATTGGTTCCAGTCAAATAATCCAAAATAATATCCCTAAACTCCAACTTATAATTTAATCACACATGCAAGGTCCCTTCAGTATTCATAGGTTCTGGGAACTAGGGCACTTTTGGAGACCACTGTTCTATTTATCATCAAATGATACAATCAGGAACAGATTCATAATTTCTAGGGCTCTGTGTGAACTAAAATGCAGAACCCCATATTGAAAAATTATTAATAATTTCATGATGATCATAGCAGAGCAATAAACCAAACATGCAACCCTTCCAAGAGTAGAGTCCTGGCCACTCTGTGCAGGTTGCACTTTAATCCATGAAACTAGCCCAAGATACAGGCACCACCACATCATTTCCATGCTTTTGGAACTTCAGTGGAAATCCAAAACTGAGGCAAAGATATCCCACTATACCTTTCCATATTTATAATCTTTCTTTAAGTAATGTATATTTTTGTAATAGAAATTTATTATTAGTCTTGCAGATGTGCAAACAGTACAAATATAATAAAGAAAAGAACAAGCTATTGGCAAATCAATTTGCAATATTTTATGGTTTCTGTAAGCCGCCTGAAGTACACAAAGGCTAGCCTGAATGCAAATTGTTTCAAAATATATAACATTCCTTTTCCCCTTTCAAATTTTTGATGTCCTTAAAAATACCAAATAAATGAAATCTGAAATTTCATATTATGAAATCTATGCACTAAACTTTTTAAAAAATGAAATCTGTTATAGTATACAAAAAGATTCAGCAAAGAATTTTTTTCAAAATTAAGATTCCAGTTCTGTAGTTTAAAATGTCTATATAATTACCATGATAATTTCCAGGTCCAATACAGGTATTTTGTCTATTTGCAATTGTTCCCTTAACCATTTATATTAATCCAACTTGAGTGATATAAGTTTTTAGAATGTCTGGCTTAGTGAGTGAGCTCCCAGGAAATTACAAATAGAATAAATTTCTACATTTTTAACATGACATTCAAGATCATTGGCCACATAGCACATCTTAGCTGTGCAGTCTCATCTTGTGCCTCCTTCCTGGTCACAAATTGAATAACTTTTATTAGTGATGTGGTTTGGATACAGTTTGTTTCCCAAAGTTCCATGTGGTGGAAGCTTCATTCCCACTGTGGAGGTGGTAGAAACATTAAGCAGTAGAGCCAAGTGGAGGGTAATTAGGTCATGGATGCTCCACCCTCATGAGTACATTAATGCTGCCTTCAAGGAGTGGGTCGGGTCTCTGGTGACTGAATTAAATCTTGTCAGAGCAATTTGTTTTAAAGATAGGTCTCCCATGACTTGACCTCTTTTGCATGTGGGCAGTTCCCTTTCTAATTCTCCATCAGGTTGTGACACTGCCAGAAAGCTATAGCCAGGACACCAGCCCTGTACTGTTTGGACTATCAAAATTATGAGCCAAATACACTTACTTTTTTACTTTATGAAGCACCAAGATTTGGGCATTTGGTTATAGCACCACAAAATAGACTAAGCTACCTAGTTAGTCATAAACCGGTTTGTCTGTCTCTATGCCTCTTTTTCTCTACATGGAAAGTTTTCCTTCATACTGATGAACCTGAACTCACAGATTCTCAACAGTACATCAAAACACCAAAGGAATTTTTTTGCTGTTTGTTTGTTTATTTTTTTACATGAATGTGCAAGCCCCTTTCAAAGGATCTAATTAACCAGAATCTCTAAAATGTGTTGATAAAACATAACTTTAAAAACATAAATATATGATTATAATAGAACTGAAAGCTATTAACCTAATGAAAAATAAAGTAATCTCTCCTTGGTAGGAGTGTCCTGTGTGCACACATACCTAGTAGTCTTACTTCCCTACTAACATAACTGTTGCCCTACCATACACACCGGATCAATTATAAGGTACTATTGATACATTCACCTCCTGGAGTAGAATTATTTCCTCACTACCTCTGAAAATTCTTCCCCTGCCCCTGTTGGTTGCCTTCATATTGGGCCCAGGCCAATGTATTTAGACTGTTAAAATAACTAATTCCCTCTAGGCCTAATTGCCTTCAATCAAGATTTCACACAAGGATCAGAGGGGTCTATAAAAACATGGGTTTATATGGTTACTTTTCTACTTAAAATAATTTATTAGCTTTTCATAAAGCAAATGTCCATAGAGAAGAGACCAATTCCTTCAGAAGATCTAAAGCCAGACCCACATGACTCATTCTAACTCTCTCATCCTTGAACCTACTTCATGATCCTGATCTTAGTTTAAACAATGGCTGTAAAATTGTGTCTTAATGCTCCCCTACACATGCGCACATGCCCCGACATAGGCCTTCTTGTTATCCTTTTTTTTTTTTTTTTTTTGTAGCCATCGTGCCATCTCTTTTTCCTTGCTTGCCATATATGTTGTACACATTGCAAACTTCAAAAGAGCAGGGGCCATACCTGCCATGGTGAGAATTTAGTATTTAATGAATATACATAAATGAATAAATGAAAAAATTGACTACAGGCATTTGTTTCCAGTTACCAGATGTTTTGCTTTGTTTAAACACAATTTAAAAAATTAGAGAATGCCAAGTTAAATATTTTGTTGGTTTTGCCTTAAAAAAAAAAGAAAACGTCTTGTTTTCTCTCTACAGATGCTTAGAAACTTTAGATGAAAATGTTAATTATCGTAAAACATATATTTTTACATAGGAAAAAACACCACAGTCATACATATGTGGATAGCATATTAGTCATGGAGTGGGCCGGAAACAGATGGCACATCACTGAGAAGAGTTGGGTAAAGGGATCTCTACCTCAGCATGGGTGGGTGCAGGGCAACCTCTGCAGTCCTGAAATGCACTAGTGAACAGCAAAGGGCCCCCACTCTCCTCCCTCTGTTCATTCTCCTACTGGGCTTCCATGGTGGCATCCCACTGGGAGCCAAGAGGCGCAGAGTCACAGAAAAGAGTTGAGGAGAGTGGAGAGTGGGTTCTCCAAGGGAAACCAAGAATATGCAGCTCAGAGAAGTGGACTGGACCATGTACCCAGCCCAGGTTTTTTACCCAACTCCAATTATTATCAAGACTATCAACAAGAACCAGAACACTGTTAAAAAGAGATGGATATGTTATTTTGCCTTTTAGTTAATTCTTAAGAACAACCACCACAAAGTACTGACTGGAGTAACTCTCAAGGATGGCAGTTTTTCTTTCTGGTAGGCAGACATCAGAATGGAAGCAAGATTAAGGTAACAGAACAAATTTTCATAGTGTAACCTCAAGTAAACATTATCACCCCATCTCAATGGCAGGCTCTCATTGTCTAGCATGACCATGCTTTTTATCAGTTTGAGTTCTTTCTCATTTTCTGTTTATATATCAATATCAATATTTATTTGCATAACATTTATATTTGCTTAGTGCAAAAATAGCTCTTAAACTATGAAATGACGTGTCAATCTGTACTTGATTATTTAGGAGTTGTATGTATTTTATCAATTTAACCTAAATATCAATCCTGTACTCTTAAATGAGATAGAATAGACCAAGTTCATCCCCATTCAGGGGAAAATCCGAAGTACAGTTGCATGTGCCCAGGTAATAACACCAATCTAGTCATTTCTGCTCTGCTGTTTGCTCCTCTTTGGTGTTAATCCTGTTTCCTTCTTTTTCTTTTGTGGGTGGGTTTAATATCAAAATTATTTTCTAGTTTGATGCTAATGTTTGCTTTCATTTAATAGAAACATCACAGTTGTATAGTAATCATACTACTAAATAAGGACAATTAAGTGCATGTAGGAGTAATCAGAAGTGTGCTTTAAAAACTGATTTTTACTTTATATCAAAAACTAATAAAATGGAAAATACACCTCACTCAAAATACCAGCAAAAAAATTAACTAGGGATAATTTTAGCAATGGAAGTAAAAGCTACATGGAGAAAGAGCTAGGTAATGAACCAAGTCGAGATATTTCTCAACAAGATGACAGCTGTTTTAGAGAGCTTTCTTTGTCACCGTGACCAAAAGACCTAATAAGAACAATTAGAGACAAAGAGATTATTTTAACTCATAGTTTCAGAGGTCTCAGTTCATAGACAACTGACTCCAGAGCTCTAGACCTGAGATAAGGCAAAGAGAGTCATGGCAGAAGAGTACAAAAGAGGAAAGCAGCTCAGGACATGGCAACCAGGAAGCACAGAGAGCTCTACTCACCAGGGACAAAGTACAGACCTTAAAGACCTGCCTCCTCCAGCTACACCTTACCCAGCTACAGTCACCACCCTATTAGTCCATATCAGTGGATTAACCCACTGATTAGTTCACGCCTCTCATTATCTAATCAGTTGCCCTCTGAATGTTCTTGCATTGTCTCACACATGAGCTTAAACCATAACAATGGCTTTGTCTAGAAAAATCAGTCACTCACCATGGATTCACAATTCAAAAATACTTCCATAAGAATACCAAGAGGTTTCTCTTTCTATTTTAACTTTGGAAAAAGTTTTTTTAAAAAAATTATCTGGAAGAATAAGCATGTTCAAAAACTAAAAGTTCTTAACAATATCGCCTCCTTCATGAGAACGATTTACTGACTATTATAGAGCGTGAGTTAGGGAACTAGTGTGCTAATGTCTGAGACATCTGCATTCTTTTTCCAGTGTACATAGAAGTTCTGAGTGTGCTGATATATTGATGTTTGTTTATTTTAACACTACAATGAAGGAAAGAAAGCTAAGAAGATTCTCGTAGACCACCCATAACAATTTCTATACCCATCTCCTTCCCTAGAAGTATTTTCTTTTCCCTTTCTCGCCCTCTTAACAAAAAATGTTAAGATCCTGAGGGGAAAAAAGACAAATCTTCTTTGCATTTGTGTCCTTGTATGACTGAACATTTCCAGGCTGGAGAAATGTATTCTATTCAAATTTCAGCCCTCTTTTATTTTGACATCAAAAGGCATTTGTGTTTTCAAAAGGAAAAATGAAAAATGATAGGACTAGCTTTTTGCTTGTTCTCCTAGTAGTCAGAGGGCTCACTCTTGAGGGCACACATATGTTTTTCTTCCTTCCAAAGATGCCATTTTATTTTTGAATAAAAAAGACGTGAATAGTTTCTGAATAGAGGAAGACATGGGCTCAAAAAATTCTAATGCTTATCATGTTTATCTTCTAACTGGAAATGCATTTATTATTTTGTGAGTCTCAACTTACGGTCTAAGTTTGAGAGCTGGGGTGAGGGAGGGAATGAAATAAATTAGGAAGAAAGAAGACTGAGCATCAGTTAGAAGGAAAGTGTCTTAGGTCATCAGTTCTTCACAATCATTGATTCTTATATACCATATAGAAATCATGAAGAAAAAAGTGAAATTTGACATCATGTGAACAAGCTATTTAAGAAGTTGTCCTATTCAGGTAGAGTATCACAAAGACAATCTACCTATATGTGAGTTAACGGAGTCAGAAAAGAAAATTTAACCTTCATTAGTATTCTACATTGGTCTTCTTTATCATCTCTGAATCTTGGACCATTTTAATTAAACTTTCTTGAAAATTGCCTCTCTTAGTTTCTCTGACATGAGTAAAGTTATCTTTTGATGACTTTTCAAAATTCTGCCTTCCAGAAAATGCAACCATTTCCTAAATTTTTGCCCATAAGATTCTTCTCTTTTTGCACACTTCCATTCAGGAAATAATTATTCTCCTTGCCTTAGTTATTGTGTTTACTGGACATGATTCCTAGATCTAGTTCTTAATTCCTAACACCTATTTCCTAATTGTAATAGCAATCTTAACATTACACATATTTTTTTCCATATGAACCATTACTTTTTAGTTTCTTACCTGAAAAGTCAAATATGTGTTTATTCATGTTAGCTCTAAATTTTATGACTCATTCCCAAAAATCTCAATGTTTTTTATATACATCATCCTTCCTACTCTTATTGCTATCACCTCTGCTCTGATCTATTCTGTTCCCTACTTTAACCACAAAAACCATTGCTCATATCTTGTTTTTTCCACTAATATTTATCCATCCTACACTCTGTGGTCAAATTAGTCTGCGTGAAGCACTATTACTGAGATCTTTGCTGTTAGAAATCCTAATCTCTACTTTAAGTTTCATTTGAAATGCCACTTCTTCTGTGGAACTTTTCTTACTATATATACTGTAATTCCTTTATCTTTTTCCATAACATTGTGTGTGTGTGTGTGTGTGTGTGTGTGTGTGTGTGTTTTATGTCAGTTGCCTGCAGATATTTGTAGGACAAAGCACACTGAAAAAGAGAAGTTGAGAACTTTTCAAAAAGCTATTGTAACAAAAATGAATCTGGATCCCTCAGGACAATATTTTACTTTCTTCATATTTATAAACCTCCAAACACATATGCTTTTCAATACTCTGAATTCTGATTCATTCTTTTGAATGTTAGGCATCAAGGCTGAACTCCCTTATCTAGTCAAAAACTATGTCATTGGTGAGATTTTTCACTATTGTAGAAAAGTAATTTGGTGCAAAACAATTGTGAGTAGACAGAGCAAGAGAGGATGTGAAATGTGACCTGCACACACTATTGTAGTTTTGTGAACCTAGACTTGAATTCCTGAAGGACAGCAGCTCACTTTTGGAACCTGTCCAAAATGAAACCTCAGCAGCCTATGATTCCTAAAGGCCACAAAAACATCCAATTCTCATGATAAACACTAGCCTTAAATCCTCCTGCTTCAAGACCCATTGTCACAGATAATTTTTTAAATGGTCGCAAAAGTCACAACTGCCCAAATCTCAAGAGAACAATGCACTACTAAAATCAAGGATGAAGTGAGCTCATTTATTTGGACTAGAAATATCCATATTCTTTAACATTATTTTTCATCTTGCCCTATAGACGTAGCTTCACCTAAAAGTCAGCAACCCAAGATAATTATATCATTTTTAGCATGTTCATGGAACATACTAAATTTTTGCTTATATAGCTGGCAACTAAAAGATGGTTGATTTCTCAAAAGAGCTTCAATTACAAGTTAGCACATTTAGGGTCCATAGAACTGATCACAATGCTGGACAGCTTACAAACCTTATTACTTATCTGTCCTTTTTCTCTGTAAATAAAATAGAATGCTTATTGATATTAAATATTCAAAATAAGTACCTGAAGTAGGACATTTTCAGGTCTCAATGGGAGATGGGAGGCTGATTAAAGGGGAAATCTTATTTATAACAATTATGTGTACATTATCAAAAATAAAATCAAGTAAGGTCATATCCAAAGACTTCCCACTTCATAGTAATGGAGGCTGTTCCCTCACGTAAGTAAAAAGAAGCCTTCTCTAGTACTACATGGAGGCGAACACTTCATGGTAAAGCTCAGCTTTTAGCTGGAGGTTGAGATGCTTTGGATTTCTGGAACACCTAAGTCTGAAGCAATCTAGAATCTACCATAGCTGCATCTTTCAAATTCTTCCCTACAGTTCACTTATTTTAATAATGTCACTTTAGATTTTTGAAAATCTCATGTAAAAATTTAGCATATTTAACTCACCTCACAAATTGTTTTCAAATATTTGTAATTTACTGAGTGATGAGACTTTTGGTAAATGATCCATAAGATACCATCACACACAAGTCCAAGAGCATTTACTTAAAGCAATAAAGCTGACCTCAACCTCACTCCCAGTAGAATTCTTGCTTAAAAATAAGAAATATCTTTTTCTTTTCTCTCTCTTCTAAAACCCACTCTCACAGCCACTTTGCTTTGTTAACTTTCATAGCATGTATTCTCACTACAGCCTTCAACACCTGAAAAATTAGTGGAAGAATTTGACTGATTATACAGGCTGTTTTCCTTGTTCCACGGCTTGTTCTAAAAGGGATACTCAGCAGAACTTGCATTTTTTTCTTTCATTTTGTGCTGTCTGCATGAGTAATTACCTCCCTGATTTCTGAGATGCAATTGAGTAGCTTCCACATTAGAAAAATCCAAAGATTGATAGAGCCATCGCTCCTAAAGGATTAGTCTGTGGCTGTAATTCCACAGAGTAGGTCATTCAAATAGCAACATGCTGCAAAGTTTAATTTCTCTTGTTTTTAAAAGCCAGATATTGTTACCAATTCCTGGGAAGCTGGAAAGGTCCCATGGGTCTTTTACACAGGTGATGATCTTTAAAATTCCCCTGAGGGATTGCTTTCCACCCTCGTGGAATGTGTCAGCCCAGAAGGTGCCTTCAAGATAACTAAGTACAATGCCAGGCAGATGCTCTACCACTATGCACACACCCCCAGCCCCAATTATCATCACTCATGTGTCCTTTTCTATCAGGGTACAGAGGTTTATTTAAGTTGGAAATCAAAAGATTTCTTTGATCCAAACTTAGGGTCAATTGTTTTTGAAACATCTCAATAAACTGTTTCCTTTCAAAAAAAGAAAAAGAAAAGAGATAACCAAGTGCAGAGTATACTTTACGGAAAAATAAAGTTGTAATGGCTAATTTACTCATCTGTGAATCATAATTTTTCAAGCATCTGTACTGATAATTTCAGAGCAAGCTAAAATCAATTATGCAAACCCTTTGATAGTATTTGAATTGTGAAAAAGCTTCACAAATGGTTCAAGAATGAAAAATTGCTTCTTTTAAAATAGATGTCAACACTGGATGCAGTAACCTGTCTTAGACGGCTTGGACTGCCATAACAAAACAATATATAGTCTGTGGTCTTGACTTTAAAAACAGAAATGTATTTTCTCACAGCTCTGGTGCTAGAGGTGTGAGACTGGGGTACTAACAAAGCCAGGTTCTACTTGAGGGCTGTCACCCTGGGCTGCAGATAGCAGTCTTCTCACTGCATCCTCACGTGGCAGAGAGAAAGACATCTCTGGCATCACCTCCTCTTTTATAAGAACACCAGTTCTATGAGAGCAGGGCTAGCCCTTTATGACCTCATTTAATTTTAATCATGTCCTTAAAGGGCTCTCTGTGATGCATTTGTGGAGAGTTAGTGTGTCAATGCATGAATTTTGGAGGGAAACAATTCAGTCCATATCATGGCCTGAAAGATTCAATGAGTTTTCACACATTTAGATGCTCAAAACCTGCACAATTCCAAGTTGATGTTATGTGTGGAATCTGGGCTTGGACTTCATTTCTGTCTTTTTTTTCTTTTTTAAAACTAATCAGTCTGGTGGTCCCTTGTATCAGGCAGGTATCTGGCATGTACACTACAGAGATTGCAAAAACCATTGCAAATAAAATTATTTGTAGCTAGCCAAAGAAAACTAAATCAAGTTTTGTTTATTCCCTAGTACTTTTCAAGTTAGCTTATTTATTATATTTACAAGCTTATTTAATTTGTTGCAGATGTTTAGGGGAAGGTTTTGTAAGCATTCACTGTTAAGAATGTTTTTTCATAAAATCCATTTTCCAAATGTCTGAATAATGACAAAAGACCTCCTAACAGAATATTAAGCCAGGAAATTCATCTAAACATCACAACTGTAATCATAAGTGGTATATGCTGTAGTTGCTGTCTGATTAATTTTGGCTCAGTAGATGTTGTTGAAATGATTATTTCTGACTCAATCTTTTTCTCTTTATGTAAAAGTAAATACCAAAGCACAGAGGACACAGGATAAAATGGTGGCCTCTTAAACTGAATTCTTAGTGAAAACTGTGAGGTTAATTTTCAGGTAATCTTACAAAGATGTTTTTTTTTCTCCTAGCATTATTGAAAATAGACTCAGATTTTCTAAATAGAATGACAATTTTTTTAAAATTTAAATACTTATTTTCACTCCATTGGGGTAGTTGGTTGTCTTTAAGATAACTAAGTGCAATGCTAGGCACTATGTTATAAAAGAAGTTTTCTGTTATACTATTCATTCTTGGCTTTTGAAATTTGTTCTGCTCCATAGTCATTTTAACTGAAAAGCAAGATTTTTGTAAATTAGATACACATTTAATTAATTGAAATTCAACCTCCCAAGACAAACCACAGATGCTGTACATATTTAGCAGTGTCTTCTAACCAGCTGTACTAATCTGGGTAGCAACACTACCCTGTGGCTAAACATCTGGACAGAGCGAGAAAACAGAATAATAAATAGTTGTAGAATTCTATTGGACAGATGCCTACAGGTGACATCACAAAACGTAAACATAGAAAAAGAAAAAAACTGTTTGCTGCTTAATTCAGCATTACAAGTTGAAAGATAGATCATGCAAATTTCATAATACTGCCCTCAATAAATTTAACTTAAAGAAACAACATTTTTTATTTTATAGCTATCAGATTCCATAGAACAAAATCTTCAGAGTTCAAACAGGAACGAGGTAGCACAGTTATAAAATTTGCACCACATTTTGAAGAGATGAAAGCACTGATTTTCTTACCATTCAGGACTTAGGGAAGAATAAGATTTCCCTAGAGAGCATCATATCAAAACAACAACAAAAATGTTCCTATGCCTTAACTCTGTTCCCTTCATTAGACACTATTAAATTCACCACAATAATTGAGAGAACTGGTTGCTTAGTTTTAAAAGTCCTCTTGAAGAGGCATTGTTTTCTGTTCTTACAGAATTTAATGCAGTTGTTGGCAGTATTTACTTTCACTTTAACATAGGTAGAAGGTGAAAAGCCTTCTGGGCCATTTGCTTTGAATGCCCTGATTCCCAAATAAACAAACAATTTCAACATCCATATTCCTAGGGTGGATTTAGGAACATTTTTCATAATATAAAGAAAAAATAATGTCTCTTTCCTAACAGAAAATTTCCTTTGTCGTAGATGGGATTCAGACATGTTGTGACTCAGGTTACATGACAGACATATTTCTTTTAGAGACTAATTGAAAAAAAAAATTCTTTCCAATTTCGATTTGAAATTGAGAACAACCAAAGAGATATGGTACTTAAATAATTTGATCCTAAAATCAATGTAACCAGTGCATGTACGACAGGATTTTTGAAAACTTCAGTTTGACTCTGCAGGAAGACCAGACATTCAGAAAGTGTTTCTCATCCCTTCAGAAAAGTACAACTCATTAATCAAAATCTCCGGAGAATCTGAGATAACATGTTATGGAACTTTAGTTTTAGCTTTATCATTTGGTGAGTAGGCATAAACTTTCAGAGTTCCATTTTACTCTTTCATTGCTATTTCAAATATATAGAGAAAATAGTTTATGAGTGCAAACTTATTAGGCCAGGATATTTTTTCCATATTACCTTTCAGAAATTTAATTTACTTTATATTTAGATGAAAATTTTGTTTTCATATAAATAAAAAAATGTCCTTTCCATCACAAAATAAAATAGTTAAGAGAGAATCATTAAGAATTCACAATAACACTAGAGCTGAAATCAATATACCAAAAATTTACTATTTGACATCAAGGAAGGAAAAAATCAACCTTAACACTGGTAGTTTGCTGAGCATCATTTCTGCATTGGTAATGTAATATAATATAAAATAATGCTGAGGCAGGAGAATAGTGAGTTCAAAGCCAGCCTCAGCAATTTAGCAAGGCTCTAAGCAACTTAGCAAGGTCCTGTCTCTAAATAAAATATAAAATAGGCTGCAGATGTGGGTCAAGGGTTAAGCGCCCCTGGGTTCAATCCCTCATACCAAAAAAATAAATCAATTAAATTAAATTTAAATTTAAACATTAACAAGTTTCTTAAAATGTGTTTAGAAAATTATCAAGTGAGGAAAAGTATTTTCTTATTCTAACATTCATTGTCTTGATTGAAAGGCAACCCAAGATTTGGGGAAAAGAAGAATCCTAGAGAAACTGTCAGAGAAAATGGGTCCTAGCTGGACAAGAACCAGGAAATCAAAATTACACTAAGGTCACAATTACAGAAAAATATCAGAAAAAATTAACTGAGCATAGAGAAAGGCATGGATTAGGGAATTAATATGTATTTACTTCATTTAAAAACATGTAACTATATGACTATGGAGACATGTAAATTGATAGCTGTGTATATGTATGTTGCTATATCCATATATCTATGCATATATTTTTTCCAAGAGCTGAAGTCTAATTTTTGTTGGAATTAACATAGAATATTTCCCCTTGACAGCAAGAAACAAATCCTACACATACAAGCATAATAGTCCATTATTATTTTATAGTTATTTCAAAATACTTCATTGTAATTATGTAACATATTCCAAATATAAACCTTGTTGAGAACAATATATTACTCTGCTTAATATAATTGACTTAAATTATTATCTACAAAACTGTCCAGCACACATAGCAGTATTTATAGGAATATATTCAATAGCATGTTTTTAAAAGCTCATTAATTGGAAAAGGTTGATTCCAAACTATGGACTAAGTGCTATGTATAATAGAGTTAAAACATTTTATACATATATGTAAACACATGTATATGCATTGTGTGTGTCTATATATTATATATACTGATGTAGGGCGTGAAAGTATATGTTTGCATATGTATAATTTTTTTTTTTTTTGAACTGGAGATTGAACCTAGGAGCACTTTATCACTGAGCTACATCCCCATCACTAAGTTGTGAAGACTGGCCTTAAACTTGCAATCCTTCTGACTCAGACGCCCAAGTTAAGTTACTTTAAAATAGTATATTTTATAATATAAATTATAAGAATTTAAAATAATATTTTAATGTATGCAAAATATAAGTATATATTGATATATAATGAGATGTATTAGACAAATTAGAGCTAAGATTTGAATTTGATGGTGACAACAAAAGACTATCAAACATGTAAAGAGAAGAGTAACCAAGGAGGTGTTCCCTACCCAGTTACCTCTCTGATGGTTACACTCCTTAAACATTCAAGCACATTCCCACCATAAACCACTAGCTTTAGCTACTCTCTGTCTTTGGAACTTTTGGTCTTCCACCATCTAGATATGCATCTTTCACATTTACCTCCAGCAAATCTTATTCTGGTTTCAACTTGCCAATAAGAGCTTCCCTGATCCCCTATTTAAAACTGCTGTTCTATACCCAGTCATTGGTCTTCCAGCTCCTTTATTTGCTCTAGAATTACTGTTGTGTTTGGCAGTCGCTGCAGTCATGGTGATATTTTAAATCTATACCACTTATAACTTTCTAACATAAAACATACAACTTACTATTGTAATTATATTGCCTGTTTCCCACTTATCAGAAAGAAAGTCACTGAATATATTTCAGAGTCTTTATCCCTTTGAAATACTCGGAAAAATGTCTACTGTTGTGCTCTTGGTCAAAAGAAGCGCATCTCCTTCTTCACACTTAATTGTCATCTATCCTTCCTACTGTGAGCCCCCAGAATGAAAGTGTTGGAAGACAGCATCTTCCAGATGAATTCTAACTCTTGAAATATTCTTGCCTACATAAAACATTTACTCTATGACAGTTCCTATGTAATACCATCAAGTAACCTTCTCTGACTGCATCCACTGTGCTTTATGGTCATACTGCCTCATGTTCCCTTCTCTACAGACAATATGCCTATAAAACATCAAACCATGATATCATCATGGTCTGAGGCTGTGAGGGATTTAAGACATAGAGATGACATGGTCTTTATAAAATGTAAATTCACTGCATTCCTTTATAAAAGGCAACACTTCACATTTCTACATACTTCATTTGGTTTTCATTGGATTGTCACCAAATGGAGATACAATCAGTCTTCATTTTTCAGATGATGAAACCAGAATTTAAATACATTAAGTTTCCTGAGGTCAAATTTCTAATAAGTGAAAGAAAAGGGATTACAATATGTCTTCTGGCTTCTAATCCAATGCTGTTTTTCCTAAATCATTCTGCCCTTACATCAGGCCAGATCAGAGCAACTCTGAATTACTGAAGATTATGATACCAATTTGAGGAGGGCAACCAGAGCTTCTACTCCTTCCAATTCATTTCTAGTTTGGTTAGTCTTTCTTCTCCTAGCTTTAAATTTCACCATTCTTCCTCATAACAGTGAGAGCAATGATTTATTGACATCTTACTCTTGACCATTATTACACCAGTTATTTCACCTGTACTACTTTATTTAGCCCCATAGCATAGGAACCTGAGAGAGAGAGAGATTCTGTTCACTCAGTCTTCTTCTAGGTATTCTAATAAACCAATGGGCTGGGTAGGTTTTAGACACTCACATTTCTGTACTTTCTAAATTAGCCAAAATGTAAGCATATTTGGTATTTTTAAGAAAAACTGAAATGATTCTCCATATTTGCACTCAGAACAGGATTCGTATGCCTAACAGAACAACAAAAGCAACAACAAAAAATACATCATTCATGCTTCCTGTTCCATAGACTCTCTTAAAATCCCAACGGAATGTTCTATTCATTAAGCAGTAAGCCTTCTGTTATTGGCAAAATTTCACTAAATCCTTCCACATCACTTACTGCTGGCATGGATCTCTCTGTGACTGAGCACATTTTCTCCATCTTTGTGAAATGCCCTACACTGGCAAAAGTGCAGACCAAATTTCCTGAGTCTTAACTTGGTGTCTCCCCTTGTGTTAGAACCTATAACCCTACATTCAATTTCCTGGTTCAACGCCCTGTTACATCTGGTTCATGACGGATTAAGGAGAGGATTGAATACAAGCATGCCAATCCCCAAGGAAGCTAAATCTACTCCCTGCCTATGAAAACTCTTCCTGACTGTCTTCTTTTTTTAAACAAGATTTTTCCTCTAATACCCTCAAATGAGATTGGGAAGCCCCTTCATTACAAAAAGAAAAAAGAAAAAGAAAAATACCTAAAAAAAAAAAAAAAAAACTATTGTTAGCCTCTTAATTCACAAGTAAACCTGGTTAAATTACCTCAGACAAGCCCAAGGGTATCAAGAGCTTCATCTTTACTAGGTGAAACTGGTAACCAAAGGGACTTACCCCAAGAGGCACTCCAATCCTCTCCCACAGACTGTGACATATGAGAAAGGTAGTGTGTGCTTCTCAGGATCCTTGCACCTATAAAATAGAACTGATTCACAAAACTGAAACAAGGTCACATACATTAGAAAGAGGGATAATGCAGTTCTTTTTCTGATATATTGCTTTAAGGATTTTAATGTGTAGATTTAAAAATTAAGTATAAATGTACCTTTTTTGTCAGTTTAATACCTTTTAAATGGGAATCACCATGGTATGTAAAGTGAATATTACAAACAATAAAATAATTTATGTTGCTATGATCTTATAAGTAAGAAAAATGGTATTTATCTAACTTCCCAAATAATATTGAGGTTATATTCAGTATGAAAATTTTAAATATTCTGTATATAAGAAACTGACTCAAGAATATAAATAATATCTAGTTTAGGAATAACAACTTCTATGCTAAAATTGTAATGAGTGAGTTGAAAGCATTAGAGCAGGAAGCAAAACCCTGGGGAGGTGATTAATAATTTTTAATGTTTCCAGCCCATGTGGGGCATTAATTCCACACACTGAATCACCAATACTGTGTTTGTATATATTAGGAACCAATTAATGTAAGAAAGTTTTTCTTATATACATTTTAGATAAATTGCAAATATAATTGCCTATAGAATTCTCTTTTTTTTTCTAGTTTTTCTTCTCCATGCCCTCGTGTTTATAGAATTCTTATCTCAAAAGTTGATAGAAGTCAGGTAAAATCTCACTGATGAAAAATCTCAGGATAAACTATTATAGTAAAATGTCACTGATACAAATATTACTAGTTTGTCCTTTATCTTGTATGTATTCTGACTCAGATATCAGTGGAAAGCACATGCTCATGGAGACAACCAAGTCTAGAAGTCAGCAATTTTAGGAGACTCTAAGTTAGTTTGGGACATGATATATTTGTCAATGGACCCAGACTCAGGAATTTAGACCATCAATGAATGTCAATGGACTGATGTACACATTGGATTTTTAATATAAGTATAATCAACCCACTTAGTGCTAAAGGATTAAAAGTAGAATTAAATGATAAAGGAAATGTGGAGGTAGTATAGTTGGTTAAATGGTGGCCTCCAAAAGGATATGTCCCAAGTCCTAACCCATAGCGCCTATGAATGTGAACTTATTTGTAATTGATGCATTTGCATATGTAGATTAATGACCTCCAGGTGAGATCATGTGTCAACATAGGGTCACACCAATGACTGGTGACCTTAGAAAAAATGGTGAGTTTTGAGAAACAAAGAAGGTCAAGTGAAGACAAGGGCAGGCAGAGATTGAAATTATGCAGCTCCAAGTCTTGGAATGCCAATGATTGGCAGCTTCCATCAGAAGCAAAGGAAGAGGCACTCACTGAGCAGACTCTTCCTTAAGAGACCTCAAAGAGAACCATCCCTGCCTGACACTCTAATTTTGAAATTTTGGGCTCCAAAACTTTTGAAGACATAATGTTTCCTGTTGAAAGACATCAAGAGTATGGTAATAGGTAACAGCAGATTCAGGAAACTAACACAGGTACTCAGAGCAAAACTTAAGGGAAAAGACAAAAGAGAGAGAAGAGTAAGGTACTGCTTAATTGAGATGAACCAGAAGACTATGAGCCGTTACTCACCATAGAAACATAGAAAGGGTTAAAGGTAAATACATTGCTTTAGCTCTGGCTGCATTTTTATGAAAATAATGTTTTTTTCATATGTTATCATATGACATGCTCTTTCATTTCCATTTTCAACACACAAAAAAATGAAGAGCAGAAAGATTAAGGACATGGATATTTGAGAGCAGATTAATTTCAAATCCATCTACATTGCTTAGCTTGTCTGTGTGTTTGCTTCATCTGTAAAATGAGGATGGTGATAATGATTATATGAATTTCAAAGGGTTGTTTAAAGGGTTATAATAGTATATATCACAGAAGGGTTGCTTTGGTATTGGTAGTTCTCTGTATTTTTTACTTCTATTATTTAAAATATCATTACCATCAAAGTTTGTAAATTTTCTAATGCTAGTTCAGTAATGTCACAAGTCTAAGGCACAGATTTAATCTGGAAGTGAATAAATTGTATCACATTTTATTAGATATTTTTGTTTTTGGTGCTGGGAATAAAATCCAGGGCCTCAAGCATGTTGGGCAAATGCTCTATGACTGAGCTACATCCCCAGCTCATCATATTGCATTTTAAAAATTAAAAATGAGAGTAAGAATTCCATAAATGAGCTCAGCAGATAATGGAAGAAAACAAAATGCTATTGGGGCTCTTTGGAAGATGCTGACTGCTCTGCTCCCTGAAATGACACCAGACAGCCCAGCATTGAGAGGGCTTCCTAAAGGAAAGTGAGGCCATCCTGCAGTACTTGGTCGCTTCTCAGGTCCACCAATTCCCATCTGCACAGAATGTCCTCTCTTCCTCTACTGTATCTCTCTGTGTGGGTGGTTTAGGATTAGACCTCTTTATTTTTTTTTTTTTCATGTTTTCTACTCAGACTCTTTATTCTTTCCTTTGTTGAATTCTATAATTTTGACCCATTCTGTCTTTCTTCTGGTTACTTTAAACTTCTTGTTTCTATTTTGCATTTTCCTTGACTCATCATCAAGACTATTTATTGTCTGTTATCTTAGGAACTGAATAGAAATGTTTCCCTATTCCCTAATTGTTCACAAGTAAAACTTTCTCTTCTCTCTCTCTTTCTCTCTCTCTCTCTCTCTCTCTCTCTCTCTTTCTCGTTCTCTCTCTCATGTGCACAAACACTCACACACACAGATACAAACACACACCTACACCTTATTCACTGGACTGGCCTTCACTTATGGTTATCTCATATTGAGATTTTCCTGATTTTCCTAACTACCATCTTCTATTCCTACAGTGTGCAGAGACAGAGCTCTTTCACTGAAAGAGGAAATATTTTACCACAGTTTAAAAATTTACACTGTTTGACAAACACCCCAAAGGCAGTACAGATTTTCTAGAAGTTTGATCCTTTTGATAGTGTCAATTACAGGATACTGAAGGGTTAATGTTGAAAAGGGTGTTTAAGAAATCTTTTGAAGGCATTTTAACAAATGTAGTGCCATCTAAATTTTTTATTAAACACTCATGAAAAATGAGGAAGAGCTAAAAGTTTGTCATCTAAAAAGATTTAAATAATACAAAGTGACAATTAAATGTAGAAACTAAATAAATAGTAGCTTAATAGTCAATTTTCAAGTAAATTCTCATTTTCCCTCTATCAAATATCTCTTGAAATTTTTATGCATCTCTTACCATAAAATATGATGCAGATAATATTATAATAATTTTCTAAAAAATATTAGTTTAGTTACAGCTTTAACTAAAATAAGCAATATGAGCTAACAGTACCTCTAAGATTCATATTTCAGGAAGATTTACATTTTGTATTAAAATTTTATCCTTGCTGCATAATCTAACTATAGAACCAACACATGGGTTCATTAAAAGGCCATCTAGTACAGTCATTATATTCTAAATGTTTATTCTTGATAAGTACCATGTTCACTGATATCTACTACCAACTAATTTGGAATAGGGAAAAGAAGGTAAAAAAAAAAAAAAAAAAAAAAGCTACATTCATCTATTATTTTATGTTTGTGGAACTCTAGCACAGAAATTCTTTTTACTACTCATAGATGATTTTCCAAAAGGTTGTTTGTAATGCCATTTATGCATTGAGTCTTTAGTGACTATCTCCATCCCTTGTGGGTACACAGAAAGAAAACAGCTTTGCTCCACTGTGTTCCTATTTAAGGAAGTTCATAAATTCAAACTTAGAAGAGGAGTCTCTCTGTAGGCTCTGGAGGTAAGTGCTACTCTGGCTTCCGGTGCAAGAGTGACACTACACCATAGTTCTGTCAGTCCTGGGTTTGGAGGAAAAGCAGTTGATCTTTGCCATTTTGAGTGCTCTTCTTCCATACTTCCCTGAAACTCTTTAAAAAATAGAGCTTGTTTTCTGTGGTATATTGGTTGTGGCCCTAAAGTCAAAATTGTCTTGACCATGGAGGTACAGAAATCAGTGGTCTTGTGGCAAGGTTAACATGCATCTTTCCCCTTACAGATTTTCTTTACATGACACATAGGCAGTGAAGTTTTGTTAGTTCCTTTCTCAGGGTTTTTGACATCTGTAGATGGAATCAAAGACATGAAGAGAAAATGGTAAGTATCCAGGTATAGGAGCCTACAGGGAGAAGGCTTTTGAAGTCATGAAGAATTTCTAAGACAGATCAGAGATCATGTTTGTTATCCCTGTATTAGTAGATGTGTCCAACAACTAAGGAGATCAGAACCTTAGTCACTGGGGTTCCCTGGCATCAAGTTGAAGAACCTCCAGATTTAAAAGGGGCACCTCTAGAGTTACCAGCGGGAATCCATGTCTATGGCATTAAAAAAACCTCTTTTACATCTCAAATCTATGTGTGATCTTCATACAACCCTTTAGGAGGAGTCTTAACTATGAAGAAGAAATTTCCAGTCTGGCCTGAGGGAAATCCCAGAGTCAATATTGGGTTGATTTTTAAGAAACAAAAGATTTTATCTCCCGTGTACTGCATTTGTGAGCTAAATTCTGTTAACAAACATTAAAACAACAATTATTGTAGAAATTCGGAAGGAAAACAACACCCTGTGGTTTTTGGTAGTTCCAGCAGACATGGTAGAAACAAAAAGCATAAACCATAAGGATAGAATAATAATGCCCTTGGTGAGACAGAGCCTCAAAAAGACCAGATATTAAAAGAAGAGTAACTTTTCTTTAGATCGGTTTAGGGAGAATATTGTTTCAAGAGTGGAATTTGTACATCTCAATTATATGCACAAACTAAACCACAGTTTTGTACATATAAAATGTGGGAGGTCTATTACACTGAATAATCCTTTTCAACAGTTTCCTATTGTAATTGTGATCATATAGAGTGAAATATATCCTTCATCTAACAAAACATTAGGATAAGAAAAGAACGTGATTATCTCTATGAAGAGATGGTGAAACTCTTATCAACAATTTTGACAATAATATATTCATTCAACCTGTCAGATATCCATTGGATCCTGTTTTTGTTTTTGTTTTTGTTGTTGCTGTTTTGAATAGAGATACATGGTATTTTCCTGGGGAATTTCACAATGTATCTAGAAAAAGAAAATCTATGAATAAATAATTTGAAGACAATATATCTATCCAAATGGTAGCCTCTCTGATAGATTTTATGAGTGCTGTAAACATTCAGAGAAAGAGAAGACTGGTGTGATGGGAAAGCTTTCTCAAATAGGGGAAGGACAGAGAGGAAATTTAGGCCATAGAGAGATCCTTCTAAATTTATTTTTCCTACCTGACTTTTATTACGGATAATTACTGTTAGTAACACTTTCAGTAACTACTATTGATATGAGAGTATCGTGGGGGTCTGTACATCAGTATTTGAGAAAGAGTAATAGAAACAATTTTGTCATATACCTGGTTTAGGCTACATTTACTAACGCCCATGGGAAACAAATAATGAAATCTCTGCACCCTAAATTTCTCCTCCATTTCCTTCCAGATGCATCCTGTCATCCACTTAAATGCATAGTGTAACTCCTCATAAGAAAATATATCCAAATTTAATAATGTCCAGCACCACTAATTCTCCCAAACTCTGAGCTTCAGCCAGAAGAAAAGAGCAAGTGAACAGACTTTACATTCAGACCATCATGAGTCTTGTAGGTAAACGCTGAGGGTTTGGTAAAATGATAAAAATCCACTTCCTAGTGGGAACTCTAGCTGACTACAAAAGCTAGACATGGAGTTCTAATCATTATTCAGCGTGTCTTATAAAAAGGTCCAAAGTCATTGGAAAACTCTTTGTTTTTTTCTCACTTAAGTGGCACACAAGGAGGTGAAAACCTACAAAAGCCATTCAACATAGTTCTTATTAACCAACATTAACTGCCTGCCCTGGGAATTGAGTCCTAGTTCTCAAAAGCAAATAATAAAAAGTAAATTTCATCACACAGGGATTTTTTTTTTTTTGGTTGGGTTTACAAGTGTAGGAAAGAGATTAAACAAAATGGCCTTAAAGGCCACAAATGTCCAACAGAGAAGCCTTGCTTCCTATGATTCAAATCTATAGCAAGTATTACCTGTTTTTTTCAGAGACAGTTTTCTTTTGATCTCTATAAACTGACAGTGTTCTCTTCTGCTCGCATTACATACCAGCCCTTTATGGAATTCTAATTAATTTGTTTATCTAAGTACATAAAAATCAACCACTTTGTTTCAGTTAAATAAGGTAAAGCATTCATATTACTTCAATAATAGGCTCATGTGATATTTCAGAATTTTTATCTAAGTATAAAAAGAAATTTAGAGAAGACTATCAGCAGATGCATTCTGATAGCTTCCCTTTGGTATCAGTTCACCAATAAAATATTGGTTTGGCATATAACATAACAATAACTATGAGATTCAGTTGGAATTATTAAACACCAAAAAATGTACCCCCAGAATGTTTACTTACAGTTTTGATTCACAATTAGCTACTTAATTACTATGTGAGAGTTAATTATTTAAACCAAGTAAATATTATGAACTGCAAGGTGAGCTAACCCACATAATCCTCAACATGGTAGTAGGGAATCTTCCTGTTCAGCAAGCAAACATTTCTGGACAAACTTCAGCAATCTTGTTGAGGGCTACAGAACAGAGTAAACAATGTATGTGTTGGTTTGAAGTTCCTTTACATGTTCTCATAGCACCTCCTGGTTCTACTTTCTAATTACCAAGTCTGATCTTTAAAAGAAATTGACTGATACTACTTTAGACATCAGCAATTGGAAATTCATAAACAAGAAGACAGATTAACTACCTTTGAGCCCCAAACTTTCATCTTTCTAGATAGACCTTCTCTAAGTTCTAGATCTCACTGTAAGAAAAGGATTCCTATCCAGAGAATCATAAAATAGTTGTTCTGAAACTAAATTATTTTAATATGCTCATAAATATTCTGATAAAAAAGTTACCATTATGTATATCAGGGATTTCAAACTCAAATGCCTACTCAGGAACAGAACTTAAGTCAGTAAGTATATTTAAGGATGGAGTATTGCAAACTGGACAAATACAATTTACAACTCTAAAAGAAGCAGCCACCATTCATTTTCAGAATGACATTGAGTTCAGAGTGGACAGGCCTTCAGATTTTTCAGGAGAACCAGAATTCTGGATTTTGATGGAAAACATCTCAAGAATTTAAAGTGTTGGCAATAAAAAAAAATAATAACATTCAAGTCAAAATAAATATATCTGCTGCCTGTATTAGCCCAGTTTGGACTTCAATTAAATAACAATATGCTGTTAAAAGATCAATATGCTGGATAAAAGATCATCTTTGACCCTTGAGTACTCTTGTGGACTTTTATTATTCCTATTGTTTTTTTCTTAGAAGATTGTCTTAATTTTACCCCTCTCACATCCTATTGTATTTTATGTATCTTTATCATGTAACTGAAAATTTCCCATAATTAAGGATAACAGTAGAGCATATTACTATGCTCCAAAATAAGAGTGTTTCAGTGTTTTCTCCCCAGGTTATTTTCTATTATTTAAGTTAAAATTTTGCATCCTGACTATAAAGTAAAACCACAAAGAAAGTGCAAATTCCTACTTGATCTTGTGAACTGACATCAGTGTCCTGTTCCCATAACTGGAGGGTAATTTGAAGTGTCCAGAAGATCAGTTGAGAAATCTGAATCTTTACCATCATTCAGAACCTAAATATATGGAGCTCCATAAATCCAACTGTGGGTTCAAAATACAGTCCAGCCAGATATCAGTCAAGCTTCCTGAGAAGCCCTTTCTGTTGTCTGAACAGACAGCAGATGATAGTAGAGAGGGTCCTTCAACAAATGTTCAGAAGTTTCATTACAAATAATAGGGGTAATTTCCTGATTCTCCCAAAAAAGGGTAAAGAGAACATCATAATGGAAGAATTTATAATTAATTGCTTGTATCATATTGTGATTTCTCTGTAACAAATGTGATTAAACTAATTCACTTAAGGAAAGGTTTTGAATGATTTGGTGGAGGGCAATGTGGCTATTATCAAAAACTAAGTCACACAGAAACTGAAATTATCCACCACCTGAGACAACTGCAACTGCATTTCTGTGAAGTCATTGCCTGTTTCAATTGAGACACCATGCAACATACTCTCATGAGATACAAACCATAAGAACACAGTAAAGAATTGTTGAAATATGAGAGGAGAAAAGTACAGGTTAATATCCTTCATAACTGTACAAAAATTCTTGGCAAATTCTTAAGAAATTGAGTTCAATAATCCATGAAAAGAACAATGCATTTTAACTAGTACATTTTATCATAGAAATGCAAAATTTGTTTAAAATTGAAAAAAATCAGTGCAATTCATCAAAAAAGGTAAAAAGTAAACAAAATCTCAATAGATACACAAAAAGAATTTGATAAAGTTCAACAATTCTGTAAAGAATACTCAGCATACTAGGAATAGAAAAATAACTGTCAACTTTATAAGAAGTATGTAATTAAAATAAATATAAATTTATTAATATTTTAATTGATAATTATAAATAGATTAATATTTGCAATACAATTTAATAATATTGAAAACAGTCTAAATGCTGATCTATGGAGCACTGATTAAGGAAATTATGATATATGCTACCAAGAAACTCCTCTAACATATAGACATAAAAAATAGAGGGTGAAAAGGATATACTCCAGAGTGATTTATAAGATAGATTGAAAAGGGAGAAAGCAAGGTGCTATAACTGCTCCAGGAAGTGGAACTTTATCACCCATGAATGTGAACTGGACATCATGACTCACTCCCAAAGAACAGAACATGGGAAGGGAAAAATCATAGGTTAAATAAGGGGAAGTCTGACAAGCACTGCCTTACCAACTGCCAGCATTATTCTCACTAGTGATATGTTAGCAGCACATTCCCCTGATATGATTTAATGAGAAGGGAGCTCCATCTCTGCAGTTTTCCTCCCCAAAGCCCACGACCCAAGTCCAATCATGAAAAAAATCACAGACCAACTTGATAGGCATACTACACAATACCTGGCCAGAAGATTTCAAAAGTGTCAGGGTCATGAAAAAG
>JAJEJO010001194.1:195108-237077 GCA_020662805.1 Glaucomys volans
GAAAAAGAAGAAAGAAAGAAAGAAAGAAAGAAAGAAAGAAAGAAAGAAAGAAAGAAAGAAAGAAAGAAAGAAAGAAAGAAAGAAAAAGAAAGAAAGAAAAAAACTTGGGAACTCTCTTCATAGACCAGAGGAAACTAAGGAGACATACTGACTAAATACAACTTGTGCTCCTTCATAGGATTCTGGAACAGAAAATGATGCTAAACTTGTGAAATCCAGATTACATGTGGAATTTTGTTAATAGTAATTAATCAGTATTGGTTTCTAGGTTTTGACAATTGCCCTGTGGTAATATAAATTTTAACCCTGGGAGAAACTTTGTGAGGAGTATAGGGGAACGCCTTTTAGTATCTTAGCAATTTGTCAGTAAATCTAATATTCTTCCAAAAATAAAAATTTAAACTAAGAAAAGGAATTAAGAGTGTGTATAATATAATATCTGTTCTGAGAAATAAAACTAAGAACATATTTTTTCTCCTTTATAAAAGGAAATATAGTAAAGATAAACTGGAATCTATTGACAGTCATTCCCTATAGGAAGGAGGTCAGATTGGAATGGATGACAGATGCATGGTAGCAATTCCTACACATATTATAGTCTATAACTTTGATTTATGAGGGACATAAATGTTTTAAATACTTTAAATATAAAATTAAATAAGAAAATTTTAAAAATAGAATATAAAAAAGCAAGAAATTAGCCTAAATACCTTTTTGCTGGATTTGTTTCTTCTCAATCCTGAATAAACAGATGAATATCATACATGGTGCATTCTGCAGAAAAACTGATCTGGAATCATTAATGAATTCAGAGTCAGAAAGAACAGAGGCTGGTTGGGTTTGGAATTCTAAGAACACTACAGAGTAATTACAATCATTTACAATGTATGAATCTGGATTGAATTCTCTATTAAAAGGGAAAATAGATATAGAAATATTTAGGAGACTTATTATTTAGTATGGGTTGTGTGATATTATATAATTGATGGTGATGTTCTTGGGTGTGATAGTAGTGCTGTGTTAAAGGATGTGCAGGTTATCAGAGGAACCACAAGTTTACTAGGAATGACTATCATGATGGCTGAAACTATTGTCAGATGATTTGGCAAAAGAGAAAAGTGCATCAACTTTTAAAGAGGGTTGAAATAAACTGACCAACCTTTTTACAGTTGATAAATTGTAAGTGTGGGATATGTTGGTGTGTACTGTACTATTCTTTTAACTTTCCTGTAGGTTTTAAATTTTTCAAATGAAAAATAAATTTTAAAGCATCAACCTACTTTTTCTTTGATGAACATTCTCCATTCATGTAGGCACTTTTCAGAAGCCATTTTCTTCATCTATTTTATTCACATTATCTGTAGTGACAGGCATGTTCATGTTTTTATTTCTCTGAATTATTTTGCTAATTTTGATTCTCATGAGATCATCCATGTCATCCAGATTTTCAAATTTTTTGGTAGCCTCCATATCTTAACATGTACATATATGGGATGTTATATAAATTATGGGCATATTACCAAGATATGGCTTCAGTTTCTTCCACATCAAAGGCACTTTGTTTTATGACTTCTCACATAGAGGCATCTTGCCTGATTGTAGGAATAGCCATAAGCAATATAGACCAACACATTCAGTCTATCGAGCCAGTTAATTTGATAAATGCCCACTAGATTTGAGGATCCAGCAGTGCTAGTCAGTTAGGAAAAAGTGCTGGTCATAACCATTTGAGGTTGAAGCTTGGAAGAGTGGAGTTCAGTATTACTAATTACTAAATATACTAATGCACATTTATGACTCTAACCTCTCTGGCTCATGCATGTCTTCTCTCTTATTTTGAAATGACAGGATACAGAGAACAGTCCCCCTAAGTTGGTCCCAGGCCAGTGATACTGCTGGGATACCTGGCAGAAGCAAAGGCCAATCACACAGCAGGGAAAGATTTCCTCAAGTGCAAGATGTTTTTCTAAGTACAGCATAGCATTTGGGGAGAATTTTTCTCATTGTGTCTCTTTCTTTCCTTTAACTTCATTCTCATAAATACTGAAGACTTTCTATCTGAATTACAAATAAATTGAAGAAAATAGTTTATACTTCCAAGATTTACAAATTAAAACCTAAAACCTGGACAGTACCTAATATGTACTTTAAGTCTAGCTCATACCTCCATAAAAGATGTAAAAATGAAAATTTTTCCAGTATTTTATCATCCTAAATATGATTTCCTAGAATTTCAAAATCATTCAAGAACTTAGAAAGTCAAACTGCTTCATGTGGGTGTTTCTCCTATTTTTTTCTCTTAATTTTTGATAGAAGAGGATTATAACTTAATAAGTTCAAAAGGTAAGTATGAAAGTAAGTATGTGGGTTTTCCAAGTTGAAATTCTATTCTGTCATGGCAATAATGCCAAGTCTGATTGCGCAGTAGCACTTGAGTGAGAAAATGGAAATATCAGAAATATTAAGATCAGTTTTGGCTAAGATTTCAGACTATATTACCCATGCAGGCAATGATTGTGAAACTTTGGAAGCACAAAATGCATAAAATTCGTAGTGGCACACCTAAGTTACTGGGACCTTCAAAGGACTACCTCATCATTAAAAGAACTTTAAAGAAGATGTGATTCTCTTTACCTCTTCAGGGGGGAAAATGGGGCTTATTTCTGTCTAGGCTCTAGATAGGAGGAAAAGTCTCACGTGAGAAATTGAAAACCTGGAATGTGCTTTTCATAAGTTAAAATCTAAATGTGTACTATGTGCATGGTATGGTGCATGGTATGGTAAAATCCAATACACTAAATAAAATGAAAGAAAAAGGCAAAACTTAAGAAAATACTTTGACATAAAGTACTGATTGATGCTAGTAGTCCTCAGTAGAGCAAACGCAGGAGCAAAAACATAGATGATTTCCAATAAGGAACATGGCTAAAAGGGACACTGTTTAATCAACCTTTTTTCACTGCTGTGACCAAAAAGACCTGACAAGAAGAATTAGAGGGAAAAAAGTTTATTTGTGGGCTCACAGTTTCAGAAGTGTCTGTTAATTTGGGGCCTGAGATGAGACAGAACATCATGGTGTAAATGTGTGGCAGAGGAAAGCTGGTCAGGACATTGCACCCAGGAAGCAGAGAGAGCTCTGCTCAATGACAACAAATATGCCCCCAAAGACATGCCTACAGGGACCCACCTCCTCCAGCCACAACCTACTTGCCTATAGTTACCAGCCAGTTAATCCCTATCAGAGGATTAACACACCTATTAGGTTAAAGCTCTCACAACCCAATCATTTCACCTCTAAACTTTCTAGCACTATCTCACACATGAGCTTTTGGGGGACATTTAATATCTAAACCATAACAGGCACAAAAGCACTGGATGTTATAATGATGTTAAAATAGATATAACAAGAGAGAAAGAAAGAGAGAGGGAGAGAGAAGGATAGAAAAAGAAGTTAATTGTTAGTCTTTTCATTGAAATATTAATATGCTAGATTTATTATGCTAAAATGTAAAGTTCCTTTGATGGAGTAGGTTCAATGTAAAACCACAGGAGAGAGTATATAAGTAGAAAAATCAATTAGGGTTATTACTGTTAAGGAAGTCAACGTTAGATTCAGGGTGCCAATCATGCTTCACCAGGATTATGACTTATAGAATATTTTCAGGGCCAGAGGGGATTAAAATTTCAGTTTACTAATAATAGTGCAAGGCCAAATGCACATTTCTGTAGCAAAACTAAATAGAATACTGTTCTTAACATATGAAACCAAAGTGAAGGCCCCTGAATAACTTATCCCAATCCAGCTGGTTTGACTATCAAAATGAGTCATGAGCAGAATGGAAGGTAAAAAAGAAAGTGATGATCTTTTGACCAGATAGTGTTGATCACAGAAAGAGAAAGTACAGAAGATTCCAATCCCTTTGCACCAGTTCTTGAGGCAGGTAAATACAGAAATGGAAGGAAAGAGATGGAGGGGGGAAGGAAAGAGAGAGAAAGAGAGAGAGAGAGAGAGAGAATTAGGATTCATGCTAAATAAGTGCACCCATCAGAAAAGTAAAAACTCGACCTAGCATATGTGAAGTTCTTCTCATTTTACCAACATATTAGCCACCCCTTCTCCTTTAGAGTCTAACCCCACTTGGAGGAGGGGGAAATACACAACTCCAGCCCCCTCTAGTCATCTTCTTCCACCTAAAAGGTGAAAAGAAAAGGTGATAAACATAGATGAGGGTCACAGTTCAAGGACACAAGCTCACCAAGAAATCTAAAACCTAATCTTAGGATGATCAAATGTTTCCCTTCCCCTGACACTTTACGACTATATTACTAAAGTCCTGTTTACTGCAGTTCCTTTTACCTAATACATCATGTCCACCTTTCAACAAAAAACTTCAGGGCATACTAAAAACTGCAGGGCATAACATACACAATGTTATGAGACTGAGCAAACTTCAGACCTGTGTATAGTCAGATATTAGAAGCAATGTCAGAATTATCAGAGAGGCAATTTGTTAGGTTTGGATATGAAGTGTTCCCCCAAAGCTCCTATGTTAATGCTGTAGGTGAAATGATTGGATTATGAGAGCGATGACATAATCAGTGGACTAATACATGGATTAATAATTGAAATAGACTAACTGGGTGGGGCTGTCTGGAGGAAGTGAATCAGGGGCAAGCCTTGAGGATTATATATTTCAAACTATATCTCTGCTCTCTGTCTGTCATGAGCTGAGCATCTTTCCCCTGCCACTTTCTTCTGCCATGATTTTCTGCCTCATCTCAGACCCACAGATATGGAGCTAGTTGATCATGGACTAAACCTCTGAAATGCTAGGCCCCAATCAACTTTTCCTTCTCTAAATTGTTATTGTCCAGTATTTTGGTCACAGCAACAATAAGCTAATATACAATTTTATAAAACCATGATTAATATTCTAACAGCTTTAACAAAGAATGTAGAAAGATGCAAAAATAGATGAATAATGTTAGTAGAGAGATGGAAATTTTAGCAAAGTAGCAAAAATCATGCTAAAGATAAAAAATTAACAGAAATGAAGAATGCACTTGATAAACTCATTAATAAAAAGAAGATCTGAACTTGAGAGAGATTTGAGAAACTTCCAAAACTAAAAAAGAGTGAAAAAATACTAAAAGAAAACAGAATATCTAGGAACTATACAACCAACTGCAAATGCTGTAGCATACACGTAATGACAGTACCAGAAAGAGAAGAAAGAGAAGCAACATTTGAAACAATAATGATTGAGGATTTCCTCCAAACTAATATCAGACACCAAACCACTTATCCAGAAAGCTCTGAGAATACCAAGGAGACTAAAGCCACAAAACTAAACCTGGACATATTTATTCAAATTTCAGAAAATCAAAAAATTGTTTTAAATAATTGATGGCGGCCAGAAAAAAAAATCACCTTACTAATATAGGAGCAAAGAAAAGCACTACATCTGACTCCACCTCAGAAACTATGCAAACAACCGAGTACAGAATTAAATATATAAAACAAAATATTTCAAAACAAAGAAACAATAAAACCAACTATCCAGAATTTTGTGTTCTGCAAAATTATCATTCAAAAGTAAAGGAGAAAAATAGAAGACCCTCAGATAAACAAAAAGTGAGGGAAATCGTTGCAAACAGATATGTTTTACAAGAAATATAATAAGTTTTTCAGGGAGAAAAGAGATGTTATAGGTCAGATACTCAGACCATCTGGAAAAGAAGACTATCAGTGAATAAATAAGTGAAGGTAAGTAAAAGCTTACTTTTCTTATTCTAAATTGATCTAAAATATCAAACTTTATTCACAGTAATAGCCACAATACATTAAATTATGCTGCACGCATACACACTTTGTATAAATGAAATAAATTATAGAAAGGACAAGAGGAGAACTTGGGAACTTTTTTGTTATCATATTATACCCTACGAGCCAATATAGTATTATTTGAAAGTGGACTTGGATTAATGTAAATACATATTGCAACCTCAAGGGAAGCCACCCCAAAAAGTTTAAAAGGATGTATAGTTGATATGCTGAGAGAAAAATGGAATCACAAAGTATTCATTTAAAACCACAAAAGGCAGAAAAATATTCAAGATAAATAAGAACAAAGAAAAAGGACAATAAATAGGAATCAGTACAAATGTGATAAATATTACTCTAACTACATCAATAATCTACTTTAAATGTCAATAATCTAAATACATGCATATATATTGAAAGTAAAGGACTGGAGAAAGATATACCATATTAATAAAATACAAAAAAAACAAAATTATCTATATTAATTTCAAACAGCAGACTTCAGAGTGAGCAAAGTTATCAGGAATAAAGAAGAACATTACATAATGATATAGTGATTAATTCTCCGAGAAGGCATAGCAATCCTTAATGTGTAATGCACTTGAAAACAAAGTGCCAAATTACTTAAAGCAAAGGCTGATGGAACTGCAAGGAGAAATAGATTAATCCACTCAAAGTCAAAGTAACCAGAGACTTTAAACCTCTTTATAAAAAATAAGTCCAATAAGCAAAAAACAAATGGGATATTGTTGAACTCAATAGCAATCAACTAAGTACAATTAAAATCTTTAAACTACTTCATCCAATAACAAATTATCTAATATTCTAACATTTACCTGGAACATTTACCAAAAGAGAGTACATTCAAAGTCATAAAAACACCATAATGAATTTAAAAGAATAGGAATCATATAGTATCTCAGACTACAAAGAAATCAAAGTAAAAGTCAATCCAGAAAGAGGACTAAAATATTGTAGAACACTTGGAGTTGAAATAATTCATTCCTAAATAATACATAATCAAGAAAAAAAACTCAAGACAAACTTAGAAATAATGTTAACTAAATAATATGCAATTTATCAAAATTTGTGGAATGTAGCAAAAGTGGTTCTTAGAAGGAATTTTATAGTATTGAATGCATATATTGGAAGAAAGATTGAAAATCAAATTGAAGTTTCTATCAAATAGAAAAAGAAAAGCAAATTTCAAAAAAAATAGAACAGAAATAATTTTTAAAATTATCTGCAAAATACTACAGCTAACATAATAATCAATGGTGAGAAATTAGCAGGTTTTCCACCAATACCATTAACAAAGCAAACAGTAACAAAGCACATTATACTAGATATGCTAGGAAATAGAAAGTATGCAGATTGGGAAAGAAAATGATTAAGCTGCCATTGTCCACAGAGGACTTGTTAATTTGTACATAAAATCTGAAAGTAAAAAATCTATGAAGGTCCTGAAACCAATGAGCAAATACAGCATTATTGTATAGCAAGGTCACAAAATACACAGATAAGAAACAAGATTCAATCACTTTCCTACATACCAGCAATGAACAAGCAAAATTTGAAATTAAAAACTTATTACATTTACACTAGCATCCCCTAAAATAAAATACTTATGTATAAATTTTAAAAATACATGCAACATCTGTGTAGGGAATGCAACACAACTCTGATGGAAGAAATCAAAGAACTGAATAAATGGAGAGCTATTCCATGTTCATGAATAGGAAAAGTCAATATTTTCAACATGTCTACAGATTTGACACAATCAAAAGCAAATTATTTTGTGAAAATCAACAAACTAATTCTGAAGTTTGCATGAAGACACAAAAAATCCAGAATAGCTAACTTAATAGTGAAAGAGAAAAGCTGTCAAGACTCATTACAAAGCTAACATAATCAAGAGAGTGTCATATTGGCAAAAGAATAAAGAAATAGGTCAATAGAACAGAAGATAACCTACAAATAGATCTTTATAAATGTAGTCAACTGATCTTTGACAAAAGAGCAGTCAGTACAACGAGGAGATAGTCTTTCCACGAATGGTGCAGAATAAGCTACATATCCACATTTAAAAAATTTAGACACAGACCTTAGCAAAAATTACTTCAAAAGGAATCATTTGCTGAGGATGTAGCTCGCTGGTGGAATGCTTACCTGGCTAATGGTTCAATCCCCAGCACTGCAACTAAAAAACACACATAAAACTAAATATAAGATGCAAAATTAGAAAACCTCTAAACCTCTAGACCATAATACAGAAAAAAGTCTAAATGAGCATTTGTAAGATCATAACTTTTTAGGTAGAACACAAAAGGTATGATCCATAAAATAAAGAACTGATAAACTGGACTTAATTAAAATTAAATTTTTCTGATCTTTAAAAGACAATGTCAAGGGAATGAGAAGACTAACCACAGTTTGGGAGAGAATATTTTCAAAAAACACATTTAATACAGGAAAATTATCCAAAATATAAAAAGAACTCTTAAAATTGAACAACCTAAAAAAATTTGATTAAAAAAATGAACAAAAAACCTGAACAAACTTTTCATCAAGGAAGATGGATAGATGGCAAATAAGCCCATGAAAAAGTGTTCAATATCATATGCAATTAGAAAAATTCAAATTAAAACTATGAGATAACATTATACAACCCTTAAAATGGCCAAACCCCAGCACACTGGCAATACTAAATGCTGGTTAGAATATTGAATAATTGAAACTCTCTTTTTTTGTTGAGGGAAAGGCAAAATAGCACAGCTACTTAAGACAGTTTTGACAGTTTTTAAACAAATCTTCATACGCTTATCATAAAATCCAGCAATCATCCTCCTTGTTATCACTCAAAGGAATTGAGAATTTATGCCCACACAAAATCTTTTGTATATAATGTTTATAGATACCTTATTTATACTTGTCAAAACTTTGGAGGCAACCAAGATATTCTTCAGTAGGTGAGTAGTTAAAATAGGATCTATGTAGACAATAGAATATGATGAATATGATTCAGTGCTAAAAAGAAAAAAATTATCAGGTTATGAAACAACCTGAAGGAGACTTAAACGCACGTTACTAAATGGAAGAAGCCAACCCATACTGACTACACGTTATACGTTTTCAACTCTTTGACATTCTAGAAAAGGCAAAACTATAGAGATAGTGAAAAGATTATGGGTTGCCAGAAATTAGGTACAAAGAGAATAAGGTGGTTGGGCACAGATTTTTATGATAGTGAAACTGTTCTGTGTGATTCTAAAATGGTGGATATATGTCATTATACATTTATCAAAGTTCATTGAATGTACAAAGCCAAGAGCGAACCCTAATATAATATTATTCTTAGATTTTGGATAGTAATGGTGTGTCCATCTTAAATTCTTAAATTTTAACAAGTATACCATTCTGTTGGGGAATGGTAATAGTGGGGCAGGTTGTACATGTGTGGTAACAGAGGGCATGTGGCAACTCTCTGTACTTCTACTTATTTGACTATGAACCTAAAACTGCTCTAATAATAAAAGTTTATTGACTAAAAAACACAACAAAACTATTGTACATTTGTACCAAGTCTCCACCTCAGTTTCTTTTCTATCTCTCCCACTTATAAAATTTTGCCTTCCAACCCTCTGGTCCATTTTTGTATACCCTATGCAGCATGAACCAGTACTTAGTTCTGTCACTAAATTCTAGCTTTCTATCCCAAATGTGAAATGAACTGAAGTTTAATGAACTGAAATGTGTAGTGGTAGAGCTTTGATTTGGAGTCAGACAAAAACCAAATGTTTTAAGTCCTGGTTCTACCAGCCACTAGAAATATAATCATAGTTTAGGGAGCCTTAGGCTCTTTAAAAATATGTATAATAAGATTTGCATCCTAAATGCAAAATGTATAAAATGAGATAATGTATGCAAATATTACAACATCAAACCCTGCCCCCCATGTAGAATGCATTCAACATACATTAGTTCATTTTTCAGCAAAATTTGGCTACTACTTTTGAAAAATTGCAAATTTTTACCATGTCTGAAAATTATTCCATATTGGTTGTGACAGTTATCTGCTTTTTGTACACTTCTAAAAACAAGCTACATTTCCCAGCTTGTATTTTCAGTTAGGTGACAACTAAGTTCACCCATAAGAAGTAATGACAGGGAATAGGATAAGGGAGGAATGAAGAAGCCAGGGAAGAAAGGCAGATTGACTTTCCTTTATTAATCCTACCAGATTAGGGACCCACCCTACTTTAGTTTGACTCATCTAATTATATCTTCAATGACCCTATTTCCAAATAAGGTCACATTCTTGGGAGTACTAAGGGTTAGGTCCTCAACATAATAATTAGTGGTACATAATTCAATTCATAACACAGGCCAAGGTGCACATTGGGGGAACTTAATTTTTTAAAGTTTGCTGCAAACTCTAGACACCTCTCTGAGTATAGTCTGCTTTATATAAAAACAAAAAATCTGCAACTATTATTTCTTTGTAGATCATTTGGAAGAAAAAGGGAAAAATCAAATGTAATCAAGTCTTTCCTTCATTCATAACCCTAGGTACTAAGTGATCTGTGAAGATATCAGTTTATGTTTCACTTATGTTATAGTACTGAATGATGTAACTATATATAATTTATGATGGCTCTTCCAATTAGTCGAGTTCCTTAAAAAGTCAGGTCACCCAGAGACAGTCTAGAGGCATGTTAATTAGAATCAAATAAGACAGACTGGCATTATATGCCACCACTATAAAAGGCACAGTAGAATCAGAAGGAAAAGATTTGTTTAAACCATTACAGAAAGAAGAGACACTATATCAGGGGAGTAGGGACTAAAACAGGGCATAAATAAAAAGAAACAGATGCCCTACAATTGAAGAAAGAAGCAGACCAAGATGCTATTCCTTGAGACAGCCTAGTAAGTAGAAAAGAGATTAAGTATTAATAACACAGAAACATGGCTTCAGACCTTATGGGAATAAACAGATACAGATACCAAAAGCAAAGTTCTTAACAATAAAGTATTTTTAATTTGCACTTGCATTTTGATTGAAGCAAGAAGAACAGAGGCATAATACACGGCAGGGGTGAATCGGGTTGTCTACCACCATGAGTCCAAGGCTAAGCTGTTATTATGGTATAAATACTTGGGAGAAATTACTTTATACTCACCCATTAGAACCTCTTGCTTACTTTGAAGTTTTTGAGCTGCAGCCAAATTTGCCCTAAAGTCTTTGGATTTTGAATTGGAGATATAGGAAAGTAGTAATAACTTCATTTTCAATGGTGCACAGTAACTCCAGTTTTTAAAGAAAGGAGAATTGGTTTGGGGAATTTACTTTGATTTTTAAAACCATCATTTTGGGCTTTTCTAATTATATAAATGCAAAACCAGTTTACTTTTCTGACATTAAGGTGTTTCATATGCTTCATGAAAATGACCTGCTTTGCCTAATATGAGAGAGTGACTCTGCTGTGAGATATAATGTTCTCTAAGTACATCCACCTTTCTGAGAAGTATTTGGGGAAATATTTACATTTCAATGACTCTGGAGAGTACTAATAGTGTGTGTGTGTGTGTGTGTGTTCTTATTCAAGCAAATAATACCTGGAGACTGGGAATTATGAGCCTAAAGACTACAAAATCTTGTGTTCTCCTCAAACCAGAGAACAATCTATAGGAAGAGCTAGGTCTCCACTGATGATGCTTAACTTAAGTTCATGGCCCAATGAGGTTTTATACTAAGCAGAATAATGCAGATCTTGGACAATAAACTAGTGTCAGATTATACATTCTAATGTAAAAGTCCTTTTGAAAACTTAAGACAAGGACAATTTCTATGAAAATGGAATGACAGTGAAAAGAAAAATCCTAAAATTCACATTATTTAGGGTCTAAATCAGAGGACTGGTCTTGGACGTTGTGTGAGAAGGAAATCTCCCCCTTTGAGGGCTTAAACTGTGTGCACAGGGCTGGCAACGAGTATTCAATGTACAGGTATGTTGGTGTTCTCCCAGATGATGACAGAAATGTGGTCTTTACAATGCATGTAGTTTAAGAAACCATACCTAGTACCAAAATCCGGTTTGAAGTTTCCCTATGTTGTTTATCCTTCTGTTACACTTACATCTTAAGGAATGATTTGTTAAACGTTACAATCTGGTCTCATCTGTGCTTAGAAGAATTAGAAGAAATGCCTGTATCAATGTTTGGGGACAGACTAATATTGAGGAGCATATTCTTACACTTCCATCTGAGGTTTGAATATTTTTCCAGAGGTCAACTTCTCCAGAACTGCAGGAGATGGTAGGCAGTATGGTAAGAAGGAGTTACCATCAATGTAGAATTAGGCAGAGTCAGAACCTTACCGAAGATTAAGCTGATTTTAAACAACTCTATTCTCTAAATATTCTGGAAGGTAAAGGACATCTAAGGATGATGAGAGTTTTGGGGTCAAGATTCCATTGTTACTCATATGGGAGTCACTGAGCAAATAACATATTTGTTTGTGCCCTTAGAATCTTTTATGCTTTGCATTCTGTTCTCTATGGGGTATGATGTGATTCAGCTTTGATAAATAAGCTAATGTATGCTGTTCCTCTAAAAACATTGCTTTTAAAAGCAAAGGTAACAGTACATTCATCTTTCCTTTGCAGTTGAGAAGATGAAAATCCCCAAATAATAAAAAAGAAAATCTCATTTCAGCTAATAGCTTCCTTTTCTTCTACTCTCAACCTCCTTTCCTCCTACACTTAAACCTTTTTTTAACCAGCTCTGGAAAATGGTAGAAAATGCTGAGTTTCACCTCCTCTTGCTTTGATAAGCTTCTTAATGAGTAATGAAATAACCAAAAGGTGAGGAAAAGAAGGAATAGGAAGAGAGGTTAAGAGGCTGAATAATCAACGCACTAATTAATCTCATCTGACTAATCCTTGATTCATAGAGGAACATGGAAAATGTCCCCAAATATTAACATCATTCTGACTAGATAGACTATTGACATTCTCACAGGGGAAAGGAAAGAAAATACCTTTGCTGTAATTATCAAATGGAAATGTGCAGGCAGGATATTTCAGACAGGAAGGGGAGAAATAGCTTAAAATTCTTCAGGCATCTTCTAGCAGTAGCATAAGTAGAAATAAATTTGGAAGGAGTGGGTTAAGGGTCATTTGGTCCATCCTTCTGTCTGCTAATAGAACAACACTTGCATTTTCAGCCTCACATGTGGCAAGTTTACCAGAGAAAGTCACTATTTCCCTTGGTAAATACAGGTGGGTTCCACTTTTTTTTTCAATAAATATGTTCTGTAAAATGTGTATAAATCAGCTAGCTTTTAAAATACACTCTATGATATTCCTCTAAAGAAATTGTGTAGTGGATTTTTGTAAAAGTAAATGTCACTTTAGGATTAAACAATTACCTTATTTTTTAAAGTTAAGGCCTCTAGACTAAAGCAAAAGAAGTTAATGTAGTATATTTAGACTACTTATGCCCCCCAAGGAACAGAACAAACTAATTGGCAATTTTATGGATTGATCAATTTATGGTGTTTACCTATAAGATAGCTTACCATTTTGACATAGAATTTCAGTCTCCCTTAATCACTAGTACATCCCCTGATTTACTAAAGGGAATGTTTTATTTGATTTAAATGTTGCTCCTTGTCTAAGGTCATAGCTAATTAGTGGCAGGACAAGGTTTAGAACTTGCCCTTGGTCTAATGTTCTTTCAACTCTGTAATTTTGTCTGTCTTCAATACTACTGCTTCTGGATTCTGAATTCTTGGATGCAAACATTGCCCCCCACTTCTCTGTACCTTCTTATTCTACTCTTTCTACCTTATCCCAGTGTATTACTCTCTATGATAAAGCCTGATAAAGCAATGTTTCTCCTTCCCCAAAGGTAATTCTCAAAATAATTAGTCAAGATTATAATCAAAATAATACCCTTAACGAACTATGATTTTTCATTTCTTGTGGAAAAAATGATAATCTCCTTTAAGACCAAGTAGTCCATTTGTTTAATGGAACAAGTCATCGCTCCTCAAGGCCAGCAACACTCTGAAGGAAAAAAGAATCTGTCCTTGAATGCTCAAAATTAATTTTAAAAATGGATATAAAAAAGAGATGTCAAATAAACTTCTTTCTTTTTTAATTTGTTTTGTTTTCCTAGATCAAAGGAAAATTTTTAGATTAAATAATGTGCACTAAGTTCTGATCTGATTAATTCATGTACTATAGAAAAATACTATATTCAAATGAGTAAAAAATCTTTTGTGTTTAACTCTGCTCTTTTTAGTAGGAAAAAATGGAAGGGAGAGGATAAAGGAAAAGGAAGGAAAATTGATAGATGATACCAAATAGAAACTTCAGAATTCGTAGTGACTTTATGATTAAGAAGCAAGGGTTCACCTTTTTTAGATTTTCACTGTACTTTAATTTTTTTATATAGAATTAAGTTTCTGAAAGAATAAAAAATATTCATATAGCAGGATGTGGTGTGATACCTGATCCAGGGTAAAATAGATTCTACTTCACTAAAGAGAAAGATGTTCTCTGGTTCTTTCATGGAAAACATATTCAACTTCCCCAAACCAAGCAGGAAGCCAAATTATTTCTTTGTACAGAGGAATGGAATAGCAAAAGGGAATGAGAAAACATTTTTCATGCTAGTCCCTCTCTAATGCTTTCTGGGACCTCTTTATCTCTTGCTTATTGTATAGTCTATGTAGAGGATACAGACTCTGAAAGCTGTCTGGCAGCTCTGGGGAATGGTGAAGAGTCATATCCAAGGACCTCACAGAGATAATGGTTTCCTCCTTGGAATCAGGAATGGCTCCCCACGGCTGCTCAACCTTAGAAACTTGTAGAGTGTCCATGGTCCAGGAATTACCAAGGTAATTTTGCATTGGATAGAGCTCAGAGAGGAGCTGTTCTTCACATGCTATTGATCACAGATGGAAATATATCTTCCTTAACGGAGTATGCTGCCCTTTAAAGTCTCCCACTTCAATATAATGGGACAGATTGAATATTTTTCCATGTTAGTGGGTGGAAGTTTTTCCAGTGCCACCCAGTTGCTCTTTTCTTACAGAAAGCAAAATACAGATTTCCTTTGGGTGCAACAGACATCAAGAAATAAAAAATAGCTGTCTCACATGCAATGCAAAATGACATCCAAAGAAATCACACACCAGAAATCACACATGGCAGAAGTAAGCTTCCCTTTTGAAATATTTTGGCACCTGACATAAGAGCAAAAGAACTGCACAGACCACCTGAAATAAAAAAAAGAGATTTCTGCTACAAAAAAAAAATTAAATAATATATTCCTTACAGGTTTATCCTGAAATATAGATTGAAGACTGCATGTTCAAACACAGTACTTTGGGAAATATATCTCAAATTTTAAAAATTAAGAAATACCAATCAGACTTATAAGAACAAATTGTAATTGGTTTGAGAACTTATATAATACAGAATCTGCTTCAGTTGCTAGGACAGTTATAAAAGGAATTAATTCATTATTAATATTTTCTGGTTGAAATAATCGAATAGTACCCAAGACTTAAAAAAAAATCTCTGAAACAGGGAAATTTCTTTAAATTCTAATTCAAATGTGTACTAATTTATTTTATTACATATAAATCCAAATATATAATCATTTTTATTTTAAAGCTCATTTTAAAAATTCTTCGATGCTTCTTTCAGAGATAATGGAATTTTCCCAAAAATAAGTTAGAAGGCGATTCCTGGAGGCTAAAGAAAAGCATGTACCTAATTCCTTGAAAAGGAACATTTCATATGTCTGCAAATACTAAATACCAGAGAGCTGAAGAACCAAACTTGAAAGGGGACACCTGTGTGAAATATTAATAAGACCTGTTCCCAACCTGGTATAACTCAATTGCAGAGTAACCTAGGCAGGGAAATTGGCTCAGGAACATCTAATATGTTGGTTGAAATGTTAAAGGTGATGTTTGAAGTTTGTAGCCTGTCAATGCAAGTGAGAATATGAGCTAGTTCACTGGCTGCAGTAGCTTACATCTTTTTCTGGATTTTTCATGATAGCTGGACAACTAAAATAATTTTAGCAGATAAAGTCCTCTAAATTATAGTCCTGGTGTCATTGTGTGCTACTTGGTATTTCTCTTAAGGTAAGAGAATTCTTTGTTCTTTAGATAATCTACTTTAGACAGAAACTTTGAACAGAATGTTCAGAAATTGTTTTTCCATTCTCTGTTTTTATGCTAACAATAGTATGGCTAGAGTGCTATGCTTTTTTGTAACCCTTTTCTATAAGTATTAATGTGAAATTAAAAATAAAACCTAAGATCATATGATCTAAATTCGTAAGTCACCAAAAAGAGTACATTTTCAAATTTTGAGATGTCAGGTACTTTATTAAAATTTTATATTCCCCCAAATTTTTGCATATATCAAGTACAAATTGTTTACCCTTACATGGAACACTAATTACATGATGCTTTTCCAATGTTCTTATTATTTCATTTCAAAAACATTTATTGAATTTTTGTTTTGTTTTGTTTTGTTTTGTTTTGTTTTGTTTTGTTTTGTTTGTTTTACCAGGGATTGAACCCAGGAGCACCTAACCACTGAGCTACATTCCCAGCCCTTTTAAAATATTTTATTAGAGACAGGATCTCACTGAGTTGCTTAGGGCCTGTCGAAGTTGCTGAAGGTTGGCTTTGAACTTGTGATCCTCCTGCATTAGCCTCCCAAACCACTGGAATTACAGGTGTGCTCCACCCCCGCATGGCTTATTGAACTTTTCTATATGCTAGGAACAGGATTAGGCTCCAGGGACTCATAAAAAGGGCTGTAAGAAATATACAAACTGAGCATCATGGCACAGAGAAAGCACGATTCTGTCCAGGACAAATTTTGAAGACTTCACTGAGGAGACAACATTTGATTCCTAGAATATACATAGGAATTTTTCAGTGCAGGAAAAAAACAGAAAAAATAATTTCAAATTTAAGAAATAGCAGTTGCAAAAGCATATAGTTTAAAAAGAGTCTACTGTAATCAAGAAGTGACAAGCCTTTCTGATCAACAGAAGAATAGAATACATTAGGGTAAATGATGAGTTGGAGCCAGCATAGTTACGGGCAGACATGAGTCTGTTCTCCAGAGAGGAACATTCCTAAATTCCCACTTTTTAAAATGATTCACCATAATCCTAGTTCTATCCAGTCTTACAACCTTGCTCAGAATTGCACAAAATATGTGCTGTAAGAATTTGCTGGTTGAATGGGCAAAGAAAATTGGTACAATATACTTTCTTGAGCTGAGAATCTGCAGATACTTTAGTTAGGAAGAAAAAGGAATCAAAATCCTGGCAATGGATATAGGATTGAGAAATCCTGTATCTACCAAAAGATAGCTTTATAGAGAAAATTTAAATAAAGAAAGCGCATTTCCTGAGATGTGCAAGAACTGAATTGAGGCCAGTAGACTGTCTGTGCAAAGAGGTTGGACCTAATAGCAGACATGTGAGAAGAGAGAATATAAATAGTCATTTTTTCCTGCATCAGGGGCCTAAATAGAAAGGCTATTGGTTGTTTTTCCTTTGTTTTGGAGAGCTGATATAAGACCAGTTAGCACACAAAATGCATTCGAAGGCTTTTATTCTAAGACTACCTGAACTGCTCACTCAGTCTGGACAGTCATTGGGTAATTTCTCTGCAGGTAAGAAATTCCATAATAAATACACACCATCATGTAATAAATACATACCCACCATTATGGGTATTTAAACGCATAAAGAAATTGTGGCTAGATTGTTCCTTGACAGATAAAGACTACTAGAGTGGAAAAAAAAAAAAAAAACACTAGCCACTAGCATGCGTAGTGAATGAAATTTAGCGTGGCTTCAATGATGGTTACACAAGAAGCAAAAGAATGAACAAGAAATTAGTAACAGGTCATTGTTGCTAAATTTTCCAGAGTCAGTGAGAAAGGAAAGGTAAGTTAGCAATAGCCAGTACAAGCTACTCTATCCATTTGAATCTCCCTTTCACTACACCTGCCTAGGTGTGGCACAGGTTGTGATAGCAATTAGAGGAAGTTGAATTAGTCTGAACTGAATTTCTTAGCAAGCATTTTGAGAGAATGGGGAGAAGAACATCATTAATTTGTATGGCAAGAGAATTGACTTTCAAATAGTCCCAGAATGGGGGCACCTATTCTGGAATAAATAAGTATCATCATAATAGACCACCATTTTAGAATGTCATCACATGAGTGGGGTAAAAAGGAGGTCTAATGTATTCATTCATGAGTAGAGAGCCTATTTGAGGAAACATCGTCTGGCTTGGCTATTTTCCTTTCAGTTTATTGCTTGACTAGTAATGATGTGTCATTTCAGCATAAAGAAACATTATTTAGAACTTCAAAAATCATCTATTAAGATGCATGCCTTATGTAATAGATGTACTCCTTAGATGTTCCTTAAACATTAAAAAACTTAAATCTAGTACTTTTAAATGTCCTAAAAGGAAACTATTTATTTAGAGATATCCTGTGATAAATGTTTGGTCAAGAAAGAATTCTTTGGTAACATGAATAATTCCCCATATTTATAGGTTAGTCACTTTGAATTTTCATATACTGAATTATGTTTTCTTAAAGGGAGTATATCCTAACTGGCAATGGCTTTATGTTTCAAAGTATATATCTTATACTTAATTCAAATTTCAGTACAAAATGAATGCAAACATTATTCCAATCACCTTTACATCATAAATATGCCAAAATATCCTAGCCAATGAAAAACTCCCACTGCTAAATACATGTTTTCATGAAAAACAAATTAGATACATATTCCTAAGGAAAAGAATTTAAATGTATTCTTTGAATCATGCTCTACAATTTTTTTCCAAAGCAGCTTATGCTGTATCTTACAAAGTCAATGTTTACCAGTATATTTATATGATTTTCTTCCTTTTGTTTTCCCTCCATTTGGCAGAACACACAGTACTATATAGGCATGTGTCTGAATATTTAGCCACACTATGCCAGGAGTCCACACAATGCTTAGGACTGTTTAGTTTAACAAAGAATGTGTGGTTTTTGCATGTGGAGGCACATCTATATGAGTGACTCCAAAATCTCTATTAATGACAGAACACACTTGTCACTTGAAATTTACAAAATTACAATGAGTTTCAACAAACCACCACCAACTTTATAAATATTTACTTTTTAACTTGATGCAAAAATGATGAATATTGGACGCATGGGATGGTACATCAAAATTGCAGGAAACAAACATCTCTTTGTGATTGTCTTTTGAATTTATCCATATTTTACTTATATGAAGGAGATATCAGGAAGCTAAAACATGATACATAACCTTCTATATAAATTATTTACAAATGCTGTAATAACCAAACCTTTAATAGTCAATCTGCTCACAGTTTATATATGTTATAATCTTTCAATTGGAATATTGTGCAGATAAATTAGGTAAACATTAATTTAAAACTAAGAGATACCAGTTTTAAACACCATAAACTATTTTCTCTTGCATGAAGTGGAACTAAGAGGAACCAATTTTTTTGATTCTTGGATTTTTGTGGATAACAAGTGGAATTTCTGGTATAGAGGAAAGGGTCTGAACCTTTCACTGGGGAATTTGCATTGTAAATAGCAAATAAGCTATTTTGTCTATACTGAGAGGGTTGCTTCGTCATCTAAACCAATGCTTCTCAAACTTTAATAAAACATCTGGGAATGTGTTAAAAATACAAATTTAGATTCACTAGGTCTGAATTAGTAGCTGAAACTCTACATTTCTACTACAGTCCCATGAGTTGCTATCATTGCTGGTCTGTTGACTAAACTTTGGAAACAAGAATATGAGAGGATTTTGCAATGTAAAGATCTATTCTGTGTCCCCTATTTTATTTTTGGTCAGTTAGCCTATCTGAACTTCATGTTTTACCAAATTTATTCAGTGTTCTTTGCAGATTTATGAGGATCAAGCACAGAAACTGGGTAGCAGTATAGAAATATTTCCAAAGTTTTGGAATAGAATTATAGTTCCTCTAAATTAAGATGTATAGTCTTTTCCAGTTGCATCAACTTTTTGAAACAGTTTACTCTTATATAGTTGGGTAATATATAGTTATCTACTCCATAGGGCTATTACAAAAAGGAAATAATATGTGCGGAAATTGTAAATTCTTTAAAGTACCATGAATGCTTTTATTGTTAAATTATAATTGGTAAATCACTAAGTTCTTAGACAACATCAACAGTCAACATTATCATTATGTATTTTATACAGTGGTTGATGTATCTTTTATTTTGATTGCAATTCTGTGTCTTCTACCTTTCTTTTGAATATTAACAACTACCAGTCCAGAGTTTCAACATTTTTAATGTGCATTCAATGATTCTTCCCCCACCTACAGGGGGTGCTGTTGTGTAGGGAAAAAAAAAAAAAAAAAGACATGGATGCCCAAATTACTGGAGTATGTTACTGAGATCTTTAGAAGCAGGCATATCCATTTTTAAAAAAAGAATACAGAGAAGTTTGTGGATATGAAAGTTTTTTTTTAAAGGTAGTCATGATAAATAGTCTATGTACCTTCAGAGGTGATCCATCCTCCATATTGGAAGACCTGGATTATCTTTCTTCCTTAAACATTCACAGGTAATACCAACCCTACTTTCAAGACCCAAGTCCCAAAGTACCACACTTCCATGAAATTTCCCTGATTCATGTCCTCTCTGTCTCACAAACACACACAGCTAGATATTACTTTCTTCTTTTGAAAACTTATAATAGGATTCTATTTGTAAGATCCTCTCTTATAGGACTCATTTTTAGTACAGATTTTAACTTTATTTTCTAATTCCCTTATTATAGTAAACTTCAAAAAAGCAAGATCTTTCTTAATGTTCTGTGTCACTTGAAAAAATCAGCACATTGCTTTCTTCATGTCAGCTACTAATGTAATTGTTAAACTGAACTGTATTTTTATTTATCAAGTCAGTGTTATTCATTTTTCATTTTTCAAAATGTTTAATCATTATTATTTTTATTTTGCTGAGCTAGGAATTGAACCCAGGACCTTGCAAATTCTAGGTGAGAACTCTTACTACTGAGCCACATGTCCAGCCTTTTTGCTTTTTAAAAAATCATGTACCCTTATGGATAAAAAGTTTAAAGCTCCTATCCTCAATGCATTTATTGATTTATTAATTATATTTATTCATATGCTTACTATTTTATTAACATAACAAGTGCATAGAAAATACCCAAATATTAGAAGTTTAAGTGATACTATAGAAAATTGAAAATAGAAATGCTAAGATGTTTTTTTCAAATGTACTTACTGAAGTTTGAAATTCTATAAGAAAAGAAATAAGATAATTATCAAATTCTCTGTGATACTCTTGCTTATCCAGCATCAATATAATTCATTGAGATATTATTCTGTGTGTTTTATATACACAGATTGTATATGATTTTTCTCCTGAGTTTAGGAATCAGATAAAGGAAAGAAATATGACTTCAGAGCTCTTACTGTTTTCTGTAAAGCCTAAGTTAATTGAGAAAATTCAGTAACATGATTGAGAAGATGACACTAGGTACCATGGAAGAAAACAGGAAAGAGAGAAAAGGTTGACAGAGGGACATCAAGGAGAACAAGGAGAGAAAAACAGGAAACACTGGTGGAGTTCCAATGTTGTAAGAGTGGGAAAGTCAGCCGTCTTCGTTGGTTACTAAGGAATGGAGTCCCACTTTCACTCTGTTAGATGACTTAGCAGACCAGAAAGAATGCCTGTAAGGTGGATCTAAAGTTCCTAAACCTGGCAAGCATTCTCCTAACACTTGGGAGGGATCAAAATAGAGGAATTTTAATATACGGAGACCATCCAGGGTTGGAATTGAATATGTCCCCAATTCTAGAACAAACTGTCATTTCTGTACATTAAATAGTGTTCCTCAGTTTCCAAGACATTGGGAGAAAAAAACATAATAATAATAGCTAAGAATTCATGCCACTAGTCTGGATGGAATTGCAGAATCAAGAGAAAGATGATTTAAAACAAGTACCTAACCATTCCTGCACACCTGAGTGAATGTACCCTGATATTCATATGGCCCAGGTACTAACTGGAGTCTACTACTTCTTTGCATGCATTTGTTGCTACCTCTCTTGATGAAGCTTCTTAATGCTCCCATTCTTATTGGTGGACAATTAATATGTTCCCTCTTATGCATTATGTTCTCAATAAGTATGCTTAAGGAATGAATTCTTCTAATGTAGAGAGTGCTACTAGTCTTATAAATCATAACTATTTATCTTAGATTTTTGTCTTATTGCTAAATTATCTTTAATTAGACAATGCTTAATTCTGTTTTTGCTATACAACCACCTAAACACCAAACATTTAAAGGCAATGAAATTAAAGAAAAACAGTAATAACTCTTAAGGAAATTTAAAGTACATGAGGTGAAAACTTTAACACAAAAAAATAAAAAATGCTAGAGAAGCCAACTCACGGTGACTATAATTGGCAGGTACTATCACATAAAGGATAAATGCCAAGTGGTTAAAGTAATTACTATACAAGTAATTACCATTGAAATAGAATTATATTTCATAATTACAAGGGTTTCTTTCTTCTTTCTAGAGAGATTCTGATGTGCCATTCTTGCTACCAAATGTATGCTAATAATAAGACTAAATGTGTCTTTTTCAGTTTATCATTAAGTAAAATCATGTTTCCACATGAGATTAACACCATAGAAACTAATTATTAATTGAATAGAAAGTGAGAATAGTTACATGATACTTTGGAAACTTTGAAAATAAATTGATTATTGAATAATTACCATCTAGGTAAAGTTTTGGTCATTCACATAGTTAACTTCAATCTAATCGAGTAATTAAATCCTTCAACACAACTGGAATCTGCATCTACTCATTGCATGCCCTCAATGTGTAGCTTAGTGTACTGAATTGCTCCAAATAAATTTTCTCAACTTCAATCTAGTTCTTGTGCTCCAGAAGAAAACAGAGTGCTACCGTGGACCATTTTAAAGAGTGATATTTTAAATCTCTGGGGGAAAACACACACACACACACACAATTACTAATTCCCATCTGCTTCCACAAGTCCACAGTTATTTAATCCTGTTTAGATACTTAGCAGAAGTGAAATAGGACACACTCTCATCTTGTGTGCATCTATTAAAATCTACCGAGTTCTTGAACCTCCAACAAAATATCTTACCAGAAAATATGTAGAAGGCACAGCATAGAAAAGATGAATGCTAGTATTCAGGGGGGAAAGTAATAAGAAAAGAACAACTGAATTTCAGAGAAAAATAAAAAACAATAAAAATGGTAACCAATTCTCTCCTCCTTTTCCCCATCTTTCAGGGGATTAGATGAACCAGATCTGTGCCCTCCCTTTCTGCATTTTGTTCACCACATCTTACATTATTTGGGGGAAAAAAGAATCACTTCTTTCTAAGTGATATTTGCAACTATTTTTCTTATATATGCCAAGAATATTTAAATTTGTGTGAACTCATTTTTAGAACAAAAGCATAAGAAATTAAGAAAGCCAAGCTTCTCTTTGAAGAAGGTTAATAACCCATATTTTTTTCTATGTCTTACCAGGAATTGGTTAGTAATTTAATTTTATATTCTAATTTATTAGAATGGTACTTTATTTTGTAGCATAGGATCTCACTGACTTACAAAAATTCATTTTTGAAGCCTTATTAGAAATCCAATATATAAAGGGATTGTTTATCACATGTGTTTCCCAACCCAGATACTGTTCAGTCAATTAAATTTGTAGGCAAGTGGCTGGGGATTTAGCTCAGTGATAAAGCACTTGCCTAGCATGTACAAGGCCCCAGATTCAATCCCCAGCACTGCAAAAAGAGAAAAAAAATATGTGGGGAAATAACTTCTTATGACCTGATTACCTTTTTTCTCTTCACTGGAGCCCAGTATATTTTACCCAGAAATATCTTAATATATGTATGAATCACAATAAAAAATTTCTAACCAAATTTGGAAAAATTGGTCAGGTCAAGACACAAAGGCAGTCCACAAAAACCCCAAGAAGGGCACTGGGTTTAAGCTAATAAAGTCATCTTATTCATGGACTACTTGGAAATGTACTGCAGGGAGCTGTAGCTTAAAAAGGAGGTTTAATTTTTTTGCCTCATTGGAATGTGCTAAAACCAACTCCATCCTGGTTTATCTGGGTAATAAGATTATTTACCAGGCTGGTTCCATGGTTACTGCGCTCAAGCACCAATAGTTTTCACTGATTGGGAAAGATAACATATAAACCCATTTCAAAGAGTTCAATCATCTGAGTTTCACAGTTTGCAGGTTCACTTTGTGGGTTCCTATTGAATTAGAACCTAAATAACCAACAACTAAGCTTGTATCAAATAATATGACCAAAACTATATAAATGATATGAAAAATTAAAATAGTTCTGGATGTTAACACAAATTTCTTTTGTTATCCATAGTCTATATCAAGACTTAAACTGTGACCCAATGTTGCTTGACAATTATGAATACAACTACATTGCATCTTTCAGTTATTTCCTGAAATGTTTGTAAATAGCAACTATATCTCTTTAAGGATATTACATAACTTTTCCTATTTTTAAAATACAATATTTTACTATCATCAAATGTTCTAAAGGAGTTTTGCTGAAGAGGTGGGACACAATTTCTAGATGCTGTACATCCTTAAAGAGTGCTTGCAATTTTTTGAGACTTCAAATTGAAATAACACATTATATACAAAATGAAAATAACATTTGAAAAAATTGCCAGTCTAATAATATTTTGGTATCTGCCTTCAAGAGTTTACAGAAGTTAAAATACACAACTATGTGCATTTAAAATACACACATGAGAGATTAAAAATTACAAATGCCTTTGGGATCCTGGTTAGTGGGTAAGGGGGAACAGTAACAGATAAAGAAGAACTCAAGAAAGCCATAAAACTTATCCTGTGTTGGAAAGAATTGGATAAGATTTAAATAGGTAAAGGGTATTTGGGTATTTGGAAGAACACTCTCATTAAGAAGAAAAGAACTCCACAATTCCTTTTCACTATCTAGAAATGCAAGAGACTTATCAAGAATCCATAAAGTGTTTAGGAGGGGAGAGAAAATTTCCTTCCAGAAAAAAAAAAAAAAAGCCCTACTTTTATACTCTGCTTAGAAAGAAGGAGAGACTAGGTAAATCTCATTAAAATAAAAGTGAAAGGGCATGTCTCTATCAAAAGCCTAATAAAACATGGATCAAAGACACATTTTCTCTGCTTCAAATAAGTGTTGAACAACAATTTACTCCTTTTTTTTTAATTTGTACAGACTTCATTCTGATTCATTGTACACAAATGGGGTACAACTTTTCATTTCTATGGTTCTGCATGATGTAGATTCATACCATTCATGTAATCATACATATTCATAGGGTAATTATTTCTGTCTCATTCCACCATTTTCCACCCCTGGCACCTCCCTCTCTCATTTCCTAATATTTTTAAAATACCAGCAAATATTTCATTCATTATATGTTGCCCTAATAAGACATATGAAGACCATCATTTGTCAGAATTATAATATAGATGTTTTTAGAGGTTTCTGAAAAGTTGTACATTGTAAACACTGTCAGCAAGTTCTTTTTACTCTTAGGAATAAAACCTTGAATAAAGCAAAGAAAGTTTCATTTTTATTGTTTAAATCCTTAATGCATAGCTTAATACTTTATAGCATCATGGATGATGCTAAGTTTTATTAAAGTTGGCACAAGTGTACTAACATTTGCATAGATTAGAAAAAAATCAATGGATTCCTTCTATCAAATTCCTAATGTGAATATGACCCAGAATTCTCTCTAACCAAGAAATGGACAGGAACCATTCAATAAGAATGATATACAAATAAGCATTGTAGGCTGTTGAAATAGACACAGGGATTTGAAGATGGAAATTTTGTATGATCCTAGTTCAATGTAACATTAAACTTAGATAGTTTATTTCATCTTTTCTTCCTCTTTACCTCTACAGTATTGTAAATGAATGGCATTAATGATAAATGGTATTTGTCAAATTCTAATATCTGAATGATACCATGCCTTTTTGAAACAGACTCCTGTATTCAATGCCATTGAATATATGTGAAATTCTTTTTACTCTTTGGATTGTCTTTCAAATATACATGCCACACTAAAAGAAATAAGCAAAACTGATGTTACTATGTAAACAAAAAAATCATACCAGAAATCAGACCATTTATATGATGAGAGTTTCCTTATATTTCCTCTCATGGTTCATTTCAACAAATCTAATTTCTATTTCCTGTCCTGGAGGAATAAGAATTATTCATTTTGCTTTGTATAAATGAATTACGTTGAGAATCTCTATTAAGTACTTTACCTAAACCCCACCAACAGATGCCGTATAATTGTTGGCACATTCTTGATTATCATCAAGATACATTGCCGTGATAACTTGAAATCCTTGGCAAATTTAATGGACATCTTATATAGTGCATCTTGGCTTGAAAATGTCAAGCAAAAAAAGTCAAAGCAAAACAGTCTATAGAAGCTCTCCCCCAATGTGAAGAGGTACCTCAGACACGCAGCTCTGACTGCCAGGTTTCTCATCACAAAGCTAAATGACTCGAGTGTTATCAAACTTATTCCTACCAGGTACTCAAGGACTAAATGACAAATCATAGAGGTGGCTGTTAGCCTGAAGACACTTCTGTTCCATTATTTAAAGTCTGTTTTTTTTTAATGTCTGAGATTTCTATGTGGAAAAAATAATGAACTTTAAGAAATGTCACTTTTACTAACAGAAATTATGGCTTGAACACCTGAATATGAATATTAAATACAAAAAAGTACATTTAAATAATGTTAAGGTTGTGACACAAACTGACAAAAGCAGCAAAATTCAAAGTTAAGGATGACACTCCACCTTAACTCATCCCGTTATGAGGGGGAAAGGGCACCAGAGTGTACAGCTGGAAACGCTATCCTGGCTTTCATTCCCTGCCACCTGATGGTGTCACATAGTGTTTTACCCTTCATACGATTTAATTGGTTTTTGGCATTTGGCATTCCCTCTCTCTTCTTATAAGAATTTTGGTGTCCATTTATAAAATGTCATTTGGAAATCTACACATATTGATACTGTCCTTTGAGGGTCACTCTTGGAATGGCTATCATTTGAACAGTTTTGAGAGAAAGAGAGAAAGAGAGAGAGAGAGAGAGAGAGAGACAGAGAGAGAGAGAGAGTGTTTGAGCCTGGGTGCGTAAGTCTGGGTGTATTGGAGAGAGGCATTTATCAAACTATGTGAGTACTGGTGTAAGACAAAAAAGTTAAAAAGGCTAACAATATTTTATTGTTTAGTCTGTGCCAAGCATTATTTTTAGTGTTTACAGGTATTAAATTCTTCAGTTATTCAGGAAAAATAAATCAAAGGGTCATTGTGGTTCATGCAATCTTGCATTTCCCAAGAGTCCTGCTTCCAATTTACAAATCAATAAATATTTGCTACCAATATGTCCACTAATTTTTCTTGGGTTGAAACTTTGAGGATACATTAACACTTGTCATGGCATATTATATAGAATGCTGATGAAAATAAGACCATTAGTGTCAGTCAACTCTGTCTCACTTCCACCTCTATCAACATCCATCCAGTAATAGAGCAAATGTGACACAATATATCATATTATATTACAAAATAATCCTAGAGAGTATCCTGACCAAAATTTTTATGGATGCATAAACAGGCTTGCCCAGATTTATATAGCCTGCCTGAAACACCCCAAAGAGCCCCTCACTCTCAAAGGCATCTTCACTCACCAGTCTCTTCGTCATTGGTAAGAGGAGCTATCTTTGTTTTATAAGTCACACATTGTCTCATGATCACTTTCATCTAAATCTATCGCCAAGTTGCCTGACACTAATGCCCAAGGCACCAAAAAAGTAAATAATAATAATAATAATAAATGTAATTAAGAAAGGAGAACTCATCATATTCAAGATAATTAAAATTATATTTAACTCAGTAGGACATAAAGTCTTTTTTAAAGTGAGATGTATAATATAAAGATAAAAACTTTTCAGATATGGCCAATAAGGATGCAGCTGACAAGACAGCTTATAAATCAGAAGTCACTGATGATGGTAATTTATGAGATGATAATTTGCTGTTTGTCACCATCCCTAGATCCTGTATCTACTCTTTTCTTTTCTGTTGTGGGCCACAGTACACTGATTCATGCTGACCCAGGAGTGGGGTAGAAGTCAGCCTCTGAGCCTCTCTTTAAGGAATGTGTGAATCTTTCCACATTTCCTCTCCTGCTGAGCAAGCAGCACAGCTCCCAAATCAAGGTTGTCCTCCTCCCCAATAATTCTATTTCCTCCCATGACTTTTTCTGGTCTGAGAGTGGTGGGGAAACTGGTGTTATTTTTTGCCCATATACAAGGTACCTCACTGCAAGTGAAAGACACATCCTAACACATTAAACTCACTTCTGTCACTTCGGAAGAGGAGCCTGAAAAGCCAGCCTGAAGTGTTCTCATTGATTTCTGTTGTCATTTCTAGCAATGTTCTTCACAGGAGCTATGCATCAGCCTGAGTCTTAGAAGGAAGACAACAAAGAACAGAGCCTCAACTGACCCTCAGTGAACATGTTAAAATGAAGATGAAGCACCAGCAGAAAATAAGTGTTTCCAGATTCTTTTATTTTGAGTTGTCTATTGCCAGTCCATAACCTAGCTCAGCAATTCTTAATTTTAAGCAATTATTAGAAATGCTTGAAGAGCTCACTCTTTCTATACCCCAGGTTTCTGATTCAGTGGATCCAGAGAAAGACCTGAGAATTCACCATTCTAACAGGTGATACTGATGCTGCTGGTCCAGGGATCAAATTTGTAAGACTCACTGACCTCGTCTCTCCTAACTGATGCAGGTGTAATGCTTTCACACTGTTGATATTCTCTTACCACATCCACTACCTTATTTCATTTCTTTAATCCTATGTCCCTCTACAGAGTGATTTATTAAATTCTCTTTGGTTGAAGTCATCTAAGTGGAAATTCTCCTTCACACTAAGAACCTAACTGATCCATCTTGTAATGAAATTGCTCTTGGCATTGTCCAAAGACTATCAACATATGCTTTCTTTGATGAATGACAGCAAATGAGGAAACTGAGTTTTAAACTAGCTCCTTTGTGGCTAATTTACTTTATATCTTAGATTGAATTTAGATAGCTCCAACCTCATAATCTGAAAGTTCATGATAAAATTCTAAAGACAATGTATACTACTATATCCTCTGAATTTCTTTTAGTTTCTCTTCATAATAGTGTATTGTATTTCTAATTATATTTTACTGTAAAAATGACAGGAATCAGTTTCGATATCCAGAGGAGACAACAAACATGCTAAAGTTTTCCAAGAGATGCACAAAATAATATATAACATATGTTCTTGAGACAAAGTTAACTTGACCAGTAGTGAACTCAGGAAACAATGACAAGACACTTAGCAATGGAATTTTACTACATCTAAATAAGTTTTCAGTCTCCGATCAGTACAAGCACAGCACGAGGAAAATGCAGTAGGGTGCTGAATATTGAATTAGAAGTTTCTGAGTACAACAATTCTGCATTAATTACTTCCATAAAGACTACTGTTCACATATATAAATACAGTGAAATAGGAATTTAAAGATGAAATCTTGTAATGTTTCACCTTTATGGGAAAAAATTTTGTACAAACTTACTGGATATACATTATACTTCATTTTTATTCAAATTTCAGTATCAAACACTATGACTTACTTTCACACAAGGATAAAGTATGTTTAAAGGAGTTCAAACATAATGAAAAATGGGAGAGAATCAGAATGTTTGCCAGTAACAGATTAAAAATTTTATGGTGCATTCATTCAATGCCATTTATATCATTTAAATGAAAGTAAATTACAAAACAATATGCACTAAATGATTCCATTTTTTCAAATGTGCATTTAGGAAATTGTGTACCAGTGTAATAAAACAATAAATATTTGGAGAATGTAAATGTAAAAAATGGTCATTTTATAGTGGTGCAATGACATTCATTTTCTACATTGTATTTTACATATTTTCTGATTATAAATTTCTAAAAAATGTGTGAATATCTATATAAATTTTCTGAATATTTGGCAAAAATAAACTATTATAGTGGTATTTCAAATAAAAGTGATAATAAGAAGCAGATGTAAAAAGGAACTAAAAGTAGAAATACAAAATAATTTGTGACCCACAAGCTTAAAGAGTAGTCTAGAATAATAAAATAATAACAACAAATACCATCAACGTTAATTAATTTTATTAGTTCCTTTCATGATAAAAATTCTCAAATATTTGTTATAGAAATATTGTACCTCATCAACATATTAAAGATCATATATGTCAGGCCCACAGTGAATGCATGTTTAAGCTTAACCTCTAAAAGCTTTTCCCTGAAATCAGGACCAAGGCAAAGATGGCCTATTCTCACTGCTTCTAGTCAATATTAGACCTTTTTTTAATGTACAAGAATGTTTCACATTGTGGAAATTTTACATAACATACAATTTAAATAAGAGATATAATACCAAATAACTATTAAAATTTTGTGTTGTTTCTAGGAGTTTTACTTGTAACTGACATTTTTAACTGAATTACCAGATTAAAGTAAGTATAGATTTCTATTCATAAGTATAGATTTCAGGCTCTTACAGCTAAACACACTTTTTTTTTGGTTGTTTTCTATCAAGGCTAAAAAGAACAAGTTGGAAAAGTGCCACCAACATAGTTGATAAGCAAGAATTAGACACAAAGATTAGAAATATAGGGAACACCAGAGGAAGTGGTGACTTGGGCCTTTCTTGAGCATTCTTCTTGGAATTAACAAATTATCAGATTTTAAAAATGAAAAAGCAAGAGAAATTAGTCAATATGTAAAAAGGCTTTTTTGTTGTTGTTGTTGTTTTGTTTTGTTTTTGTTTTTACTTAGAACTTGGGTTTACCGTTGTACCTGAGGAAGGCCAGAAAGTGCCATCACTCAATCAGTGAAGGAAATAAGCAAATATTCAGAGGGAAAAAGTCAAGCAACAAGCAGAGGGCTTCAAAACAAGACTCCCAGCTCTCTATTTTTTCCTGTGTAATAAATTCCCTTCCAGGATGCTCAATGGAAACAACTGGCTGGTTCCTGCAGATGGATTATGAGTGGTAGACACAGCTGTGTAGATCTGGCACATAGAGATTTTTCCCAGATTTGCCATCTCTCTAACCTCCTTCACCCCACAGTTGTTGCTCAGAGTCCTCTAATCCTCCTCAGAGAACAGGAGTTAAGCCTAGAGCCTGTCTCTCCTACTCTTGCCCCCAAAGATAACCTGCCATCTGAGTTAGTAAGATTATTTCCTTTTTGCTGTTTGAAACAAAGTTTGAAGAAAATATATATAATATAAAGACTTAACGTGTGTATGTATAAATCTATATATGTGTGTGTACACATGAACAGAAAAAATGTTCTAGTTTTCAAGTCAGTTTTAGAGTAAGACTGCCTATCAAAAATCCAAGTACAGAGAAGGGAAGTTGGAAATATAGACCAAATTGTCAACTACACATGTTTCTTGGTATTAAGATTCTGAAATGTCTTTTCTTCCTCCAAATCTCTAGTGATTTATCATGGTGACATGGTGACTTTCCAAAGTCACCTGAGTACCTGAGAGGCTCAGTACCTGAGAGGCATGATAGGAATTTACTACCAATTTAGACCCTATTGATACACTTGATAATGTTTCAGATTGTATAGTCAGAACCTTCAAAAGTCAAAAGATGAGGAAAAAGTGAAGCAGATCTGTTCATTTCTCTTCCAAGGTGGTAAATGAACAAACTGTATACCTGGATCAATAACTCTGGCTGCTGATGTGTAGTATGGGGGAATTCCTGTCTGGTAGAGTCTCTGTAACTGGAACCAGACACAGGAGGGTGGGAATTGAAAGGAGGTTTGAACCAAAGTAAAGATGATACTGCAGTTCAACATTTTCCAAATCTGTTAAATTAAAAAAAAGTTGGCTGAAAAGATTAAAAGTTATTTTTAAAAAGAGAAACTTCTTGGGAAATTGTGCCTTCAATAAAGTTAAACTTGCTTCCATCAGAGCTTTTCAGAACCTTTAATATGCTAACTTCATCACTAATATCCAGTCTCTCTTTCTCTTGGGCTTATTTTATAAGAGTCCATATCCCATTCCTGGAGACTCTGCCCTCATGACCTAATCACCTCCTTAAGGCCCCACCATCTAAAGACCATCATTTTGGAAGCTAAGATTTCAATATACGAATTTTGAGAAATATTCAAACAATATCAATGGAAGCCATATTGCACTAGATGGGTTTGAATGTACACAAGAAAAAAGCAAGGAGTATTGTGATATTGAGTGACATTTGTTAATAAAGCTGATAGCATTTGGCACACTATGTGTTGAGATTATGGCATTTAAGATCATTATGAGTCACTTATAATGTCATAATTTCACAAATCCTTTTGGTGAAAAATAATAATAATTAATGAAAAGAGGAGACAATGAGTGCCTTTACTTTTTTTCTTCTGATTCTGAACAGATGCACTCCAGAAAAATGGTGGTGTCCTTTTGGTAAATCAGAATGTCAGCTGAGTATTTTTAAAAACAAGAAGAAAAAAAAAAAAACTCCTGGACTTTCTCTGAAAGGTTAAAATGGTTTAAGTAAATTTAGTCAAAGTAAATGACATCTAGTGAAGAATACAAGGAAACCATATATATTTATAAATGCGTTCACTTAAATTCTAAACAAGCAATTTACCAAGCTATAATTTCAAGAGATTGTGAAGTGATTCTGACAAACTATATTGAAAATTTTAAGTGGTAAAGAAGTGATGGGTGGACAAAAGAATACAGGTTGATAAAAATATTAATCTAGAGTCTCAGGCATCTTAATGTTACAATCTATGGTTATGAGTAATCGCTTGGAAATGAAAACTCCTCTAAGTGGCTGTTGTCCTTTTCCTGCCCTCACGGTACCTAACCAGCTGTAGCTGACATCAGCTTAGGAAGTAGCCACATTGCTGTACATCAGAAGCTTTAGAGACATGCATTGTCAGCCAGACAACTAGCACATGATGGAGTATTGGGATGCAAGCTTTATTCTCCACACAGGCATGAGGTGAGTTTAGTCATGGTTTTAAAGAATTATTTCATTTAGCAGACCTTACATTCAACTGAATAAAGTGAAATTAAAATGAAATGCACGGAGACAAAATAACAATGTAAGTAGGTTATGAGAATTAACACTAACCAGTGCCTAAACCAGTTCATCCTCTAACATGTCTGACATCAATGTTTTCCAAGATTAATCAATGGCCATAGATAAAGACTGTTCTCGTGTAAGACAAAGAACTATTCAGCATTTTGCTTTAAGATAAATTTGACTCCTTGATTGCATCTCCATATTTCTTGAATCCTTAACAACTACAACAGCAACAAAAAACCCTTTGCCTTTGCATGTCATCTTAACAATGTTCAAGTTCAAGTACTCAGAATACTTGAAACTTTCTGTGTGTTAGAAAAGATAGATTCCTTCATTTCTCCTTTGAATAGTCTTTTACTAAAACCAGAGTTTCTTCCCTTCACTCCCTAATCTCCTGAACAGCAGGCTCAAGGTCATCATCACTCCCCTGCATTATTCTCCTGGTCTTAGTAATATCAGTGTCCATGTAGATGGTTATTTTAGCACTCAAGTCATTCATTCCTTGACTTCAGCTTTTAGTTCTGTCTTCCTTCCTACTGAGATGATTCTCCCTAGAACAGGGGTGGGCAAATTATACCAGTGGGTCGCCATTTGTTTATTCTGCTTTGTTTATAATAAACTATATTTTTAGAGCACACTAAGGTTCACAGCAAAATTGAGTAGAAGGTACTGAGATTACCCATATCCCAAGGCTCATGCTTGCATCGTCCCCCCTGGTGTCCACTAATTAACAATTAGTGAACCTACACCAATACATCATTACCAAGTCAGAGTCTATATTAAGGTCCATTCTTTCAGTTGTACATTCTATGGGTTTGGACAAATTCATAATGACATATTCACCATTATGATATCATATACAGTAGCATCACTGCTCTAAAAATACTATGTGCTTTTCCTATTGGTCCTTCTCACTTCCCTACTTCTAAATACCACTGATATTTTTATTGTCTCCCTAGATTTATCTTTTTGAGAGCATTAGAGTTGGAATACTATAGTATGTTGTCTACTCTATTTGATGTCTTTCGCTAAGAAATATGCATTTGAATTTCCTCTGTGTCTTTTCATGGCTTCATAATTCATTTTCTTTTCATCACTAAATAAAAACATGGTCTGGATGTAGTAAAGTTGATGTATCTACTTGTCTACTGAAGAACATTTCAATTGCTGCCAAGTTTGGGTAATCATGAATTGCTACTATAAATATCTATGTGTAGGCTTATGGGTGGACATAATTTTTTTGACTCCTTGAGTAAATACTAAGAAGTGTACTATGGTTCGAATATTTAGTTTACTCCAAAATTCCTATGTTGAAATCCGAAGTCCTAAGGGGATGGTATTGAATGTGAGGTCTGTGGAAGGAGATAAGGTTATGAAGGCCTAGCTCTCATTAATATAATTAGTACCCTTAAAAAAAAAAAAAAAACCTCAGAGACCTTTCCTAGCACTTCTACCATGTAAGGACTCATTGAAAAAATGACTATATATCATCACACACAGAATCTATTGGTTCCTTGGGCTTCCCAGCCTCCTGTACTGTAATAAATAAATTTCTGATGTTTCAAAGTCACCCAGTCTATGGTATTTTTGGTAGGGTTACCTGAACAGACTAAAAACATGATAGGTGGATCATATGAGTAAGTTATACTTTCGTAGGAAACTGCCACCTTGCCTTCAAGGTTGCTGTGCCATTTTACATTCCCACTAGTAATAATGAGAGTTCCTGTTACTCCACATTTCACCCAGTATTCTGTGTTGTCAGTGTTCTGAATCTGGGTTACCCTCATGGTTGTAGTACTACCTCATTGTTTTAAGTTGCATTTCCATAAAAACTTCTGACGCTGAATATTTTTCATAAGCCTTCTAACCATCTATATAACTTCTTTGGTGACATGTCTAGTAAGATTTGGGGCCAATTATTTAATTGGGTTGTTCCATTTCTCATTGTTGACTTTTAAGAGTTTTATTTATATGTAGCATAACTGTCCTTTATCAGATATGTCTTTTGCAAATATTTTCTCCAAATCTCTGTCTATCTTTTCTTTCTCTTAACAATGTAAGAGCAGAAATTTTATCTTTGACGAAGTCTAGCTTACCAGTTTCTGTTTTTCAAAGTTTGGTGTTGCATTTAAAAAGTTACTGCCGGCCTGCGCGGGCGCTGGCTCGCGGGCTCCCTCGTGGTGGTCCTGCGGGCTGGTGGCTCCGGGCGTGGGGCCGGGCGCCCACAGCCATGATTGGGGAAATGCACGCCTGGAGAATGCTTTTTATGAGACACCATGTTGCATCGCCTTATAAGAAACAGATTCAGGAGGCTCTTTGGAGTGGGTTTGTTAATTGAAATCCAGTTATCAAAACTGACTCCAAAAGAAAGAACCTGACAAACCAGTAACAATGGAATAAATTGGAAAAGTTGCCAAAAAGCTATCATCCCTCACACCACCAGGCTCAGCTGCTGTCACAGGTTAAAAAAATCCTTCATGAAGAAGAAAGATCTTAAGCAACATGATGGATTCAGAAGCTCATGAAAAGAAGCCACCTATCCTTACATCTTCAAAACAAGACATCTCCCCTCACATTATAAATGTTGGTGAGATGAAGCGTTACTTGTGTGGCTGCTGCGCAGCTTTCAACAACGTAGCCATCATGTTTCGCATTCAGAAGATCCTTTTTCGACAGCAGCTCTATGGAATCAAAATCCGCGATGCGGTGCTTCAGTTGAGGAGGGATGGATTTAGAAACTTGTATCATGGAATTCTTCCGCCATTAATGCAGAAAACAACCACCCTGGCACTTATGTTTGGTCTGTATGAGGATTTGTCTTGCCTTCTCCAAAAGCACCTCAGTGCCCCAGAGTTTGCAACGCGTGGCATGGCGGCAGTACTTGCAGGGACAACAGAAGCCATTTTCACTCCATTGGAAAAAGAGTTCAGACATTGCTTCAAGACCACAAGCATCATGACAAGTTCACGAACACTTATCAGGCTTTCAGGGCATTGAAATGCCATGGAATTGGAGAGTATTATCGAGGTTTGGTGCCCATTCTTTTCCGCAATGGATTCGGCAACGTCCTTTTCTTTGGTCTTCGAGGTCCCATTAAGGATCACCTGCCTACTGCAATGACTCACAGTGCTCATTTGGTCAATGACTTTATCTGTGGAGGTCTATTGGGTGCCATGTTGGGATTCTTGTTTTTTCCAGTTAATGTTGTAAAAACTCGCATACAGTCTCAGATTGGTGGGGACTTTCAGTCTTTCCCCAAGGTTTTCAAAGCAATCTGGCTAGAACGGGACAGCAAACTGACAAATCTTCAGAGGTGCCCATCTGAGTTACCATCGGTCTCTCATCTCTTGGGGTATAATCAATGCTACTTATGAGTTCTTGTTAAAGGTTATATGAGAAAAGTCATTGGTGAAGTGCCATGTATCAACTAATAGACCTAAGAATGTAGTTTAATCTTATTCCTAATTGGCTCAAATATAAGTTGGTGTCACTGAGTCCAGGCTGCGCCATTTATGGGCAAAGTTAATTTCCTTAAGCCTCAACAACAAAAATAAAACAATAAAAAGTTTCAGTAGGAAAATTTAAGGGTTTTATTTTGTTTGTTTGTTTTGATCATAACCCAAGAGCTTTAGGCTAATTGCCTGGAAAATGTCTGTCTGATGACCTTTGGCAGGGTAACTGAAGAGTGAAGATACATATGATTCTTTTTTCCAGAGTAGCCTGAAGACCATTATTGAAACGTGAATGCCTGAGACCAGCCAGAGAGAATGCTCTAGGGCCCTGGACTTCTCAGGCTTACTTTGTTACTCCATTTCTTGCTTCTTGGCCTTCAGGAGCACTTGCCAAGGGTAGTCTTCATTGAACTCCAGCATGTACATGGTAGGACAAAGAGAAGAAAATGAGCTAATTAGGTGTAGGTGTTTCATGATGAATTGTTGGTGTTAGTTTTGAAACTAAGCACCCATTGGGATGTGATTATCTAAACTGTGCCTGTTTAGACTTGGCAGAATCAAGCAGCTAATGAAAGTTCCTGTTTTGCTTTCTAGCTTTGAAAGTTCTCTGTTTAATTCTGAATATGATTTTAAGCCCTTCCAAAATATCCTTATGTTAGTTTTACTGATTTCTTTGCTAAAAGATGGCGGGCTATAAGTATTTCATCCCATTAAGAGGCCGTAATTGGGCTGGGGCTGTAGCTCAGTGGTAGAGTGCTTGCCTTGCACATGCGAGACACTGGGTTTGATCCTCAGCACCACATAAAAACAAAGATTGTGTCCATATACAACTAAAAAAAATTTTTTAAAAGGTTGTAATTGCATATGGATCATACTCTTTTATCTTGGTTTTTTTAAAATTACTGGTGCCAACTTAGCCAAGGGCTTGGAGGGTTTTCCCCCTTGAGTAGTAATACATCATATTCAAGCATCCTGTCCTCTTGAAACTACTTTTAAAAAATGAACACTTCCATAAAGTTTTAAAAAAATAAATAAATAAAAAGTCACTGCCATACCCAAGATCATTTAGATTTTCTCATTTGTTATCTTTAACCTTGTTACACTTTGTAGTTTTGCATTTACATTTAACTTTTGTTAAGAGTGTGTGATACGCTTATAGTTAACTTTTGTTAAGGGTGCAGGATCTGTCTCTCCCCCAACCCTACATATAAATATCCGATTGTATGGGCACCATTTGTTGAAAAAACTAACTTCTCTTTATTGTACTAGTTTGAACTTCTACCAAAAATCAATTGAAAATGCTTATTTGGGTCTATTTCTGGGCTCTCTGCTCTATTTATCTTTAAATATGGATAAATTTATGGTATGATATGGTCCACCTATCCATGAACATGTTGTATCTCTCCATTTATTTAGTTATTCTGTTTTCTTTCATCAGAATTGTGTAATTTTCCTCATACAGGATCTTGTACGTATCTTGCTAATTTATACCTAAGTATTTCATCTTGAGAGTGCCATTGTAAATGGTAATACACTTTAATTTCAGATTCCATTTCTTCACTGCTGGTACATAAGAAAACAATTGACTATAATAATTCTATTTCATACATTCTCTCTCTTTTCATAATATTTACTTGGAAAAAAATTCAAGCCTGTATAAATATTCTCCATCTGTTTTTGTTGTTGTTGTTTGTTTGGGGGTTTTGTTTTGTTTTTTGTTTTGCTCCGTACTCTGCAGTTGAATATAACTGGAGAAATACACAAAACCACATCGACCAGTTTCTTTTTTACTTCATAACAACTATTCTATTTCTCTGACAAATTCATTCTCCTTGACACTTATTTCATAGTTTTATGCATCCTCCTGAAACTGTCATGCCTCCTATGTCTCAACAAATGAGGAAAACAGAAGCAATCAGAAAAGACATTCCACATACTCCTACCATCTCAAAGATATTATGCCCAGAACATGTGAATCAGTAGAAAATATTGCTCAATATCTTACATCCAAAATATGACAAAAAAATTATTCTTCTGTGATCATTTCCAATTAGAAATTTAATTCCACTTTAGTATAAATATTATTTTGAGACAAACTTACAGAACATACAAAATGGACCAGGCAAAATTCTAGAGGTTTTCAGAGTATTGTGACTTTTAATCCTTCCCACAACTGTTAGATTGTCTGCATTTTGCATGGAGGAAACTGAGACACAAAGAGTACCTTCCCCCAAGTCATGTGGCTTAACCACTCTGCTCTCCTCTAGAAACCTCTTTTTATTCTTTTATTTTTAGGGTTAATTCCTTTCACTCAAGGAGTTTTCCACCTTTATCAGATTCTTCCAAAACTATGACTCCTATTGCAAGTATAATTCAGACACTATCATTGCCTCTCAAATAGATACAACACAAAAATAGTCATAATGATAACAAATAAGCACATGAATGAGTGTTCTAAATCATTAGTCATCTATAAATTTCAAATTCACAAAAGGGTATACATTTTACACCCCCTATCATGGCTAAAATTAAAACAGATGGCAATATCAAAAGTTAATAGATGGGGATGTAGAGCAACTAGAATGCTCACGTTACTGGTAGATATATAAAATGTTTCAACTCTTTTCAGGAATGTTTCGCAGTTTTTTGTAAAGGTAAACATAGCCACCTTCACAATTTTTCAATGTGCTGTCTTCAGGTCTACCTGTTTAATCCCCTTCTCACCCAGAGATGATTGCCTGCTAGAGAAGGGAAGACTGCTCCAACTCTGAAGACAGCCTCAGCCTCTCTCTCATTTCATGTTTCCAGACCAGAGGACTTTAAAGCAAACTCCAGACTTCAGATTATTTTACTGCACATAATTCTGTATCTTTAACAAGTTCCAATTCTAGTCAAGGTGAAATAAGCACACACTTGCAGTCCCCTCCCCCAGAATGTAACTACAAATACTAGATAAAATGCACAAGGTAGTCATTCCACATTATCTAAGTGGTAACTGGAGGATGAGGGAAGGAAACCAGTACCTGAAGTCACTGAACTGATAGTTTGCATATATTGTTCCATTAGTATCTCTTGGGCTGGACCCAGAAGCATCATACAATGTGGACCTATGATCAACATCTGGACAGAAAATGTTCTAAGAGAAATTTCCTCTTTCTGGTCCAAGGTGTAGAAAAGTCTGTTATGGATCAGAGATAGTGTGGTAAAACTCATGATTTTTTTAAGAATGTGTTGTTCTTTGCATTTCCCTTCACCCTTGGTCTTCAGGAAATCCTGTGACTATAGTGGAGGTGATAGCACAGCAGATGGGCACATGCAAAAATTCCAAAGATAAGACATTTTCTGTCTGGGTAAAATATTCTTTTAACTGTATGGGATAAAATTTCCTTTTTCTTTCTCCCACTACTTAGATAAATAAACACAGTCACACAAAGGCACAAAATAAAGAAACAAAAGCCAAAACAAAAGCATTATAGAAAGAAGAAAATGTTCAGGGAGATCACAATGAGGTAGAAATTGGAATTAAGATAGAGGTTGTGCAAGGTTGTGAATAAACTCCTTGACTCACCACCACGCTGGGCAAGCTTGGATCTGGCCATGCAATATCCAACCAAAATTACTGATATTATCACTATGATGTAAAAAAGAGCCAGAGTCATATAAGGTAACATCAGAGTTTTCAGAATATAACCCAAATTACCTGAAATAACAGTACAGTAAAAATTTAATAGCTCACATTTAAGATAATCAACCAATGCCAAATTTAGGGTGGCAGCAATATTGGAATTATCATACAAAAATTTTTCATATTAGTCATTAAAATCATGCTCTAAGAGGTAACAATGAACACATTTTAAATCAATAGGGGAGGTCTGGCCCAGAGCGGCTGTAGTCACTGGTTCCTGCGGGGAGTTTGGACCCTTCGGCGCAATTTTGCAGCTTCCCTGGCAGAGGGCAACCATCTGTGGCTGCCTGAGTCCTCAGAGCTGAGCTCCAGTCTTCTGGTCTTCCCCACCAATGCGAGGCGTCTCCTGAGGAGGTCTGGCCTGGAGTGTAGGCAGTCACCAGCTCCAGCAGGAAGTTTGGGCCCTTTGGTGCTATTTTACACCTTCCCTGGCAGAGAGTGAACACCTGCCACTGACTGAGCCCCCAGCGAGGAGCTCAGGCCTGCCTGAGTTCTCAAGCCCAGTGTCTCCATCACTGAGCACAGTTTTGTGCCCCCACCCCAACTTGGTCTAGGGCCCAGGTCCACACCCTGGCCCGGGATCTAGCACCTTGCTGTATCTGATTGTCTATCAAAACCAGGCTGCCTCTGCCCAGAAGCATTGAACATTCCCGACCTGGAGGTAGTGGGACAGCAGCTTTCTTGGGTCACCACTTGATCAAGCACATCGCAAATATCAGGTGAGTTACTGAAAATCTGCAGGGACGCTTTAAGTCTTTACAGGGAAATCGCAATCCCTCGGATTCGCACTACTAGAGGAGAAGATACACGAGCAACATGAGAAAACACAGGAAGAAAGTGTCCCAAACAAACCTAGATGATACATCAAGAGAACCCAAAGACAGCATGGTAGAAAGAATGACAGAAAGGGAGTTCAGAATGTTCATAATTAAAATGATCTGAGAAGAGAATGATGTGACGAGAGAACAGTTTCAGGCTATGAATAATCAGCTAATAGAGCAATTGCAGGAAGCAAAAAATCATTTCAATAAAGAGATAGAAGTTCTGAGAAAAAAACAAACAGAAATCCTTGAAGGAAACAAGGAAATGAAGGAAACAATAAACCAAGTTAAAAACTCAATAGAAAGCATAATAAACAGAAGATATCACTTGGAAGACAGAACCTCAGACAATGAAGACAAAATATTTAATCTTGAAAACAAAGTCGAACAAACAGAGAATATGGTTAGGAATCATGAACAAAACCTCCAAGAAATAGGGGACATCATGAAAAGACCAAATTTGAGAGTTATTGGGATTGAGGAAGGCACAGAGATAAAAACCAAGGGTATGAATAATCTGTTCAAGGAAATATTACAGAAAATGTCCCAAATATGATGAATGAGATGGAAAATCAATTACAAGAGGCTTACAGGACAACAAACACACAGAATTACAACAGATCCACACCAAGGCACATTATAATGAAAATACTTAAGATACAAAACAAAGATAGAATTTTAAAGGCTGCAAGAGAAAAGCATCAGATTATCTACAGAGGGAAACCAATACGGATATCAGCAGATTTCTCAACCCAGACCCTAAAAGCAAGAAGGGCCTGGAAAAACATACTTCAAGCTCTGAAAGAA
>JAJEJO010001195.1:0-13638 GCA_020662805.1 Glaucomys volans
CGAATTAAGGAAATAGAAAAATATATCTTTCTCAAAACCAATTTTTATTTTCTCAGGGTGTCCAACTTTCCAATTTTTGCAGCCCTATTATTTCTTCAAATTCATGATTTCCACACATTCAACACCCCTCCCCCCGACACACCTTCCTTCTGTATTCTGAATTCTGGCAAGGAATTCTTTGAAAGTTTTGGTGATTATCAGGGAACAGTTCACAATTTTAGTTCAAAAATTGTTCCCAATTAGCCTTGAGGAAAAAAAAAAAGGGAAATCAAAACTCTTCTTTAGTCCTTTTGCTCCATTCTGCAAGGACCAAATTAGTAGGGTCTAGGGGAGTATTCTCTGTGTGTGTTCCTCCCAGTCCCTTGTCATTCCCTGGAATGTTTTAGCCCATTGCCTGTCCACTCCTGAAGTGCTCAAGTAACTACACTCAGCTCTGGACTGAGGAGTAGTTAACACAACCATGTGTTCTGGATTAGTTCTTAAACATTTCTTTCAATCTAACTTAGATAAAGAATTACCCCAAAATAGTCAACAAAAATCTGTGGATATTAATTATGGACCATTTTGCTAGAAACTGCCTTGGAAAAATGTAAAAAGGGCCAACTATCATTCTAAAATCTGATCTTACCTGTGCCTGAGTTTTATTTCTAATACTCTGTGATTTTCATGTTCTTTAAAAATAGAGCTAACTAATTTGACACATAAATCTAAAAGTGCAAATTTTAAATATATTTGAACAAAGCAGAGGACATTTGCTAGAAATCATTATCTGGTACCAAATGCACAATACAGGAGTGTGGGAGAATGTACTACATTTGTGAATCCTGGAAAGGAAAATGAAGTAGGGTCTACACACATGTCCACTGTCTTTGCTATCTTGACTAAGAAGTTGTTCCATTTAGCTTTTGCTGTACAACTAACTCACCCCAAATGGAATGGCTCAAAGCAATAATAATGTTGTATAGCTGACAATTCTGTAGGTGGGCTTGATCGTTGTTCTGGTCTAGACCAGTTCTTTCTAGATTCTCTCACCAATGGTCTGGGCAGCCCAACTGGGTACTGGGTGATCTCAGAAGCCTCATGACTACAAAACCACAGGACTGGCAGTTGGCAGGCTGATGGATCCTCAGATAAGATGTCTCTTTCCGGCCACGTGTTAACTCAGCTTTGCTTACATGACAGTCTCAGATTTCCAAGCACAGATAGAATAAGCTCTGAACTATTTTCTTTGTGTCACATTTTATAACATCCCACAGGAGAGAGCAAGCCAAATGATAAAGTGTAGATGCAAGCAGTGGAGAAATAAACTGAATCTCTTGATCAGAAGGGCTTCAAGATTAATTGCAAAAAAAGTAAAATAAGATAGGCATGCATATGGGCAGGTTAAAAACATCCACAACTACTTTTCTACTTCTGCAATCTACATTGTGAGGTATTTGCTATGAAGCCTCAGATACTGTCGAATAAGAAGCCACTGGTGGCCACTTTCCTATCTTTCTGTGTTATTTTTGTAAATCTTAGAGTATGCCCTCAGTCATCACAATTTTCATAGAGACAAAATATTATCTTTTCATGCCCCCCCTAGGTTTCTGTGTAAATATTTTCCACTAGTGCTCAGAAGGGGAAATAATACTGACTTCATGATTCTATGTCATCCTGTTGTTTCAAGACATCTCTAGAGCTAAAAACAATAGAACAATATTTTAATTTTAACAAAATCAAAGCATCTTATGGTATTTGAGAGTCAGCATCTATATGTCAGAATTCTCATTTTTTTCTTTGTAATGCTACGATTTATGGGTTGTTCATACACATAAGTATCTCTGAAGAATTTCCAGGAATCTAGTGAATGATGTTTACAATAATTCCCCTAATAAATCATAAATTTGAAACAGTTGTCAAAGTCTTATGAGGAAGTTAGATAACATAAAAAATCTCTACAAATTTTTTAAATTCTGAAGTTTCTTCTAGAATACCAGGACTAAATTGTGTTCTCATAGTAAACTCTCTGGAGATGGGGAAACAGTCATTGAGTGGATTCTGTCCAATTGTTGGTGAACTTGCCCATTATATTATGTCTTCTTGCTTATTGTACTTATTCATATTATTAACTTATTGACTGTGATATTAGAGAGAGAGAAGGGGATAGAAGAGAAAGAAGAATAATGAAGAAAGATGACTTACTATAAAATGTAGTAGCTACCTTGTCATGATTTTTTTCAAAATATTTCACAGATCATTAAAAATGTCCGAAGATTTTTTTTAAAAAGAAAATAAAACATGGGTAACAAAATCATTTGAGAGTGAATAGCTATAATCTCCTTCCTTCTTAGATATTTATCATATATATTAGAAAAATTAAATTATCTGAAAACTCATTAAAAACACTTCTCGAATGTGATCAAATCAGCTCATCCTACTTTAAAGAATAGGAACTAGATATGGAGTGGGGGCAGGAAGTCAATGTTTCTAATTGCAAACAGAAGTTGTGGCCATTGGATTTACTTTCCCTATAGTACTATGAAACCTAGCTTCAATCTAAGATTCGCCCAAACGAGAAAGTAGAGAACTAGTTTAGAATCCCCATCCAGAAGGAGTCACTATAAAGATTATTGTGCTCTAAAGGGAGATAATAAGAGAGAAGTTGGTGATTAGAAATTCCAACCAATTCTTTGGCTTCACCATTAAATTTACTGTATTTTCCACAATTATTCAGTGTTCATTTGAAAGTATGTATGATTCTCTGGAAAACTAAGGATAGTTCAGAGAGGACTTGTGACCATATAAAAACCATTCTTGAAGAATTTCTTACTTATACTGCATCATTAGTAGTTGGTGAGGAAAATAATGATCACAGTAAGTTAATATTAGCTTAATTAAGTTACCAAAGAATTCTAATGATTTCTTCTTGTGAAAAAATGTATAAGATTTTCATAAGTGACTTCTATGTCTTTCACATCATGATTTATCCAAATAATTTTATATTGTGTTACAATAATTTAACTGGCTACTAAATAGTAAGCCCTGGCCATTCTTGGCCCTCCTTCATAGTCTTCATCCATCCTCACCTTAATTTCCATTTGAACACTAGAACTTCTCATCTCCAGTGAGACTTGTGTAATGAAACCACTACTTCCATGAACACCTTCTCAACCAACACACAAAACCCACACACATATGTAAACTATTTATGAGACTCTAGAGAAGTAATCACACTAGTTTTTCTACTATTTATTACAAAATAACTTCTACTTTGATCTTTTAAAATCTTTCAGTAGATGGTTGAGGTTAATATTATAGTATAATAAGAAATACTTAGATATTCATTAGCCACAGTTCTTAATCCCTTTTGTTGGTCATGAATTAAGATAGACCTAAGTCTCTGAGGTAATGATGGGCACAATATTAGTAACATCCTTGGATTGTGGTTTGATTTTATTGGGAATTTCCTGCCCACTGAAAGTTTGGGTTTTTGTTTGCATTTCAGAACACTTGGCAACAAGAAGGGAAAACCAACCATATATCTCTCTGCTCCATTCTGTGACTGACTTTATTTCTCACTCCTTGACTTCTGCCTATATCCTTTGTTCCTCTATAACCTTTTCCTTGCTCATTTCTCTCAAAACATCAAAGCAAAAAAAAAAAAAAAAAGGAATGTATCTTTCATTTGCTTATTTACTCTTAAGGGTCAGACACACACTTGTCTCATATGTTTGAAAAATTATAGGTGGAAATATTCCATAATAGTTAGTGACTAAATATATTTATCAGATCACATAGACCAGCACCTACCTCATTAGAATCATTGCATATTTTCATCCAATGTAGACAGAATATGGTCACTTATATTACTAGTAATCTACTATTATCCAGGAAAATAAATACAGATTCTGTAAGAATTTCTTCATGCATAGAACGATCTATGTTAATTTCCTTCTACATAAATTTGATAATCATATAATACTTCTCCTCCATGTTATATATCTTAGGCCTTCTTCCTTTTAATGTAACATTCTGTAGAAATGCACCCCTGCTCACAATGAAAATAATATCTCATGTTTACATAAAGCATATTTTATAACTCACTGACTATATTATAAAAATATCTCACTTCATGTTAGAAAAACAAAAAAAGAATCTGAAATATTTGTTCCACAAATAAGAAGGATCTCAGATCCACATAGATGATTTCAGTTCTTTACAAAGCAATAAAATTAATCACAAAGCTATTAAATTGTACTTCATTTGTTTTTCCATTCAATGTTTTCCAAGATTTTTGAACTAATAACCTACTTGAATAAATGAAACCTTTCTTATAAGAAAAAGGAGTGAGAATTCCTACAACCAGATGAGTCTGTTATTATCGCCACAGACTCAATAGGGAAGTCTGATCTACAAGTGCCTCACTTAATCATGATTTAAGAGACTGTCCACTACATACCAATGGATCTAGAGGGCATTCTATCACTCAGCTTCTATCTTAATTCTTTTTCCAGCAGTAACTCAATTGTATGGAACACAGAAAACTCACATAGATGTAATTATATGTGATATTAAAGATTATTGATATCACAGAACTAATAATAATGCAATATTCTCTCAATTTGAATGTAAAATTATATGTCCATCCTACATTATGTTAAAATTATTGTCAAATACTTTTTCACCCTATGTAATTAAAATCAGTCAAATCTCATGCTTTAAATGTTTTTTTTAAAGCATACAAATTTATTTAGTGTAAATTTTATGTGATACAAGATGATCCAGAAATGAAGACCCAGAGGATAATTACTAAACAGGTACTTTTAGGTATTTTAGGTTCTTCTATGCTTGCATAAAGGTGAAGGAGAGGAGCTCCTGCATCTTTAAAAGGCTATTAAATTTCCTTCAAAATTGTTGTTTTTTTCCATCTAAGGCCTTCCAAAAAAAAAAAAACCTACAGGAAACCAGACAAATCTCCAAGTTACTCAATCTTTAGGTGACTTAGTGTACACTTTGCTCATTCCAGCACTAAATTAAAAATATGGAACGCTTCACGAATTTGGGTGTCATCCTTGGGCAGGGGCCATGCTATTCCTCTCTGTACCATTCCAATTTTAGTATATGTGCTGCCGAAGCAAGCACTAAATATTTTAAATTACATGTAATGCATTAGAATTGAAGAACATGCCCATATTTATCTTTCAAAATTGTTCACAATCATCTGAAAAATCATTATAAATTGGTCATAACTATATAAAATATAAATTTTCCTCCAAACTTAGGTATTTTAAATGTTCCTCTTGGCTTGATGGACTTGTTAAAAATGGAATCTATGTTGAACTCAAGCAGGGGCCTACACACATTTGTGCTAATTGTTGATGCTGTAAACAGTACTGATTATCCATCATTTTCTCCTTTAGTGAGTTTTCTAAGCTTTAGCTAGAAGTATTCGGCAAAACTGTTTTAAACAGTAAGATTATGAACAGTTAAGAATGATACATTGAAAAATGCAGCACTCTTCATTTTGTTTTCTTTTTGACTTTTTGGCCTGCCTGTCTAGGCAATCCATTCTTCAAAATCATATGGAGAACTAAGAGCTGTCAAGGAAAGAAGTGGAAACTGAGAGAATTTCACTGAGATATTTGTACCAAGAATAGTCAGAAAGGGGGAAAAAAAAAGAGTACCATGTTTCTAAGGGATACCATCTTGAGCTGTGATCCTGTCAATTCTTAGTACTCAAGTAGGGTCACTTCCCAATGACTGACTGTCAGGTCTCTGGAGATAACATAAAAGATCGGGAAAAAAAATGGTGTTTGTGAGTTTTTAATAAGTTATCACCTTATTCTTCTTTCAGATTTCATCTAGGGACCTTACAGAGCTAGAAAATGATTGGCCATGTTAACGTTCTTAAAAACTAAAATGCTTAAAAGTAGCATTGAAAATATTATTGGAAATGATTTTGGAATTTTTTGTATATTCTTACAGTGTCATTTATCAATTGGCATGTGGTTATCACCTGACATATAGAGTGCACATATTTCCATTAAAAAGTTTTGTTTTCTACTTGAAAACAGATTTAGAATGAATATCTTTGTATTTTTTCTTGGCCTTTATCTGCCATCCTTTTTCTTCATAAAAAAGAGTCAAGGAATAAGGCTATAACTGATGTTTTAGAATGAATTTATAAGAGTAATTCTGAATCAAAAGACAGGTGATATTGGAACTAGCGAGCAAACTCTTTGGGTAGGCACTGAGCAATTGGTGTGGTGCCATCTATAAACCACAGAGTAGGGCCCACAGGAGCACTATTTTCAGTCCATTATCTTGGTTATCAGTAACCTCATTTTCTTAAAGCAAGAATCATATGCTTTGTTCTATTCTTTCCTTATTGTTTAGCCAGGAAGAAATAGGGTTTTTAGCACTCTTGACATTTAAGTTTCTGCTTATAGACTTAGGATCAGTCACCATTCTTGGCAACTGAAAAATGAAGGACAGAATAGTTATATCTCCTCTTCATATTTCTGTCATATAATATGGAGAAATTATTTAAATACTTGTGGCAGCTTTCCATGAAAATTGCTATCTTGAAAACACACACACACACACACACACTCCTAAGACAACTATGTGGTTATATTTTTTTTAATTGTCTCATTCTACTCTTCATTGTTCCCAGGTTTTTAAGTAGTTTCTGTTTCATTTTTATTTCCCTAGAGCTTCCTTTCAATGTTCCCCATGACAATCAAAAAAAAAGTTTTTGAAGATGGAAAGCTAAGCTTACCACTTATCTTAAAAACCAACATTTCCTGTGCCCTACAAGTCTCTCAAGCCTCATTATTTACTTCTATATCCCCACTCCCTTTCCTGCACCATGTGTATGTACATATGCCTTTAAAAATGTTTTAGGTTTTGGTAAATTACTGATTTTTCACATTTTCTATTTCTGCTGTTGGAGATTTTCTTCCTGCCCCCATCTGGGTTCAGAGCTCTGCATCTGTGTTCTGGTAATAATTCGTGCTTCTGAACCTGACCTTATCCTAGCTCTCTCCTCTCACATGAAGAGATTCATTTGTACCTTGAATGGAAAGGAAGTTTCTTTGTGGATAGTATATATTCCTAAGTTCTCAACATCTAACAGAAGACTTACCACTGGAAATTGCCTAACCTATAAATAAGTATTCTCCACTGCCCATGACAAAATTATGATATGACTCCTTGTTACTCTTGGGATGTTTAGGTCTTTGCTCCATGTGATTGTGTGAGTTAGTCTCCTAGGTAGAAGGATACACTAGTATGCACTACTATTTTCAGACATAAACTTCTAATTGTACAAAAGAGATAGCATTTTGAGTGGTATGAGTTTAGAAACTCTAAAACCATTCTGAAAAAAAGATTTCCTTAGACACTTTCATTCTTAAAATTGGAGAATTGGACCAATAATTCAGAATCTTAAAATGCAAAAGAACACACATTGAATGGTTTGCCTTATCTTCAGTGTCCTATTTATGTCCCTATGGAAAGTGTACTTTGTGGAATTCAATAGAATTGAGTTTCATATTATACTGAACTAGTGTCTTAATTATTTGGTGGTTACCTCATCTATGAAAAGATGATAATAATAATAATAATAATTGTATGATATAAGAAATAATACAGAATGGTTGAGAAAACAATGATTTTCTAGAATAAAATTGCTTATATTCCAATATCAAATAAATAAGTATATATGCTGTGAGATCTTGTGTGTATTACTTGACTGCTCTAAAGCCTTAGACTTCTCATTCATCTGTAAAGGAATAAAATTACCAATAATTCTGCTATTAATAACAAAAATATGTATCTTACTGAGTTGTTCTGAGGATCCAGAGTCAACCCCAGAAAATAGTGAATAGTCTAAAGTTTTTTAAGATTCTATTGCTTCACTCTCACTGTAAAGAGTAATACACAAATATTTCTTTTATTATATGTTAAGAATGTAACCAAATATTATCTTTCATAGAGTAGAAATTCAATAAATCATTGGACTTAGACATTCTTTTCATAGGTATTTATTATACATAAAGCATTTAGCCTTATCTTTGCAGACATTTGGAGTCAATTTCCATCTTTCAAAAGGCTATCAAAATACTGGTTTATGGAGCAGTGGAGTCTCTTGGGGATGTTTATAAATTCAGTGTGCCAGATTGTGAATTAAAGTCACATCATTTAGAGTTTGTTTTATCTTTGCTGTACAGTAATGAATCCAAGAGGTTCATGTGAAAGAATTTGAACTTAATATCCTGCTCCCCCCAAAGCCATTAATTTTAGAAAAAGAGATAGTAACAGGATAATAATCTTTCTCTCTATTCATACATTTGGGTGTGAGCAGGAAGAAAAGAATATAATTCCATGGGGAGATCCTCTTAAGAGTGATAATTCCCAAAGCTGTTGAAAATACCTCCCAGGTTAGCAATAGCTTACACTGGGCCTCAAACTCTGAAGCCTATCCCCAAACAAGTAACATCAAACTTATGCATACTCCAACATTTTTCAGCTTCAGTCATTAGATTTCAGAAAACATATGCAAAATATTCTCCAAAATCAATTATACAGCAGAATAATACTGATATTGAAATATTAATAAAGGTCCTATGAGACTTCAGTTATTTTTGCTCCAAACATAGTAAATTTCTCCTCATGTATTATACATTGTTTAAATTTGTGTAACATAAATAATACATAACTAAATAATTTATTTATAAGAAATACACTTTTTGTTCACCTTTTCTAGTTTCACGGCACATTGTTATTCATATTCCCCAGATGAGCTAGTCCACCTGTGTCAGCTGTGGACTGGTCAATGTGTATAAAATGTGAGAACTATTAAGATGACTTATATCAACTTTTGAAACATACTAAGAAGCATTAAAATGTTTAATTTAAAAAGTATACATAAATGTTCATGGATTGATCTTTTTTATCCAATTCAGTATATTTTCTCTTGTAAATACAACATATTCATTTGAATTTAGTGCAATCATTATATAGATAAAAGCCTAATGTTGAAAAAAAGAGCAGAATGCAAATCCTAAGATCTTAAGAGAGTAAATAATGTTCTTAATTTGTAAAATAGTTCTCCAAAATAAGCTCTTGGAAATAGGATACAATTTCCTGACAAGCAAAGTTTTTCGGTTTTTTTTTTTTTTTTTTTGGAAGGATGAATCTCATTAATCTTAAAGGATTATTCCAGTAAGAATTCCAGAATTCACCAGATTAGCCAACATTAGCAAAAAAAAATACCTAATATTCTTTAGTGTATGAACTTATCTAGAAGAGTTTTAGGAAATGTCAGTCCAGTGAAGTTCACTCATTTATTTCATTTTCTGTGAATTAAAAATACAAGCAAAATGTTTCACTAGTATTCTATTCAGTCAAAATGCAGCCAGATTAATTCTTTGATTTGAACAGGATTTCATTTTCACATGAGGAGCTACAAAATAAAATCAGAAATATATTGACAGTGTTTATCATAGTATTTCCAGTTTTTGAACAAGATGTCCACAGGAATTACTTTTTGATAAAATAATATACAATAACAGCAGGAATATATTATTTATTTCTCTTAAAAATAATGTTACAGATATGCACAAGTGGTATGTGAGTCCAAAAAGGTGAAGGTCTGTTTTGTTTACTCTGGATCTGGGTAGACACAAATTAAAAAAATGTGCATGGGTATCTGTGCCCAAATGTTCTCTTCTAGGTTCCTCTTCATTTTATTTTTAGGAAATTCTCCAGCCCATATCTGATATAGTCCAACATATCATCACATAAAACCAGTGTGAACCAGTGTGAACCTAATAATTACAATGATGTCATAACAGAGCAACAATTTGCATTTATCAAGTAGTTCTAAGATGGAATTAGATATTTTAAGTAAATTTTCATTTAACAAATTAATTTGATTAATTGATCTCATTTTACCCATAAAAAGTTACTGCTTTTACAAAAGATACTAAAGCATAAAAGTCATAAGACATGTCAAACTGAAAACAATTACTAATACCAAAACCAATGTTTATATTTGCAAAAGCAAAAAACAAAAACAAAAATAAAACAAATAAAACAAACCAAAAAAACCTAACAAGTAGAAGAATCTTTTAGCCATTATATTATATTAATCCATTACCTCATGGTTACTGTCATTCCTAGAGAACCAGGACTTATTTATTTCTAACATTCCTGTGTATTAAAAATGTCCTATAAAACCCATGGTAGACAATACTCTATTGGTAGAAGTCTCAGACACATTTCTCACTCACAGTTAAGTATCTTCAGCTATGGACTTTCTAAGGATTTGGTTTAAGGCATCCCCAGTGACTAACAGTGAAGGAGGTTTCTTTTCCCCAGTAGACATGTATTTCATCATGCTGAGCAAGTGGCAGTCAGCATACTTTCTCTTCCTTGTTTTGTTCATGAAATTCCACACCCTCTTGAGCAAAGTCACTAGGATCCAAAAGAAGCAGACTACCTTGTAGTCAAGTTAGGGTCAAAAAATTCAAGGAGCTAACTTACAGCAACATTTTGTAGGTTTGTTGGATGATTCTTTGATTAGGTCATTCCTGTAAAGAGTGATTTTTCAGATTGCAATATTTACTGATTTTAAATGTTCCCTTATTTTCCAGTTTCCTTGAAAAAAGAATAAAACTCTGCTGATGAAATGAATGTGAAGAGGATTCATTGTAGGGGACCTGCCAAAGTCTCTTCTTACACTTTCTCTTCCTTTCCCTTCTCCTGTACTTCATTCTCTCCTTTTCTTCTCCTCTCCCTGTCTCTTCCTCCACTTTAGTCCATACCTCCTAGTCTTTTTCCTCTTTTCCACTTTCTCTTCACTTACTTTCTCATTATTCAACAGGGCGTCCTCTTGGCTTATTGTTTATTGTTTCTATAGAAGCTTCTGACAATTGAAATCATTCAGTGGACGACAAGCACTTGCATACCCTAAAGCTAGGTGCTTGAATATTCATAAAGAATTATTTAAAAATTGAGCAATTGCTTTTGTTAGTAATATTCTTGGCTAGATCTTAGGCACCTTGAAGAAAGTAAAACTTTCTCTGGGAGGTGAAGAAAGTGATAATCAGAACTATTTACAGTTATTGAAGTACACTGTGACTCGTTTGTAGAGTCTGAACAGGAAATGGCATTTAGTATAATCCAAAGGAAAGCCTCAGCCAGGTGTTCTCCTAGATAAGCCTGTAGCAACAGATCAAAGGACAGTATTGCATTAGGAAAATGCTGGAGTTACAGATTTTGCCAGGACAAGAACATGACCGAGTTGACCAGGGGTTACATTGGGAAGGAAAAAAGGAGCTCTTTGAAGAGATTCATCATGCTTTGTAACCTTAACACAAAATGACTTGGGTTCAAGTACCTTGGTACTTTTGGGCTGTAATTACAAAGCATCATAAATGTGTGGGTTAGAAACAACAAAAATTTATTCCTCATAGTTCTAGAGATTGGAAGAAAGAGACCAGGATGCCAGCATGGTCAGGTTCTAGTTGAGGGTCCTCCTCTAAGTTACAGATGACAACTCCTCATTGACTGCTCACATGGCACAGAGCGGATGAGAGCTCTCTGTGATGCTTTTATAAGAATACAGTCCCTTTCGTGAGGGCTTGTTCCCCAGGAGCTGATCACCTCCCTAAACCACAGGTAATGCAATAATTGGAAGTGAAGGCTTCAACACATGAGTTTTATCAGGACACAAACCTTAAGCATGGAACATTTAATGCAGAGTTGGCACGTTGAGAGGTGCCAGCAAGATGGTAACCTCATGTCACAATACAGATCCAGCAGAGAGTGTGTGTGTGTGTGTGTGTGTGTGTGTGTGTAACAATATAAACCCCCCTGGAGAGAAAATATCAATATGTAGTATCAGTCATACCCAGTCTACAATTCTAACAGTTCAATAAGAAGGTTTCTGTCTTCTCCCTCTGCTCAACCTCTGCTCAGGTGGTTTGTCAAACATCAGTTAAGTGAGAAAAAGAGCAGATGAACTGAGAGGGAAGAGAAGGAGCTAACTTTATTCCTAATTTGAGACTAAAGTTAACTCCAGCTTACCTCAGGGATAAGCATAAGCCTGAGATCATGAACTTTTTCTATTAAATTGGATTGAATTTGTACCTGGTGAAAGAGAAGATTTGCTTATTATCTGAGGGTAATCAGAAAAGTTTTGAGTCATGCCAGTGGTATGACTCAAAAATATTCTGAAAATATTTTTCAGAATATTCTGAATATTCTTCATCAAAACAGTAAGGAAGACTTTATTTTAAGGACTGTTGTCATAGGGGTCAAGACTGTTACAGTCATGGGAAGAGAACAGGTTCAAGTTTAAGTATAATAAAGACAAGGGAGGAGTTATACTCAAGGCACAGAAAGAGGCCAGTGGGTGAAAATTCCTAACAGAAGACACTGAGAGTGTGGTCTACTGCTCAACCAATTTAGCATTCCTTTTGCTGAAGTCAGAGGATGATGGGTGGTCAGATGTCAGGGGTTGGGGTCAGGGTATATGAGAGGACTCTCATTGAATAGACTTGGCTAAGTAGAGTAGAAACACATGTTGCAGGGGTGAAGCCGAGGTGATTAAAAGGCTAAATTTTGGTAAAGGAGAGAGTGTCACCAAGGAGTAGAAAAATTCACGTGAAGTTGAGTGTGTAGGGAGGAAGGAATTGGATGATCAGTAAGAGGAAAAAAGGAGCCACATGAAAGGGCAAAGACTTATTTCCTAATTTTGTGTGCCATTCACTGAACTTAGTGCTGTATATGCATTGTGTTCTTTCAAATGATTCAAATTTAAATGACAAACATTGCTTTGTTCAGTCATGAAAATAAATAACAGGAATGGAAGAGAGTTAACTACAACACCCTTGTACAAGTTTTTACTGGAGAATTCTGGGGACAGAAAGGCTCTGGAGAAGCATTCTGATTTGGGAGGGAGGGGGAATTCGGGCTTTATTATAGGGCTTTGGCAGAAGGTCTGTTGATGTTTGGGTACTCTCACAAATGGGAGCACGATTGTTCTTGAGAACTAGCAGCCATTGTTGGGCAGGGCTAATTCACAGTGGTGAAGAGGAACAGTTAGTGGGCAAAGTCCTGGGCAGGGAGGGGAGGTTGCAGAGAAAATTCTTGCAGGGAACAAGGTTTCCTGAATGTGGAGGCTATAAAGAAAATTCTTCAGTCTGTCTCTGTCTTTGTCTCTGTCTCTCTGTCTCTCTGTCTCTCTCTCTCTCTCTCCCCCTCCCTTTTTCTTTCTCTCCAGTGCTGGGTATTGAATGCAAGACCACACACATGGCAATGAACAGCTCTACTAACTGAGTTATATTCCCATTACTCTTTAATATCTCTTACACATGGTTTTCATATCTGCAAAACTCTAGAATGTATTCCTTCATCATAGAACAAAGAATTGCTGTTTGCAATTTTGATTCAGGGAATATGTAAAAGTATTAAAGTGTGTTAGAGAAGTTCTGTTACTGTGATCTCCAATTTTTCAAATGATCTTCAAAAAAAAAAGAAGAACACACCCAGAACTTGAGTAATTTTTTTAATTTTGGGGGGAGTACCAGAGATTGAACTCAGGAGCACTTAATCACTGAGCTACATCCCCAGTCCTTTTTTTTT
>JAJEJO010001195.1:14038-39239 GCA_020662805.1 Glaucomys volans
TTCAGGTTGTCATCTCTCTGAGTGGTCAATAGAGTTTTTATACATAGGACCATCCTCCATGTCATCAAAACATGTCACATGTCTCAAATGTTTTCTTACAAACTGATAAAACCCATTCTGCAGGTTTTGATTCACAAGCAGCAGCTTTGTCAATAACAGTCACCTCACAGATACTGCTCCAGTGGTTGTGATTATAGGACATTCTGGATGCCACAGATATTAAGCATGAAAAAATGTACACTTGGAATTCACAAAATACTGTAGGAGAGCTTTGGAGTGTCTTTCAAATGTACTGTTAGAAAAAAGAAACCCCTTACATTCTTACATTTCCTCAGAATTCAACATAGGCTGTAAAAGGATGGGAACAAAGTTAACATTTGCATTTGAAAGATTTTCATTTTATTCCTCAGTTATAGAGCGGGAAAGAGTTATTGAAATCTTATTCATTATGTGCTTTCTTACACCACAGTTCTTTGTATTTAACATTATTATTTTTTGTCTTTACTTTGTCTCTATCAGTTTCTCTCTTCTTTTTCTTACATTTTGACTCACCCCAAAATATAAATGTCTTTAGAGACATTCTTAACCTATGAAAGCAAAAACAAAACACACAAATAATTTATAAATTAATTAAAATAATTATTAAACATGAAAGGACAGAGTCATCATTAACTTCTAAGTTCACCTGATCTTTTCTGTTTCTAAAGAGAATTCAAGATTTTTGTGTTTTATCTCTGCCTAACTGCCAACCGCATTGGAAGTTTAACCTTGCTAGTTGATTCCTTTGGGCTTGAAACTGAAATATTCTGAATAAAAGATCAGTGGCCAATTGTTTGGGAAAGGGGGCAAGATAATAATAAGCACATTAACTAAGCAGATTTTGAAAAACAGTGTCTTAAAAATTATTTCACATATCATGATGTCAGAGGTCATACATTTAAGAAGTCCTGCTGTATTTGGGTGATTTGTAAAATATCTATAAGAAACTAGGAAAATAATTTTGGTTACTTTTTTGTTCTTTTGACTGATATACCATGGTAAGAAATTGGCCAGGTAGGACTCAAGTTCATAAAGAGTACCAAAAAATTCCAAATACAAACACATTCACAGAACCATAAATAAAGAAACACACAAAGTGTTTACTTTTAGAGGAACATGGTGAGTGTGGGAGACCTGGGAGGACATGTTCAAACTAATAAAACTCAAATTTGACATTTTATGAATATTCAGAAAGACCCAATTGCAGCCTCAATTCAACTGAAGGTAGATGGTGGAAACTTCAACATGACCCAAATGATTTAAAAAAAGAATAGCCCTTGATCACACTTGCCATAGGATACAAACTATATTAGTCAGTTTTGCATTGCCAAGTGAAATCACCTGACACAGTTAACTTTTAAAGAAAAAGGTTTATTTAGCTGACAATGATGAAGTTTCCAGTCCAAAGTCAGGCAGCCCATGGCTTTGAGTCTCAGGTTAGGTGTGCATATTGAAGCAAACTTCACATCATGAGCTGGGAAGCAGAGACTGGTGTCCCGCAGTCCCCTTCCAGGGCATTCCCTGTATGACCAGTGGCCTCCTATAGGTTTTACCTCTTACAGGTCTCTAGTGCCTCCATACACCATCACTTTGAGGACCAAGATTGTAGCACGTGAATCTTTGGAGGACACTATCCATATTCAAACCATGACACAAATTAATAAAAAAAGAAATAGGATTTGTGATTTAGTCCTAAAATTAAAATGTGCTATTATATGTTGTTTTGATATCTGGGAGGACCTTGACTGGCATGGCTACAAATGGCCCTTCCCAGTCTGCTCTTGACAACATAATCTAGCTGTACCATGTTCCTCACCTAGAGGACCGTGCAGTTCCTGCTCATTCCTGCCTAGCGGATTTTAGTTCTTTGAGGGACCATGGGATTATTCAAATAAATCAATCCCATTATTCCTGGGAAATACAATTTTGGCCTCTCAAAGTCCTGAGCTTTTCAGTTTCTCAGTGCAATCCCTCTTTGGCTTTTCAGGGCATTTAGCATCCTCCTCCTTCTCCTCCTCCTCCTCTGGGATATAAATATATGTGACTAGTATGCTGCAGTTGGTCTCATCTGATTCCAAGTGTCATGTGTTTTGCTATCCCAAATCTCTAGGGCAAAAATCCCCCTTTCACTAGTGGACAGAAAAGGAGTTGATGAAAGCAGAGGAAGTGGTCTAGACAGAACAAGTTTTCAAAATTCATACAGTGAAATGAATTAGAAATCACGATTGAGAAGAAGAAGTTCACAGACAAAATTTCTTATGGGTTCAATTTCTGTTGTGTGCAAAGACACAAATGCCTATAAAAACAAAAATTCCATAACCTAAATTCACAACACCAGTGAATCTCTAACACACGGAGATGATGTTTTATAGCATTTAGAGTGCAGAAATAAGTACCAAATTATTTCCGAAGGGCTGCTTTTGCAAACATTCCTTCTTTGGTTCTTCGGGAGTTTTTGCTCTTCAGCCCTGAGAAGCCTCAGGACAGAAACGTCTTAGCAGTTCCTCTTCTCCTTATCCTGCCTCTAGGCTGTGTTAAGAGAAAAGGACAGCAACTTGAGTTTCTATAACTTACACAAGGTTTGCCTGGCTGGTCATGTAAATAAAGGCATTAGGGATTTGTATGTAGTGTTTCACAAGTTTTCTTCTATCACACTAAAAATAAGACAGATAAATCATCCTGTGTGTATTTTGATGTGGGTGTCCCAAAGGTAAGAGGTTTTATTGCTTAATCTTTTCATCTGTGAAACTTGAATAATATTTAACATTCAGAAACTTGAATTATGTTTAATATTCAGAAACTGCTCAATAAATATGAATGAGTATGTATGCAATAAGAGTTTTAGAAAATAGAGTTGACATTGCTAGAAATCAGGTAAGTTAAGGAAATTATGTAACTGTATTATTATGTGATTGCATTCTTTCTTATTTCATTTTAATAATTCCTCACAGCATTTGTCTCTATAATCCATACATTCCATAGTTGTCATTTTAATAAATTTTTATTTCTTTCCTTCCTCCTTAGCCGATTTTTACTAGATTGTACACAATCTTAAATGCTAACCCAAATAAATTCTATTCTTGTCATTTCAGGTTCTTACCAGAGATAACAATAGTGAATGCCCCTTAAATGTTTTTTTACAAAGTAATGACCATCTGATTTGATCAAAAGATTTATCATTTTCTGCCTTTGTCACCAATAGTTTCTTTCTCGAGTCTCTTGGTTTAGAATAAAAAATGTAGAAGAATGAATTCTGTAAACACAAAACAATTGCGTGGTACACAGAAAGATGTGGTAAATTTGATTGACTAGTAAAATGTATGCTAATTAATTCATAAGTAATAATAGCAATCATTTATTGAAAATTTACTATGTTTCAAGCACTGTGCTAGTGGGACATAATGCTCTGAATAACTTTCATAATAGTCCTAAAAAGTAATTGATATCAAGTCCATTACATAGGAAATTAAACTAAGGCTCAATGAAATATTTCCTTTTAAGGCACATAGCTAGTTAGGGGCTGTGATAGTTAATTTTATTCGTCGATTTTGCTAGGTTATGGTACCCAGCTATTGGGGTCTAAAACACAATTCTGTACATTTCTGTGAATATATTTCAAGACTGAACAAATCAATTGCATAGAGAATGCAACCTAAATAATGTAGGTGAGCCTTATCTTATTAGTTGACAATCTTAAGAAGAAGACACACTTTTCCTGAGGGAGAATGAATTAAGCCAGCATAGGGACTCCAACTGCAGCACTTCCCGGGATTTCTAGCCTGTTGACTGGCTTTCCAGATTTTGGACCTGCTGGACTCCATAATCACAAAAATCAATTACTTAAAATAAGTCTTTTATATAAATAGATAGGTAGATAAATAGGCAGAGAAAGAGAGAGAGAGTGAGATGACTTATTATTTTCTGGGTTTTTATATCATTGTTTATCTGGAAAGACCTAATTAATATATTGACAAAAATAAAATTTAAAACAAGGCCTCTCTGACTACAAATCTGCAGATTCCTTGAATACTGGGATAATACAAATTCAAATCATGCTATTCTAATTTTTCATTCACTTTATGCATGCCTTTCTGTAATGTGTTGGTGTTTCTGCACAGACCCACCCCACCCCTGGGTATTAGAAGAGTGATATTTCTGATCCCACCAATTGTTTTAGTGATGTACTTAAAGTGAGGTCAGTTAAAATCTTCCTGGATCTACCGGAAAAGAGGAATTTCCTCTACAGTGTTTTTTCATAAGGACAAAGTAGAAGTTAATATATATCAGGGTCAGTCAGAAGATAAAGTAAGCAAAGGTGAAAGCAGAACAATGCAGTGGAGAGAAGGATCTTCAATGACCACATTTAGTTATCTGATATTATAGAGTCTGATAGTTGAAACTAATATATCCTATCATTTAAATTCAAGTTGTGTTTCTCTTACCTGAAACTACTAAAATAAGACTAATACTCTGCAACACCATTGGTCATATTTGCTTTTCTTGTTTTTCATTTAAAAAATTTTGCTCATAAAATTTTTCATGCCCAGTGTACTGATGAATATCACTGTGGGAGAAATATTAGCACAGACAAGGCATCATGTGCAAATATCCATTTATGTTCAATCAAAACAAAATACTCAATAACTTAAGAGGAGTGATACTTTGTGATACTTGCAGATGCATATAACTTTCTGTCTATTTCATTAAGCTTTATGACCTACTTTGAACAGGTATGAATGCCTCAATATATTAATGAATTTATTGTCAATATTTTTGGATAGCTGAACATTTTACAACTAGTTAAAAACAAATAAATGCTACATAATCTGATGTATATGGCCAAAATACAAAGACTGATCCATAGTCACTCAACCACAAATATCAAATCAGCAATATTCACATATATACATATTTAACCTATAAGTACATATGTATATGAATATATAAAGACTGTTACACAAAATTCTTGGGTACATGTAGTTGAAACTAAAAATACTTTTTTAAATTTAAAGTTATTGATCATTTAATATTTTTAATAAAGGAAAACGTACAGAAAACTAATATTATGTATCTATTGTATAAGATTATGAAGAATAATCTAAGAAATCAGAAATAGGTAGAGATTTTTTTGTTTATGTTTTTAATTTATTTAATCTAAATTTACAGAAGGAAAATGAAAAGAAAGTAACAATTCAACAGTAAATTTTTTTTCCATTTTTGCCAGGTGTGGGGACGTACTCCTAAAATCCCAGAAGCTTGGAATGCTGAGGCAAGAGGATTATGAGCTCAAAGCCAGCCTCAGCAAAAGTGAGGCACTAAGCAACTTAGTGAAATCCTGATTCTAAATAAAATACGAAGTTGGGAAAGGGATGTGGCTCAGTGGTAGAGCCCCCATGGGTTCAATCCCTGGCACAAAAGAAATTATTTTTTCCACTTTTAATACATACAGAGGTCTGAATAACATTTGCGGTGCATAAATGCAGATTCATATGTAACAATTATTAAATAGTCCAATTAAATGTAGCAGACACATTAATGACAATAAACTTTTAATAAGAATTTTTTATTATATTGTGGAAAATATTCTCTCACTAGATAAGTTGTGAAAAAGTTTTCATCAATTGCCTTGCATGAAAGACATCTTTATAATTGGATGGGTAAAGAGAGAAAATACCCTGTTATTTGTCAAAATAAAATGAGTTCTCCAAGTGCAGATATAGGATACACAATTTTTGTCTGGTGTGCTGAATATTATGAAGATTCTATAGAAATGCTTTTAAAATGTACTCAGAATATGCTTTTGGTAAGTCCTATACTAGAAATGAACACAATAGACCAAGATTATGTCATATCATTAATGCTTAAATACATCTAGAGATTATATATATTGCATGTTCAGAATAATCATATGGCCCAAACTGGTTTATCTCAATTTATCTCTCTAAAAACTGAATCTGATCAAGTCCCTACACTGCTGAGAAAAAGAAAAATTCTGTCTTCTTTGGCTTGCAGGATAATGTCTAAGCTCTTTATAATTTGCTTCCTTATTCTGTAAAATCTCATCCTCTTAGAATGTACAATATGACAACTTTAAATATTATCACTATTTCCTGAATTTAACAGGGCCTTCATAACTATGCAGGCTTGTTCATTTTCCTCTTCTGCACAGAATGCACTTCATCTGCCTTCTTTGTTTATCTAACTCCTATTCATCCTTGAAGATCTTGCCAGCTGAAAGTTGACTTCTAACATTCAGCCTTCTTTGAATTCCTCAGACAGACATGTGTTCTCTTTATTCCCATTTCCTTTTCCTCACACCTTTAATATTATATTCCTGGGCTCTAATAATATCTGCTTATTTTTCTTTGTGTGCAAACACAATAAATTCCTCAAGGTCTAGTTCCATGTGGGTTTTTAAAAAATATTCTTTGTATTAAGAAATATGACTCAGACATAGTACTCATTAATTATTTTTATACATTTCAATGAAAGGTTTATAAATATTCCCATTTGTGTGTTCATTCATCATAGGAAGAAATAAATGAATGACATATTTTCTCTAATCCTCAAATCTCTGCTTTTAGAAGTGAGTTCTAAATATTTCGATCATAATTAGAAGAGATTAATGAGGAAAGAGGCAAAATCTGTGGAGAGGATATAAACGTCACTATACTTTCTTGAACAAAAGACATATATTTAGAGAGAATATTAGAAACATTTAAACTGAAACCTTCATTTCCCTAGTACACAATCAAGTACTCTTTTGAAGGGCTTTGGAAGATTTTCAATTTGTATCACAAGATCAAAAGGAAATAAGGCTTTATTTTTACTCTTGATAGTTATAGGAATATTTTTTTCTCAAATATCATAGACATTGATCAAAATGGAAGCACAAATCTATCTATGTGATGATAATTTGCCCCTAAATTCATTTTATATACATAATATACTAAAATTCTCCTAATAAAATATATCAATGTTGACTTATTTGATTTAAATAAATTAAAACACTACTAACCATAACAGAAAAATGAATAAATTTAATTGTACTAAATTTAATAATTTCTATTCATCATAACACACTGTTGGGAGAATTAAAAGGAAACCAACCCATAGACTGGGATGGTTGAAATGCATGTGTACAACAAAAGGCTTTTATCCAGTTTGTACAAGGAATGCCTGACCATTAAAAATGGAAAGATGACCACTCAATAGATAAATGGGCAAATGACTTGAATGGACATTACACAAAGAATATCCTAAAAATGGACAAAAACATCAGACTGTTGAACTTCAGTTGTCATAGGAAAATGCAAATTATAAAAAAGTGGCATCTATTCATGCATCAGAAGGCAGAAAATGAAATAGGTGGAAGATACTAGAGTTCACTGAAAAAAGGAGTAGGTAGAAAATTTACTTGCCGTTGATGAAAATGTAATAGGTGGAACTATTTTATAAACCTGTGGTATCTATTAAAGCTGAACAACTGCATAGTCTATGGGACAGAGATTATATACCCAATAGTTATGGATCCATGTTAAACAAAAACCTGAACAAAAACTTTCATTGATGATGCACTGTTCATAAATATGCAAAAATCTAATGACCCCTAAGCAGTTAAATGAATAAATAACTCCTCATATATTTGTATAGTGCAATAGTATTCTAAAACTTCACACAAAAGAGTAACTCACAAATATAATGTTGAGTTTAACACACAGGCACATGTATACACACACACACACACAATCCAATCCCAACAAAAATGCTATATGATTTCACTTACCCAACACTAAAAAAATACATAAAAAATAATTTGACCCATATGTTAGAAGTTTGGCTATTAATTATTTCTGGGCAAGATAAAAACCAGAAAAAACTTAAGATGTTTTTGGGATTGATCTAAATGCACTTCTATGATAAAAATTTATTGAACTGTTCACTTGTGATATTTACACTTATCTGTATGTTTTATGTTATGATATGAAAGCAAAATTGTAAATACTTATTAATATTTTATTTTTTCAAAATAGTTCATAGAACTGCTAAAAATAATAACTAAATCACATGCTGATTCTGCTCTCAAAACTCACTGTTTCCTTGGCATGAATATTTTGTCAACATTATATCAAGAATTGATGATGAGAATCAGTCACCAAGTAAATCAGAATTGCTTCTTGCATAGATAAGACTTTAAATTACTTGACCAAAAAACACAGAGTTCTTTGATGATGTTTTCCAAAGCACATGAAGCACTAATTACATTATTTAATGATCTTGCTTAAATTTAGGTGATGGTCTTATTTTTTTAATAACATAAATAATCCTAATCCTCTCTTCATTACATAATGACTTTTTCCTCAAAGTCTTCCAGCATCTATTATTTAATCTGAATTCATAGATTTAATATGCTCCTTTATACTAATAGAAACTGATATGTTTATTTTCAATTCTCCCAGTTACTGTTATTATGAACACATGCTTGTATGATCTAGATTAAAATTAAGTAACCACTAATAGTAAATAAATAGTAATAGCTTTCTAAGAATCATTGCATCTTGTTCATTTCTATAAATCTAACAAAGAAGTATAATTATTGTCAGTATTATTGACGTAAGAATATGAAAAAAGAGGTTGTGTACCTTCTCCAAGATCACATATCTGTGAAATTCAGACCAAGGTAAGTTGATTTCATCACTCACAAACTCAGATATTACTTATAGTATCCACACCTATTATAAGTCACAGTGATTATATCACTTTAGTCTCAAATATACATTTATGAAATTATACATTTAATACAGATTCTAAACAGGAGTGGATTTATTTGGGGAGAGCCTCCTCTTCTTTTCTGAATTATTTTCTGCAACTACCCTTGACGTACAACTTTGCATCAGGCTGTCTGGGAAAAAAATCTTATGTAGAATATTGAGGACTTATGAATGTGAGGAAATAATGACTATTGACTCCATAACATAAGTCAGTAAACAAGCTCATATTTTTAAACAAAATGCCTTCTTTCATGACTGATATTCAGCTTTTTGCTGGTCCCTATTCTGTTGAATATATGTACCCTGAACAGCACTTAGGTGGATTGTGAGAAGAAAATTATTCCATGTAAGTGGCACCTTCTAAGCTAATTATCAACTAATGTCTGAATAACCTTCTTCATTTGTGAAATTATATTTAAAAATTATCTAGAGCTTCTGTTATTTTTCTTCTCCCTACTTTGTCTCAACAGATGTGATGGCTTTTCTTTCAAGAGAAGCCTGATACATTAAAGCTAAATATCTTTAAGGATGACTTAACTCACCTTCCATATGTCATGGAGAAAGTATAACCACAGAGGGGAAGGGGAAATGAACATTGGTCTACCACAGAAATACAGAGAAAGTTTCACCTTAATCATTACCAAGCTTTTCTTAAAAAAAAAAAAAGAGAGAGAGAGAATTATGGAACAACAGGAGTTCTTTTCATCTCTAGATCTTTCTCATGAGAAATCTCAAGAGGACCATCAGAACTGCTGTTGCTGTATTCATCTGAAGGGGAGGAAGAGGACAAACAATTGAAGGTGATTTTAACAAGATTTCAGGCAGCAACACAGGAATTAAATGTTGAAAGCAGAAGGGTGATAATGTCAGGGCACTTGCAAAGAAATATGAGTCTAACTATGTCTTCATTAAACTTTCAGCTTAAGCTTTTTAAAGGTTGAATAAAGTATTTCACTATTGTGTCTATCAGAAATCATGCATTAAATTCCTGAAAGATTTGGCTGTAGTCTATTTTTAAAAGATGATATTTTCAAAATTCTCGTCATACATATTTTAAATGACAGTAGTACATCTTGTGAATTACCCTAAAAATAATAAAAAATATCATATTAAATATCTATGTTTCGATGATGGTTACCAGCAGTTATAAATAGGAAAGCAAAGCTAAACAGTGGTGACAAAATAAACAGAAGGTCTATGATGAGATAATTCTTGTAGGAAGTTAGAGTCTACTGAAGATATTGAGAAATCATGCCCAGCTCTTCTGTGTCCCTCTTCCTCAGGTATTTCCTGTGTTAGACTTGTATCTTTATCCACCTCCTCATCAGAATGCAAGAACTCAGAATCCTTAATCAATGACTCAATTAACTCATAGCAAATTCATCCTCATTAACAAATCTCAAAATCAACTATTTATTAAGAACTTCCTTGAGATGAAATTTACATATACTGCAATCCATCTTTAAAGAGTACACCTCAATGGTTGAAATATATGTCCACAAAATTGTATATCCATCTCCATAATCAATTTTAGATAATTTTCACCAATCCCAAAAGAAATTCAGTGCCCATTAGCCATCATTCCTGGCTTCCTTCACTTCTTGCCGTTAACAATCCCTAATCTATTTTTGCCTCTCTGGATTTGTCCATCCTGAATATTTCACATAAGAGGGAGAATACAACATGGGGTCTTCCATGTTCCACACCTTCACTCATGGTAGTGTTTCCAGTTTCTCCTATGTTTTAGAATGGATCAGTACTTTACTCCTAGTTATGGCTGGGTTATTAGGCTATTTTGGATATACCACATTTTATTTATCCATTATCAGTCAATGAATCAGGCGCTTGTATTTGGGACTACTATGAATAACACTGCTATGAACACTCAGACACACATTTTTATGTAGATGTATATTTTCATTTCCCTGGAGTATATAATTAGAAATTCTGTGCTTATCTTTTGAGGAATTGCCAGGATGTTTCCAAAGTGATTTCACCAATCTACTTTCCTACAAGCAATTCCTATCTCTCTGCATCCTTTTTGACACTTTATATTCTTTTGTCTTTTTTAATATATTCATCCATGTGTTCGCTGGTAGGTCAGGCTTGCTTTAGAATTTGCATTTTCCGAGACTGTCGATTACTTATTCCAGTTTGCTTCATTTATAAGGTCGTGAGAGTGACACATTTTCCTTCATTTCATTTTGTGCTTTATAAGGAATGTGCATATTTTTTGGTCATTTTCTGTCCTTGATTGGGAAAAAATATGTATGGTGATTTTATGTAAATAAATTGGTCACCCAAAATACTTCACAAAACTATGCATCATTTTTTCAGAATTAGGTATTCCTCCACTTTTTTTATGTTGCAATTTTGAAACAAAGTTTTATTGAGATATTATTGATATAAAAGTTTACATATTTAATGTTTAGATTTTTGTGAGTTTTTCACCAACAGTGTATAAATGTTCCAATCTCTGCAGGTCTTCATCAATGCTTATCTTCTGTTGTTTTGCTAGCCACTGTAACAGTCATGAGATGATGCAATTCTTCATTATCCTGTCCTATGTAATATCTATTCTCTGACATGATGGTATTCAACTCCTATATTTTACTGTATGCTAGCTATTTATGTATGCTTGACACATCCTATATCTGCATATATTTAACTCACAAGCTGAAATTATAGCACTGGACAGATGACCTCTTGATATAAAAGGAAAAATGGCGTCATTGTCAAAGTTTCACATGGTCATAGCTTATATAGATAACTTCAGACATCTTTTCTAAAAATCCTGGCCATGATAGTTCTTAATATGTATACATTTCAGAATGAATGTGTTTATTTATTTAATTATATCAAGCATTTGTGGAACAATTTTTCCTGTGGAATATACTCTCTAATATTTAAAAATGTATACTGTAGTACTTGAATCCAGTTAAATATAGAGTTAGATATATAGGCACAAGAATGAAACAAGTGTTCAATAGACTTACATTTCTAATAAAATGGAAGTGGCAGGTACATGAAGAGTTTTTACTTGGATTTCAGGAAATATCTGCAGAGCAGTGATTTGATGGTTCATCACAAAAATGATAGTATACAAGGAATATTTCAGGCAAAGAACAGAGGTTGGTACAGGTGGCTGCTAGTGTGATCAACCATTCTAATTTGCCCAGCACTGTGGAATGTCCATGGATTTAAGTAAGCCTTTCAGCCCTAAAGCCAGGAAATCCCCACAAACTGAAACAAGTTTGTCATCCTGAGTATAGACAATGGAAGATGATGATCAAACACATTTAAAATTCTGCAAGGGGTTAGAAAAGATGAAAGCAAAGTGGACATTCATATCCCTTGTGGCCACCCATAAATACAAAGTTAATGCATCTGCTTCCTACCTGGTTTGAGATCCTCGTATTTCTGACCATTATCTTCAGAAAACTATTATTTAAATGAAGCTCCAGCAATAAAAGTTAGACTTGGGCCTGCAGGGCTTTCTTTACGTTTGTAAGATGGCTAAATTATAAATACATGAAGTTTGACTGGCACCCTGATTTGGGGCTTCACAGTTTCCAGAACGATGAGCAGATTGAGTGAACTCAGAGGGTGCCTCAGGATGGCACCCTCTAATGGCAGTTCCAGTTTCTTGCCTTGTTCTTGATTGGACTAATGTGCACAATGTGTTTGAAAACTTCTGGAAATTAGTTATTTTAAACTTTCCTAATTCCCTATAGAAATGGATTTTAAAAGAGGCTTATGAAAGGATGATAATATAATGACAGATAAATTTCATTTCAGATTAATGAATATGAATAGAAAATGGGTGGATTTTTTTTTTTTTTTCACATGAAAGTGAGGCCAACTGGAAACTAAAAGCCAATTTAATAAGATTTGTCTGCTGGTACTACCAACTGACCACTGCCTTCTTGGAGAAGAGAAGAAAGATACACAAATAAGGGAACTATCTCAGATCTGGGACACAGCTCATTAAACCAGTTCTTACTCCAAATTGTGTCATGTTCACATCTGCTTGGATATTGCAATATCGACTGTGTACTTCTGAGGGTGAAAACAGAAGCAGTGATTTCTGGTTCTTGATATATTATGGTGAGTTACAAAACCAGCACCAGGAGTCTGCTGCCCTTGGGCAATACATGAGCAATACAATTAACTCATGAAATGGAAAAAATTTGCCTCATTTTGAATTATTGTTAATTTAAATTTAACAATGTTTAATCTTTTTTTTCATTATTTACTTCATCTTTATGCATACATATACAGATACGTATATACATAATGGTTATAAATTTCCCTAATTTCAATGATTCACAAACTTGACAAAGAACATTAAACTTACTAGAAACTTGATCACCACAAGTTTCATTTATGTGTCAGGTTTTGCTGGATTGAGAGCTAAACATTCTATTTTATTCTGTTATTGAATAAAATGCAAATCAGCCATTTTAACAAAAATTTATTAGGAATTTATATTTACTACCACAGTGTAGATTTACAACGTCTTTTAAAATAAAACTTGTATCAGTTAGCTTTACAGAGCTGTGACAAATATCTAAAATAGATGAATAAAAGCTTATTTTGGCTTATGGCTTCAGAGGCTTCAGTCCATAGCTGTTTGTCTCCATCCCTTTGGGCTTGTGGTGTGGCTGAATATCATGGTGGGGAAGATGTGGTGTGGTGGAACAAAATGGTTCACCTCCTGGAAGCAGGAAGCAGAGAAAGAAAGGGAGAGAGAGAGGGAGAGAGTGTGTGTGTGTGTGTGTGTGTGTGTGAGAGAGAGAGAGAGAGAGAGAGAGAGAGAGAGAAGAGGATCTCCTTTCAAGGACCTATCCCCAGTGACAACTTCCTTCCACTAGGCCCTACCTCCTAGTTTCCACCACCTGGAAATAGCACCAGCCACCAGCTGTGTACTAAGACTTAAGACATGAGGATTCAAACTTTCTTCATAATTTGACATGCATTGTATGCAGGCATTTCCATGCCTCCCTAGCCATGTTTAGAAAAAAAAAAAAAAAAGATATCATCATGGCTAAAGGAATAAATTATTTAGAGACAGCATTTGCTACTGAGTAGTTCATTTGTTTTAGCAAAATTCAGCTTCAGTTCTTTGTTCTTCTCTTATCCCATTAATCCAAAAGATATAACTGACATATGAATGCTACATTACAAAATAAAAATAATGGCTTTACAGTATTCTTTAAACCATCTCTAAGTGACTTATTTTATTGTGTACTGCCCTCTGTCCTTGTACAAAATAAAAACTGTGCTATCATTTGTTGGTCACAGGCACAGAAAAAGAGTTCAGTATTCCAGGATAACTGCTGAGGCAACAAAGTGGGGGTCACTGTTATGGTCTTCAAACAAATGGCTATTTATAAGATGTTGGGTATTAGAAAGGCTCTGTCTCATAACTGGTTTTGGAAATTTTCCACATTTATCTCAAAAAGGAAAAATCTGAGTTAAATAATGGGTTTGGTATTAGTGAGAATATAAAACAGACCTGGCACAGTGATGAAGTCACCCCTTGTGGCAAGTATAAGGACAGATGCACTTGCCTCTGCAAAAGAGAAATAAGTTAGTATACTTCTACTACAAATCGGTATGTGAAAAAATATAGAGTTACAAGAAACTTAGATATCGCCCTTTCCACTTATTCTTTAAGAACTATTACAGCATGTGCCCAAAGAAGTTATAAGGTAAATTCGAAGTCATCTATGCCTAGAAATAGCCACAATATTGGGTGTTGGCTGATTTAATTTTGATGTAATTATAAAAAATAGAACTGATTTAAGACTGTCATTAATCATTACCCTACATACATGTGTGACTAACAAGAATGATATGAATGTACATCACGCACAGCCACAGAAATGAAAATTTGTACCCCATATGTGTACAATGAATCAAAATGAAGTCTATTTAAAAAAAAAAGAAATCTCACATCATCACTTACATACCTGTAACTACCTGAATGAGGAAAATTGAAATGGCTTAGTAGACGAAGTTGTGCTGAATGATGCATAATTATCTGCTGTTGATCTTGCCTGTGTTGAAGGAATAGGAATGATGAAGTCTGCATTCATGTTTGCAGATAATAAAAAAGGATGCAGACTTAGAAAGTTTCAAAGCTAAAACACATAACTCCATCTGGCATTTTGAATGTTTGCATGTCTGTGTGAGTGTGTGTGTGTGTGTGTGTGTGCATATTATCTGCACTGTTTGATACCACTTTTGAACATGGAAGGCCTGAGTGGAATTACAGAAGTTCTAATACTTGACCCTATTTGAAAGCTACCAAGTATCCTTCTAAAATTTCAAAAATTGTGGCAGAAGGCACGAGACTCCCAAACATGAGATGAAGAACTTTATTTTTCCTGACACAACAGAACATACAAAGTTTATATTTGTTTGGGCCCCCTCCTGCCTCTTCCTTATGTACCCCAGAGAGGATGTTAGGCAGGCACAGGGAGATGCTATACATACAATAGTCACAAATGTGTGTGTGTTTATATGTAAGGAATGCTGAGCGTAAGAAACTCAAATCTTTTAAAAGAGATACTAGAAAATCTGTACAACTCTTCTTCCAGAAAAATGCATCATTTTACCATCCTAGTCTGGAACCAAATCTACACTCTGCCACATACAGGGACCCCATTTGTATCTTCCAAGGGTGCTTACTATTCACACAATCTTGAGAAGGCATTTCAAAATAAAAGCTGATACAGGTCATGCAGAAAAGCTACAAGAAATTGACCTTCAATAGGTCTCCTTTGCAAGATGATCAAGGGAGCAAAATACTACCTATGGAATTAGATCCTAAATAAAATATGACCAACAATATGACTGCTCTTTATTTACAATACCATGGTCAAATCTCCAGCCGCTCACATAAATATTACTCTCTTTGTATTGCCTTTTTTTTATATGACACATTTTGTCTAAAAAATAGTGTGAGTTTATCCTGAGTTCACCAAGTGAGAAGCAGGCAATAGGCATCTCCTGGCATATAGCAGAGTTGAGAACATGTTCTTTGGTCTCATTATCTGTGCTTCCATGCAAATCTCTGCAATCTTCAGTAGTATTAGACGGATAAGTTTGTCACAAGATGTTGCTTGCCAAAGCCAATCATGCACAATCAGCTAAATTACATTCTCTTGTGTGTTTGTGAGCACCTCTAAGTGGAAAACTTCAGCCCACAATCATAAGTGTGCCATGAAATTAGTTCATTCCTTTAGGTATGAAAGCATTTGATTTTAATTGCTTCAGGTGCACAGCCTTGGAAAATAAGGAGAGTATAGGAGAGAGATCAAAATTATGCTCGCATGGTAGGCATGACTTCAAGGATCCCCTCACTCCTAGACACCATTTCCTGGAAAATAGAAAATTATTTCCAAAGACTAAATAGAATGGTAGAATTTTTGTATTAGTTTTGCTATGCAATGCTATCTTTTTAACTTATAAATGTTCCTTCTTTAGAACAGTGGGAAAATTAAAGAACACATGTTATAACAATTAAATCAGCTTTTTGTGTTTATTCATTCATCTAGGATTTAATGAGCATCTCACATGAGCTATGAAAGAGTAGTAAATGTCATAAATGTTCCTGAGTTTGTAGACCTTCTATTTTTTGGAAAGGCAGACCTACCCAGATGCATCAAAACTAAACAAGGTAGTTTAAAAGATTAATAAGTACAATAAAAAAAAGAATTGAAGGGGTATTTGCTTTCCCATGTTCATTGCAGCACGATTCACAATAATCAAGACATGAACTCCATCTGTGAGCTTATCAGCTGATGAATGGATAGCGAAAATATGGAATATGTATGCAGTGGAATGTATCTGACTTTAAGAAGTTGGAAATCCTGTTTTTTGCTACAACATGAGTGAATCTGGAGGACATTATGCCAAGTTAAATCAGTCAAGCACAGAAACACAAATGCTACATGATTTTGCTTATATGCAGAGTTCTTAAAAGTTCATGTCACAGATGTAGAGAGTTGAATAATGATTACCAGAGTCTGAAGGGCAGGGCGGGGATGGGGAAGGGGAGAATGAGAAACTGTTGCCCAAAAGACATAATATTGCAGGAAGAGAGGAGGAATAGTTTTGAGATCTATTGCACAGCAGGGTGACTATAGCAAGGAATAATGAAATGGACACTTCAAAATAACCAAGAGAATGTATTTCAAATGTCTTACCACAATAAAAGACAGGCAAGTGAGGTGCAGAATTTGTTAACTAGCTTGATTTAATCATTTTTAGTTGTTTATGCAGATCAGAATATCACACTGTACTACTCTCTCTCTCATATATATGAGACACACATATATATAGAATTATGATTTGTTATGAAAGATAATACTAATAAAAAAGAAAAGACAGGAAAGTCAAGGCCATTTTCAATCACATATTGAAGGAAGTCAATGTTGAAATATTTAAGAAAAAACATGAATAATAAGCATAAGGTTAAAAACTAAGAATTTTATTTTTTGTGCTTTTGGAGTCATGTTAAAGAAGTCTGAACCTAAGCCAACATGATGAAGATTTGGACCTACATTTTCTTCTATTAGGTGCAGGGTCTCTGGTCTAATTCCTAGATCCTTGATCCATTTTGTGTTGAGTTTTGTGCAGAGTGAGAGATAAGGATTTAATTTCATTTTGCTGCATATGGATTTCCAGTTTTCCCAGCTCCATTTGTTGAATAGGCTATCTTTTCCCCATTGCATGTTTTTGGCACCTTTGTCTAGTATGAGATATCTGTATCTATGTGGGTTTGTCTCTGTGTCCTCTATTCTGTACCTTTGGTCTTCCTGTCTACTTTGGAGCCAATAGCATGCCATTTTTGTTACTATTGCTCTATAGTATAGTTGAAGGTTTGGTATTGTGATACTACCTGCTTCACTTTTCCTGCTGAGGATTGCTTGAGCTATTCTGGGTCTTTTATTCTTCCAAATGAATTTCATGATTGCTTTCTCTATTTCTATGAGGAATGTCATGGGAATTTTAATTGGAATTGCACTGAATTTGTATAGCACTTTTAGTAGTACTGATAATAAACTCCAACCCAAAGGTGGGAGTTGCAGGGCATTGTAGATTGCAGAAAGTAAGGCCAGCATGAGTAGAAAACAATGACATTCAGAGGGATAATTGTTCATGATGTGTTGTTTCTCTTCATTTTAAAAATTTCTGTTAGAAATCATTGACCTATGATATAAAAGACTAAAATCTAGGTTGTGATTGTAATTACAGAGAAATGGCCTGGCTCTCACAGCTAGGCCTTTGTGTACAGATATTGATCCTAATTTCAAAGAATATCAACATTAAATTAGGCCACTCTATAAACATGAAGGATAGAACAAAAAAGAGACCTCTCCACAGTCGCTCACAGTCGATGTTCACATTGACAAGGTGTCAAAATTGACCATGCTGCAAATGTGGCCAAGCATCCCCCATTGTGTCTGCTCTCAGTAATGCTGCTGCTTTTCCAGTAACAGACTTGTTTAGACTTGGCCTAGTCTTTCCTCCTTCTAGCCAAGAGTTGTGAACACACTCAAACACAAAATTGTCTCATTTTCCCTTCAACACTGAATTCAGGGTCAAAGCTCTGCTTTCTTAAACTTCCCCTCAAATTATCTAATATAAGCCCAAATAAATTTCTTTTAACATTATCTTATTGATTCCACCATTGCTTATGAGGTGAATCTACCCTGCTATATATGAAATAAGTAAGAATCCCAAATTGTACAGATAAGATAAATTTATTGTGGTCCTTGGCAAGAGGGCATTTACCCCACTGCAAGGAATTCTCATGTCTGATATAAGCACAAGAGTAGCACAGAGATTCCTTTCTATGCCTCCTTAGTAAGACATATTTTATACTGTTTACTGACTTGGATATAGAAATTTAGTGGAAGGAAGAGTCATTTCCATTCTCACGACTGTTCATTATGTCCACTTAATGTTAATATTACTATGAATGTAACCTAATGTGTCCTGAGCAAACTATTAAGGAGGGTAAATCCATCTTGCATATGATATAAATGAATTATAAAATCCTTAAGTGGAATAAGAAAGGTTATCTAAGAGAATTACAGATAATTTTTCCTCAAGAGTAAGTTACATTTCCATGCACCCCAGTGTAGGTATAATTACCAATTACCCTACAAGAACATAATAACAGTGTAACATATGGAAATTGCCTAAAAATTACAGGGAATTGACAGTTCATGCTTATTATATAGGGTGCTTAGTGAAATGTGTTCATGCAAAAATGATTTGAATTAGAATTTTGAGAGCAAAGAATAGTTGGCACATATTTACTCTTGGAAATCAAGACTTAAATTTACCCAACGATTAAATACTTGGAAAACTAACTTAGGTTTCAAAGTTTCTTTAGTTCTAAGAAACACTAAACACCAGAAACAGCCTTCTTTGAAAACAAAATCCATTCAAAGGAGTTGGACCCAAAACACACAAGGGATAGAAGTAGGTTATAAATGGCCCTTTCATATGAGATCTACTTTTTTTAAGAGAAAGATGTTTCATTCTCAGAGCACAGCCACTCAAGAACTAGATGTATAAAATCAGAAGCACACAGATTGTTTCTGCAATTTTATAAATGCCCACCACCTAGGTTTGGACAAGATTCTTGCAGCTGCCACTATCGATGATGATTCAAAATGATGATAGGAACATGCACTTAAACTTTATTTAGTTCACTGTAATATCTGTCTCTAGTTTAGTTTCTGAATCAAACAAATTTTACAATTTGTACCAAAATAGTATGTCTGTTTCATTTTTCTTTCTTTAATCTTGAATTTTCTAAATCTTAAAGTATGAATTAAGAAACATCTAGGAGTTTTCTCACTTTCAAATAGACGATTCAATTTAAGAAACATAATTCTTTTAGCATCTCCGTTCTCCCCCAAAGCTGATAGAAGACAAAATGCATGAAGTCAATTTGTGTGACTGAAGATGAGGCTCAAATTAGAACTGTGCTTTAAAATGATCCAGGCAGAGATACTGCACTTCTTATTTTTATTATTAATCTTGATCTGAATTTTGCCAATTTTTAATCCCACAATTATCTTAAGAATATATATCTTTTTCTCAATACCTTTTCATTCATTTCAAATAACTTGTATTTTCAACCCTTGGTCCTGGTTTTGTGAAATAAAACCAAAAGAATTGCATCTTCAAAAGCATGTCTGAATTCGATTGTTTAATTAGAGCAAAGAATCAGTTTACAAGGCTATTATAACAACCAAACATGTGAAAATGAATACATTAAAGTGTACATTCACACATGTGTGCAAACACTGATATATTTTTGTATATATGTGTATCAACAATGAGGTAGTGGTGAACCAACCTGGCAAGACTTCTAATAAGAAACTGGAGATTTCAATCTTCTGTTTAGAAAATTCACCAGCCTTCAATATGCTGTGTTAGCAGTCATCAGAACTAATGTGAATCTTTAATTCCTAATCAAAATTTTAATTATGGATTTTTTAAAAGCACATGTTCATTTTAAAAATTTGAAAATACCTCAACAGAATTTGGAGCAACTCAGGTATCCATCAGCAAGTGAGCATAAAAGATAATGTGATAATTGCCTTTATCAATCAATGTGTATTTAATATTACTACATGCAGGGTGATGTTATATGTGTTGAAATTACCAATGCAATCACAGCAATTCAGTATAGCAGAGAAGAAGGAAATAGATATGTACAGCAACATAGGTAGAACCAAAAATAAATATTAAAGTAAAAATGTTGAAAATAATAATGTGTATTTATAACATGGTTCCAAAACACATACCCCAAACACAATCATACATATCTAAAGGATGTATACACACATGATATAGATAGATGATAGATGACAGATAGATGACAGATAGATGATAGATGAATGACAATAAATTAAAGACTGATGATAGATAAACACACACATATGGTTGTGTATATGTAAGAGAGAAAGAAAGACACATGGAGATAAAGAAAAACAGAATGAGCAAGGTATGATTGTGCATGCCTATAATCCTAGTGATTTGGAAGGCTGAGGCAGGAGGATCTCTTGTTCAAAGGCAGCCTTAATAATTTAGTGAGGCCCTAAACAACTTAGTGAGCTCTGTCTCAAAATAGAAAATGATAAAAACAGAATGAAAGTTAGTTACACTGGTGTATACATATTAGATGGAGTGGAAAGGGACATCATATCTAAACCTATGTGAGAATATCTTATGAAGATTAAAACTACATACTTTAAAACTAAAGCACATATTTTCTCCCAGAAAATGTACTTATGCATATAATGTGACACAATATACCATTGACTTCTGATATGGCTTTCTAAACTGCTGACCACTGATATTCAGCTCTCCTGTAATCCACACATATGAGGGCTCAATTAAAGAGGTCCTCACAAGAAGGTACTGAAGGTAGCCTCCAGACAACAATTGACAAGAGACTAAACCTTCAAATATTCTTTGAGAAGTTGATTTTTGTCAACAACCTGCTTAGAGGCAGACCCTTTTCCTGTTAATCCTTGAGATGACACTCAGGATCCTGGCCCTGATTGTGACCTTGCAAGAGACTGTGCAGCAGAGAATGCAGCTAAAGAAGATTTCTGACCAACAGAAACTGAGAAAAAGATGGGTGACTTGAAGTTATTAAGTTTGGGAATCATGTCTTATGTAGCAAGAACTAACTAAATATGAATGGAATATGCACGTGCCCATCTGAAGACACGTGGCAAGAGGAAGGAAATAGGAGTGCATATATAGAATGAAGGAGGAAACAATTAAAAATAGATAAAAGAGAGAAGCCTCAAGACCAAAAACACACTAAAGAAAATTGCTTGATTAATTTGATGTGTTTGCATCTTCCATGCATACAATTCTGAAATAGTTGCATAATAGGGAGAAAAAAATTTTTGTGAGGGTATTAGTCTACCCAGGATGTCATACATAAATACCATATACCTGTTGGCATAAACATCAGGAACATATTTATTTCATCATTTATTCTGATACATAAAGCTTCCACATATTTATTAAGTAGCATGAGATATTTACATATATGAACACATTGTGCAATGTTCAAATTATGGCAACCCTAAATGTTTATTATTTCTTTATAATGAAAACACTCAAACTTCTTATTCCAATTCTTTTGAAATACATGTGGTGCACAATTGCTATCTATAGTCACATTATTGTGCAATAGCACACCAGAACATCTCACTCCTGCCTAACTCTAACTTGGTGCCCATCAACCAACTTTTCCCTGCCTCCTTCTTCACCATTTCCCCCTGCCTTTCAAATCCACTATTTAACTTTTAACTTTTATGAGATCAACACTTTTAGATTTCACCTATGTGTGAGATCATGCAGTGTTTGTTTTCTCATGGTTTAGAAGATGCAGAGTCCAGTGTTAATATTGGGTAAGTCTTCACTTCCTGGTGAGTACATGGCCACCTTCCAGCTATGTCTTCACATGGCCTTTCCTCATGTGTGCATGAGAGGAGAGCTCTGGGACATCTCTCCCTCTTCTCACAGGACACCAGTCCTACTGGTTTAGGATCCTACTCTTAGGACCTTATTTAACCTTGCCTCCTTAACAGTCCTGCCTATAAATACGGTCACATTGGAGGATAGGACTTCAACATATGGTTTTGGGGGGACACAATTCAGTCCATTACAGAAGGTCATTTTATAATTCTGTCATTTTGAAAATGTCTGTTAAGGAGAGTTAGTAATGAGTGATCCTCAGAGGGTAAGGATCTGTGTATTCACGAATGTATTTGAACATAACATCCAGAAATTATGTCAAAGTAGCAAACTAACATTCATAGCAACAAGAACAAAATGTTCTTTCATGAGGTTTTTCTTTTCTTTCTTTTTTTTTAAAATCGTGGACTAAGCAAGACTTTTCATTTTTTACACACTAATTTCAATAATTTTTAAAAATATTATTCTGAAATTCTCCATTTTAAGATAACTCTGTGTCTCTATATCCATTTCACTGGTTTTTATTCTATTTTAGCAAAAGAGGAAGCAATCTAAATAATGGTTTTCTGCACAGGTTTTCTGATTACACTTAAGCAAAAATTCTAACATATTATGTGCTTATTTACATTGCAGACCTTTTAGTTTCTAATTGTGGAATAAAATGTTTCTATTTAAATGAATATTAACCATCCAAAAATGTCCACTTGTTCATACGCAAATTTCAAAAAATGAGGATGGTATGTGTGAATCAATGACATCAATCTGTAATTACTAAATTAAACCTAATTTGTTCAGTATATAATAGATTGCTTTTAAAAATCCTTAGGATTATTAGAGGTAATTTTAGACGTTTCTCATAGAATTTATTAAATTCATTTTACTATTTCCTACCCTGTATGGGAATGAACCAGTCCCACATTCAATATTACAAAATGCCCATAAACCTCAATGTATATTTTTATGCAGTTGGCATTATCTTCTTTAATATTTAATAATGTTTAGTACTACAATTTATCATATATGGGTATCTATGAGAGATCCTCAAGATTCATATTTTACTTTAACTATGTTCTGACAAAGAAAGGTCACAGGAACTATTTTCTATGCTATCAGAAAGAATTATATCCATTTCCACTTCTTTCTTTTATGGTTAGGATATTTCTTTATCCAACAGATATAAGATCCCAAGAGATAGCAGTGACTTGAGCCTTGAAAAGGAATGCAATTTTAACAAATAAGAAAACTATAATTTTGGTTCAAAAATAAAATTACGTAGTCCCTTAAAAACAGGAAAATAAACCAATGGCATTATTTAAGGAAAACAAAAATCTTGCACAAAAGTCTACATTGAATTTTGCATCTGCACAATATTTAGTGTTTATGAATGAACACTAAATACTCTAAGAATAAGCTTATGGTCATAAAGAGAAATATTTATGTAGACTTTATCACACATAAAAAAAGAAGGTTTCACTCAGTACTTACTGCATGTTTTAAGCAATAATTTATAAAATAGGTACAAGAAAAATGTTTGGAATGGCTCAGGATGTGGCTCAGCAGTAGAGCACTTGTGTGGCATATGTGAGACCCTGTGTTTAATTCCCAGCACTGAGGAAAAAAAAGAAAATATTTGGATTTTAATTCAAAATACCATTTATCATAAGCAATATTATGTCCAACTTATATTAAAAAAATCACCAATAGGTGGTGCTGCTGTGATTGAATTCGATGAAATTTCATGCAAATCTGACCCTAGATTCTACTGTACTTAGTTTTTCTATACACCTTCATCTCACAGTCTACTTAGCAACTGTTCAGAAGTGAACTGGTTATAAAATGTCACTGAGGATAAAATATTTTTAAGCATTTGGGAAGTATTTTCTATCATCATCATTTAAAAAGATGAGAAATAGGTCAGAGATCATAGCTATAAAAAATAGACTGCTCAAGGTGCTACTTATCTGATAAATGAATATACAAGTGCTTAACTCAAATGGAGGTTATGAATTTTGCATAAAGCCCTTCATCAAGGTTGAATTACATAATGTCTCATTTAATGACATATCTATGTGACATTCCTTGTCAAGTGTTATTTCTCTTTGTCAGGCTAAACATTTGTAAGACATAAAACGAATTTCAGTAACAGTAAAAAAAAGCCATGTTTACAATTTGCAATTAAACATGAGTCAAAAGACTATTGAATGCATAATACATAAGTACAAAATATGCTTCTGGACATGTAATATTTATAGTAAAACACCAAGACTGTTGGAATCACTTTGATTTCATTTTTTAAAAGTTAATTATAAATATTGTAAAATGAATTCAGATAGTTGGCATTGGAATTTTGGGTGATAAAATTTGATACTTGCAATTTTTCAGAGCAGGAATTGCTTCTCACAATCAAATCTTAGTAACAAACCTTTAATTTGACATTTACATTACAAGTTGAAAGTGTATTCATGCAAAATTACATTAGATATTTGAAAAGTAACTACTAAGGCAAATCAAGGTAAACATCCAAAAAATGAATTGTGTTAATTATTTCATCTTTGAATAAGTTCATACTTAGAAATCAATTTTTAACCACTAAAACTGGGATTTTTAAAGCATAAAATAGAAATCTTTTCAGCAAGATTTTATCCCCTGGATTTATGTTTTTCCTGTTCTATTTCTCACACACATACGCATTAGCTGTTCTGTCACATGACATCATAGACATTGTATATTTATGATTCTAAAAACAGATTTCTTTAGAATAAAGGATAAATTGTACAACACATTCTCTTTAATTGCTTAAAATATTAAATGTTGCAGTATTTCCTATTTATTTCTTAAATATTTTACACTCATTTTCA
>JAJEJO010001195.1:39339-63811 GCA_020662805.1 Glaucomys volans
ATATATACACAATGGAATATTACTCAGCCATAAAGAAGAATAAAATTATGGTATTTGTAGGTAAATGGATGATGTTGGAAACTCTTATGCTAAGTGAGATCAGCCAATCCCAAAAATCCAAAAGCCGAATGGTCTCTCTGATATATGAATGATGATGCAACACATTCTCTTTAATTGCTTAAAATATTAAATGTTACAGGTTGAATTGTGTCCCCCGAAATTCATGTTATTGTCCTAACCTGCAGTATCTCAGAATGTGACAGTATTTGGATCTTTAGAAAGGTCATCAAGTTATAATGAGGTCATTAGGTTGGACCCCAAACTAATACAAATGTTGTCCTTTCAGAAGGAAATATTTGTGTACAGACAGCAGAGAGAACATGATGTAAAGAGACACCAAGTCAGCAATCTAGTAACCAAGGGGACAGGCCTGGAATTGATTTTTCCCTCAGAAGAGCTCAGAGGAACCAAACTCTTTCCACATTTGCTTGATCTTGGACGTCTAGTCCCCAGATCTGGAAAACACTATGCTTTCTGTTGTTTAAACCACTAGGATTTTGATACTCTGTTTGAAACCCTAGAAAGCATATATTAAATTATTGGCTATCTATAATATTTATGAACATTTTGAAATCTTATGATTCAAATCATTTCTAATGTTAGGAAAAATGCTACTTCAGAAAGGATTTTTCCCACTCATTTATCTGTATTATAATAAATGTCCCTTCCCTTTTCTTGAGTATTTCTTTCTAATTTCAGTCTGTTGAGGAGTCAATATGTGGCACTGAAGAAATTACTCGACATTAAATAGATCATTTTCTAAGAAAACGGATTAATCTAATCCAGATAAGCAATGTTTACTTGAAATAATGTTATAAACAATTTCCATCAGAATATCTTATCTCATATTTATATTGAACTCTATATTGAGCATAATGCCATCTTTTTCTGATGCTAGAACTCTATCATCAAATAATTTTGTAGATAATGAAAGCAAGTACTGAAGGCAACTTTTTCTTTATTCTATCAAATTCACAGACTCCTACATTCTTTTTCCTATTATTCTTTTAGTATCAGTGTGTTAACCTGAAGAAAACCCCTGCTTCTTCCAATCTGCTGTGGGGCACCCATTTGCTGTCAGAACTTTGGATGAATATGCTTTTACAGAGCATCTGGAGGCAAACAAAATACACTAATTTCATTGAGTATAATGATAATTATTTTTAGCTGTTTCATTTAGGTAAGACCTGAGGTACAGGCAGAGGTCACTGACTGGAAGAAAGGGTGAATTGAGAAGAAAAAGGTAAAAGTTAAGTCAGAATAGCAATACTCCTGAAGGTATTTTACCCAATTTTAAGACTATTTAGTTCATAATTTTCTGATTTTCTTTTCTAAAATAAAAATGGTATCTTGAGCCTCTATCTTTCATATTTGTTTTTTAATCTAAGTTTTTAACTAGTTGAAACCATTTTTTCCTACTGCTATGACACATCAACAATAACAAAAATATCTATAATCACCACTGCATGTAGAACACACAAATACATATACATGATCAAAGCAGACACACTTACTCTTGGGGGGGAATTGCTAAACAGCATCTGAGATAATTTACACATCTACAAATAATGCATTTCAAGTAAATGTTCATAAAAATAGAGATAGTCTAACACATTACCTGAAAAGTCATCAGAAAAAATGAAGGGCAAATGGAGACACCACCTTCTCTGTTTTGTTTTATAAAGATACTTTGAAATATTTATTGAGAAAGATCACGTGTTGGTAGGTGGAAGTAACTTATGGACTCTTTATGGTCCAACAAAAAGCAAGCCTGTATGAGATTTCCAGTTGTTAAGATAAGTTTCCAGGGGCCAGGAGTAGTAGCGTGTGCTTATAATCCCAGCAGGTGAGGAGGCTGAGACGGGAGGATCAGATGTTTAAGGCCATCCTCAGCAACTTAGTGATATCTTGTCTCAAAATACAAAATAAAAAGGGCTGGGAATGTGGCTCAGTTACTAAACTCCTCTGGGCTTAGTCTACTCTACCAAAAAATAATATGTTTCTTGGGGAGGTCAGAAGAGCTCTCACTCAGATTTAAGTTGAGAATTTACAGTCCCTAATGCAAAATCCATGTGCAAAAAAATCAAATAAACCTCATAAAAGTGGAGAGATAAAAAGAAAAAAATACTTTCTTTTTAATTGAAGGTAGAATTCTATACAACTCTATTCAGATAGTTCTAATTATTTCCTGCTCCAATATTTTAATATTAAAATATATTGTTGCAAATATAAAAGCTACTTCACTACATATTTTAGCAGCAATGTATTATAATTTTAATCACTCCAAATATTAACAAAACCCATAACATTTACTATTTACTATTTTGTAAGCAATGTGTGAAACCCAAGACACTGGGAATCCTGTTTTAAAGATTAAAAATAAAAACCTAAAATAAACAGCAAAGTCCCTGTCTTGAAGACAGAGTATGATATGCATGAAAGTAGGATGAAGTTTGGCATGAAAAAATCCAAATTAAACAAGAAATAGAAATGTTGGAAGCATGAGTTTTAATGATATTGCCAATGGCAGTTTCAGGGCAAGGTTGTCTCTGCATTAGGATGTCAATATTTCTGGAAACTCTAAGCTGAGCAGAAAGGAAGAACCAAGATAACATTCTAATTTAAAATTTTAATCATGTCAATAACAGCTTCAGCAATTTCTAAGTGTCCACTCAAGGTAGCTTCATGATCTTTCCCTTGACTTTCATTCTGGGGTCATTTTCCCCACTATTCCCTACTACATTACTTTCAGATTCACAATACTCTCATATTCTTCCCAAATGTAATATTCTTACTGCCTATGCAAACTTAAATTATTGTGTCTTTTGAATATATCTTTCATATAGGTAAAACAAGAATTGATTCAAATATCTATAGAAACTTTATCCAAAAAATTCAGGCAAAAATTATTCCCAATTCTGCCTCTCATGTCACTTTGAACTTCATATCCCCTTGGTGGTAAGGTGGATGTCTAAGTTTGCTTAGAAACAGAGTCAGAAAGAGTGATTCTTATGCAAGTGAATGATGGAGTTTTCTTAGGAGAAAACTGTAAGTGAGTTTGTGAAATAGGCTAAGACAGAGAAAAATGCTAAGCAAAGGAGATTTTGAAGAATAATCTAGCCTCTTTACTGATCTCATGTGTAGCTCTGGCCTCTGAATTATGCCACAAACTTGCATCTTGCTGAGGCCTGGGACTCTGCAACAATGCCCTAAACAAGTGAGACTGGCCATAAGTGATACAATGTCCCAGACATCTCTTGATATATTGAACTGTTTCCATTGGCTAAAGGGCAATTTTCCAGAACAGGTTGGAGACAGGACTCTGGGAGGCAATTACTCAGTTGTGGGTTGATGTTTACTTTAAGAAAGGAGCTAAGTAGAAGAAAATCAGAATTTCTAAGCATCTGTATATTTGTGTGTATATATTGCATGTCCAGAAGGAGAGACAATAATGAGTCAAAGCTAAAAACCATTCAAATATTTTAAACAATGGGATGGTGATTTTTTTCTTTTTTTTTTTTTTTTTCTTTTACTGAAACTGGATGTTGGAGCATGAAATCAAGGCTTCTTATTTGGCCATAATAAGTTTGTGAGATCCCTTTTAGACACATTAATGCCGATATCCACAGAGGAGTTGGGTATGAAATTCTTTAACTCCGGGAAGACACCAAGTATAGAGCAATCAGTCAGGGAGTCTTTAGCATATAGATGACATGTAAAACGCTGAAAATAGATGAGACTACCAGGAAAAAAGTTTGTCAGAGAAGAAGAGCGATATTGATTTCTAAAGCACTCTGTCTCCAGAGTTCAGGTAAATTGGGGAGGGCAAACAAAGGAGACTGAAAATTACAGAACAAAGATGTAGGAGATTATCCTGAATAAGTGTGGCATCCCTGAGGTCAAATCAAAGCTCTAAACAAGAGTTATGAAATCAGGCTGAATTTATGAATTGAGAGCGAAGGAGGGTCCTTTGTATTGTTATAAGGACGTTGCTACAAAACACATAAAGGAGATTTTCTGGGCAGTGGTAGCAAGAGAAGCTCAATGGAGTTAGTTATTAGTTAAGGGAAGAGAGAATTAAGCAGCCAAACGTGACTACAACTCAGAAAGCTTCTGTATGGAGGTGAGAAGAAGGATGAGGCAGTTTATAAAAGTTGAAATACATGTTGTGAGGGATGAAGAGATTTTGAAAGGTCAATAAAGTGCTATTATAATAGAAAGCACTAGGATGAAATTGTGCACCACTGGGAAAGAATCAGTAGATTGATCAAAACTGTCTTTCCCTTTGGGGTTTCTTAATTTGATTTCATGCTTAAGTATTCTCCAAATCCAAATTGAATATAAAATGCACCTCTAATGCATTCTGCTTATTTTACTATTTTTATGGGCATCTGTTTCAATATTAATACTTCACCTTTTCTCTCCCTAATTCAGAAAGCAAACACAACACACTAAAGATTCAACTACACTTAATTTACTATATCTGATCCTCATATAATATTTTTCTTTCTTTCTCCTGATGTTGAAGCAAACTCATTATCATATTTTATGAAACTTTAATATCTGAGAATGCAAATCAATATTCTTTATTCTACAAAAAGTATATCATCTGATTTTACTTATTTATTTCTCACATGGACTTTGCACATTTTCTTTCAAATAGAACAGAATGAATCCTATTTTAAAGTAAAAGAACATGAATCTTCTAGTACAGAATTGCAGCTGAGTAAAAAATAAATAAAATGCCTCACAACATATATTTAAGCCCATCCACAGTTACTGGTATAAAAATTATACAAAGTTATATCAGTAAGAAGAAATTTTTTATTCATTTTATGTTGACAAAGATAAAAAGCATAATATTACAGTGTTGAAAAAGAGCATAAAATGCTATGTTATTGCTGAATATATGCATTTGTGTAAAAGTTTTATAGAAGTTTTCTTTATCCTTCAAAGTATTCAACTTTCAAACGTTGATCTAAAATATATGCTATATATCTTTCTATATCTGTATCTATGGATTCATTGTGCACAGGGCAAGAAATTTCATTGGGAATGACAAAATACAGTATTATATCAACATGTTTATAATGTAATAGTAGCTTTTTGTGTCTATCCAGATTGATCTCTGAAATATCTGCACAAATGAAAAGTTATGGCACAGTAGATCCTTGGAGCAAATATTCCTGGTTGCCTACCCATGGACTATTGCACTTTTCTTCCTGATGTTCCAATATAAATAATGCTTCAACAATTACATGGCTGCTCCAGATAAAAGATTGTGATTGGCTAACCAAAATCCATTTTAGGTGGTTATTGGCTTTGTTGGTCAGCTTTTGTTGCTGTGACAAATACCTGTAAAAACAACTTAGATGAGGTTAGGTTTATTCCTGCTCAGAGTTTCAGGTTTCAGAAGTTTTGATCAGCTGGCTCCGTTGCTTTGTGTGTGAGGTAAGGGAAAACATCATGGTGGAAGGTCATCATGGAGGAGAGTTGCTGAGCTAATGACAGCAAGTAAGTAGAGAGAGAGAGAGAGAAACAAGCACCAAAGTGCTTGAGGAAGGGATAAAGGATAAGATATAGTCACCAAAGGAACCCTCCCCTCTCAGTGTTCCACTAGACCCCACTTGCCTGCAGTTTCCACCACCTCCAAGAAGAAGTCCAAATTATTAATCCATCAACTGAATTAATCCACATATGAGATTATAGCCCTCATGATTCAATCATTTTCTAAAAGCCCTATTGATGGGCATTGCTGCATTGGGGATCAAGGCTTTAAGAACATGAGTGGGGGATAGTCCAGATCCAAACACTAACATTGGCTTAGCAGTAAGAAATTAGTTATGGGTGATAGAATGTAAAAGGAAGTTGGATGAAGACTTCTGGAAGGATTTCTTTTTCTTGTTAAAGAAAAACACAGATGGAGAAACTGTTTTTTATTTACTTATTGATTCATTGAACACAAATGGAGCACAGCTATTGTCTCACTGGTTGTACACAAAGTAGAGTCACATCATCTGTGCGTTCATGCATGTACACAGGGCAATGGTATCTGTCACAATATCTGTTATTATTTTTACCCCCCCACACATCTGTTATTATTTTTACCCCTGACCACACCCCTCCCTTCCCTCCATGCTATCTATCCTTCCTCCCTTCTTGCCACCCTTCCCCCCCGCATTATGCATCATCATTCATTTATCAGTGAGACCATTCAGCCTTTGGATTTTTGGGATTGGCTGATCTCACTTAGCATAACAGTCTCCAACATCATCCATTTACCTACAAATGCCATAATTTTATTCTTCTTTATGGCTGAGTAATATTCCATTGTGTATATATACCACAGTTTCTTTATACATTCATCTACTGAAGGGCATCTAGGTTGATTCCATAATCTAGCTATTGTGAATTGAGCAGCTATGAACATTTGATTCTTGTCTTTATTATTGAAGACTTAACACTTGAATTAGTGGCACACCATACACAGAAAGTAGAAATACCCTAAAAGACAGCTATGGGAGGCAAAACATCCATGCTGGAGCTGTTGAATTTAGCAGCTTTAAATACAACCTTCGGACTTGTATTGTGAATTAATATATACCCTTATTTTTTCTTTCTTTTTTCTTTTCTTTGGTACTAGGGAATGAACCCAGGGTTGCTTTACAGTGGTAAAGTTACATCCTCTGAGCTTTATATTTTTTATTTAAAGACAGAGTCTCACTAAGTTGCTGAGACTGATCTCAAACTAGCAACTCTCCTGGCTTAGCCTTCCACATTACTGGGATTACAGGCATGCACCACTGTGCCCAGTTTGTTTTTTCATTTTTGTTGACACATAATAACTGCACACATATGTGGGGTGCAATGTGATCATTCCTTTTGCTTAATCTGCACTTATTTTGATATTCTGGTTTTCAAAACTGAAAAAGTTTATAGAGGATTGATAGTAAACATATTTAATATTTGTGGTGATGTAGAACCTGACCAATCAGAATGGATTCTGAAAGGTACACTCCATGGGGAAGTGGCGGTGAGAAAGAGCACTGAAAATCAGCACAGCCAATTGCCATCGGCATCACTCTTCCTTCTGTCCATTCAAGGCTGATAGCAGGAAAAAGGGTGACACAGCTTTTATTGCTTTCAAAAGCTCATGTTGTAAAGTGGCTTGTGTCCAGCCCATTCACATTCCATTGGCTGAAGTAAATTGGGAGGTTGAGTTCAAAGTCAGTGAGGGAGAGAGGTTTCTTCGATAGAGATCTCTATTTTCCCATTTTCTGTATCAGCAAAAAGGATAAGAATATGATTCAGAAGAAGGAATGAGTAATTTAAGTAAATAATATATTCTATCAATCATCAATAAAAAGGACTAAAATTCATTTAAATTTTTATAACAAATAGAACAATTTCATAATACAAATTAAAAATTAAACTAGAGTTTTAATTTTGAAGGTTACTAAGGCTCAATAACATAATTCTAAGCTAATAAATAAGACAAAATGAGGAAATCAAGTATTTTTCTGCTTCTCCTCTGTAGTCTGTACCTCAGCATTATGAAATAGTTGACCAGAGAAAACTCACTCTGAAACTTATTTCAGTTTATAAATGAAAAAAGAAATGATAGCATTAGAATATTAAATGGGATATTATTCAACCATAAAAGAGATGAAATTTTGTCATGTGTGACATGGATGGAACTTCAAGACATTATGTTAAGTGAAATAAACCTCCATAGGATAAATACCACGTTCTCACTCATATCTGTCATCTTAAAGTATTGAACTTAAAGTGGAGTGGCCCAAGTGGGTAGAAGGATAGGGAATGCAGTGAGGTTGGTCAGTATGTACAAAGTTAGACTCAGGAGAAATAAATCCTGGTATTCTATTGAAGAGTAGGGTGACAATAGTAAAAAGTAAAATATATTTCCAAATAGTAGATAGAATTTTGTATCTTTCACCATAGACAACTAAGTGTTTGAGGTGATGGATATGCTAATTACTCTGACTTGATCATTCACAGTGATATGTGTAGAAACTTCACATTATATTCCATAAATTGTACAGGTTTGTTTTCCTGATTATCTCAGGACAATCAGGGGTATAATTAATTTAATATCACCATAGTTGCTACTGTTGGCAGGGATAAGGGATATTATCTGGATAGTTGCACAGGGGTTCCTTGTATTATAATGTTTTATTTCTAAGTCTAATGGAAAGATACATATTATTATCTAAAATACATGCATGCTATGTATTTTACTTCTATATGTTGTAATTCTTTCAAAGATAAAAAAAAATTATCTTTTCAAACCCCTCAGAAAATGGTGAGTCTACAAAATGACCACAGTGGCTGCTGAAATCACCCAAAGGAAGAGTTGGACCTTCTGTGTCTCTGCTGGGAAGACAGGCATCACTATGAATGACCTGTCTTCCCCTCCACCAAAAGTAATCCAGTTGAATTGGATCAAGCCTGAGATCAAGCTGCAGAAGCACAGAAGTACATTTTGCAGAAGTACAGCTGGCAGAGAAACATGTGAAATGACATTATAGGCAAAAAATCTGTGACATCCAGAATGTACTAAACTCTGCAGGACAAATGATCCAATTTTGTTAACAAGAAGACTGCGAGGAAAAACAAAGGAAGAAAGAAAATAACCTATAGATTTAAAGAGACTTTATAGATAAATCAACAAAGTACAACTATTGCTTTACCTAACATGTGGATCTATCCTGATTCAAAAGAATTACAGTTTTTAGAGTATAAATGGAAAAATTAAACATTGAAACTCTTAATGCTTATTGAATGATATTAAACAATGGTTACCATATTAAAGATTTAATAATGGCATAGTCACTAAGATTTTGAGTCCTTAGTTTTTAAACTTGTTTCCTGAGATATTCATGGAAATATGATAAAATGTCTGAGATTTGCTTTAAACAAAGGTAATGGGGGTACAGATGAAAAAAGTTTGTCCTTGAGATGATGATTAATGAGTGATGAGAGTTCTTGAGTTCATTTATAGTACTCTACTTTTACATATATTTGAATATTTTTAAAATAGTTTTTCAAATGAATGTCCTGAGACATGTATAAACAAGTAGAAAACAAGAAGAGACAACACCACAATAATGAGTCCAAAGTAAATCATGAAAAATAGACAAATTTAACTTTACATTTGCTGTTATCATTTCAAGAAGTTAGTTATTTTGGAGTTGTTCTTTTATTGAAAATAAGCTGGATATTAGTGAAGAAAGCTTAGGAATTCAAAGTATAATGCTCAATAAAACACTCAATTCTTTTTACCCATTGATAAACAAACTATACATTCTCTTGGATTTTGCTAGCTTGTTTTTAGGGAAATTTGGCTGTTCTTCCAGCTCTGTGTAAATTAGTTGCATTTTAATCAGAAACTGGAGTCACTGTCAACTACAAATATAGAACAAGAGGGACCAACAGCACAGCATCTTTTTCAGCTCACTCTCAAATACATGTTGCACTTAAATTTGTCATAATATCTTTGATTTTAGAAAGGAATTGGAGAGACTGAGATTGCAGCTCAGTGGTAGAGGGCTTGCCTAGTATACGAAAGGTTCTCAGTTCTATCCTTAGTACTGCACACACTCAAAAGAATCATGTTAAGAAAGGATATAGAATGACCAGTAAAGTTGTTATAAACATCACCATTCCTAAATTGTTTCATAGGTTTGGAGGCTGAGATCTTGGTCCATGGGAATCTGGTTCTCTTCATCTTCAGTCTATCCCTACCACACTGATGGAACTGAACAGTCAGCCATTTGAGTGAAGGCAGGCAATCAGTCCACCAGTTTCTGGATAAGATTGAGAAAATCAATACAATTTACCCTCAGCTGTACAAGATTAGCCAGTAGTGTTGGAACATGAACAGTTCTGCCTTTTGCTATAAAATGTGAAATCTCAAGGCCAAGTCATACTAGATCATACATACTTGAAAGAGCAGGGATTTATCAGCACATCAGGGAGGATGTGGGGAGGATGCATGCAACTTGCCAGGACATGAAAGTTCTTGTGGAAAAGAACATTAAAAGTGTCTCCTCATTCTGTCTTTAGAGGTACAAAGAAAGGGCATCAGAGCTGGACTTCTATACTTCTCCATGTTACCTGAATAACACACTCTCCTGACACATTCCTTCAGTTAAAAAAGTTGTCTAATGATGCCCAGTTGTTTCTGTGTTTATGGGGAGAATGAAAACGAACATGCAAACAATTTTCAATAATAAAAAAAACCTGATGGATATTTGCCAAGAATATTTACCAAAAAATAACCACAATGTCAGCTCTTTTACATATTGGTTGGATCAGTGATATTTCTATTTTGAACCTACACTACAGTTTAAAATGCTATATCTTTCCTAATTCTAGTTCTATTAGTGAATATGATATCAATGCATTATTAAAATAATTTTAAGAAGAGATAGAGAAGTGTTAGAGTAGTAATAATTACTATTCTGAATTCTATATATGTATATCAGAAATATTTATAACCAAATAACTGCAGATATTACAGATGTAGAAACACTTAAATTCATATATTGTTTAGATTTTCACCAAATTAAAATAGAATTCACTAACAATTTTATCTTGAGATCCAAATATTTCTTTTCCAATCTTTCCATGATATTCTTTAATATATATCACAGAAGAGACATGTGAAATGAAGACTTGAGAAATATGTGTTGCTTATCAGTAAATATCAATTGTCCCTTAGAACTTTCTGATAACTGATTAACTTATGAAAATAATTATTAAATTAGAAAATTCCACTCTATTGGATTAGTTCTGCCTGTTACTCAGGGTGTCACATATGTAATTTACTATGATGATACTCTGAAAAAGTCACTAACATGCCAAGTGGTAGTTGTTGAGAATGGCAATACATCGATGTCTGGATTGCATTCATGATAGAAATGAAAAAAATATGTAGCCCCAAAGGAGGAAAAGAAAACTTCACAAATGAGACCTATGCATTTAAAATATTCTGAGTATAGTATTTTTAATCTTTGAATAATCAAATGAGGAAAATCAGATTTAACAAAAAGTCCTCAGACTAAAAACAATTTAAGTGAGTTCTACTTCAGCATTCACTGATATTTGAACATTGCTTCGAAGCTACCAACAGTAGTAAGGGTGAATATTAAGCAATATGGGACTTGATATTAATATAACTTATAAAAGTTGAAATTAAGTAACTAGATGGCCCAAAGTGGAACTTAATGTGTTTTAGTTGAGTGTAGATATGATTTAAAGACTCATAAGTTTCTAAAACTTTATTAAATGGACAAATTAAGAGACTAAAAGAGCTCCAATTGGGATAAATCCAAAGAGAGCACAGGGTCCCACATTATAAACAAGTTAGAGAAATTCTGGCACATTCAGTGTGCTCATGAAAAATGTGGTTGGTCATTTGTTAGTAGACCACACTGAACAGCAGTCCTTGATAGAAAAACAGGAGGTGGGGTACTGAGGAAAATGGATAACTTTTAGATCTTCCCACCTCTGTGTGAAGTCTGATCTCTAAAAGAATCCAAGAAGAGGTTAAAAATGGTCTATAGTAGAAATAATGAACCTGGGATCCAGGAGTACTTTTTCAAGTTCAATTTACACTAAACAGCCATACTAAATTTAAACTTCACTCTCAGCTAAGATTCAAACTCCTTTTACTAACTCATCCAACCAGACCAAGATGTCATACCCAACTATCTTGCTGTTCTGCTTTGACTTTTCATGTGGGATTCATGAACTCATTTATATGATTTTTAAAATTGTTAAAATTTTAAGTATATAAAAAATGGCAAGAAAAATGACACTGGAGGGAAAAATCACAATTCTACTTGTGTATCCGTATATGCACAAAAATATTACTAAATATGAAGCAATACTTAAATTCATAAATTAAATATTTTATTGAGTTCCAGTAATTCCTAAGAAATTTACTTTCTCATCTTTATTTTCAAAAAATCAATTATATTTTATAATTCACGGTGGGGAATTCAAATTGATCTTGAAAAATCCATATTAACAAACTGTAAAATAAAGTTACAAATTCAGCCACCTCTATTTCCTTTGTTTCTTTTGCTATAAATTTAAAGTTTTCTTTCATTTTTCTCTCTGTGTGTGTGTGTGTGTGTGTGTGTGTGTGTGTGTGTGAAGGGATTTTTATATCCAGGATTGAGATGAGAGTACAAAGAGAGTCAGGTCAATTTATATTTTCATACTCTAAGCATGTATCATTATTTAGAGAGCATAAAATGTCTAGGCTACAATATTTAAAGTGTCTCAATTAGATCAGACCACACGTGTCTTTCTTCATTCAATTGTTTTAAAAGTCATGAGAGTTTCAGTTTGTACTGTGCTTGAAGCATGCTATCAGATATAAAGTGCCTTAGCATTTTTTTCTCTCTTACTTCTCATTGCAGTATCTGATTCATTTGGATGAATCCTTATTTCTGGGAAAATCATGAACAGGAGACAGGTTGAATAACATCCTATTTTAAGATTCTAGGAGTCAGAGAGTATCTCTGACATCAGAGAAACTTTATCCCTTGTTCAAGAGCGAACATTCTGGTGCTTTGTACCAGAACCCAAATTTCCTGATTTACAATAATAAGTGTTGACCCATATATTTATACTTGATGTGAAAGTGAGAAAGACATGGGCAACTTTTACTTTTAGATACTGACCCTATTACATAGAATAATTACATCCAAAATGATTTGATGGTGCACGGGAAGCAAACGTGTCATTGATGAAAACATCTCTTATCTTTCCAAGATGCTATCCAAAATAATTGGTGAGCAAATGAAATGACTTCAGTTCAAGTAATAACTCTTCTGTGCCATTTGTAGTATTTATGTCTGTGGAGAACTAAGGAAGCACAAGGAATTTGAATCAGAAAATCTACTTTGGAAAGGACCTGCATCCAGGATAATCAAAACTTCTGAAATGAGTCTGTTCATTTTCAGGCTATTTGCCGCTGCACCTGTTCAGTCACTGTTCCAACTGGCTTGTGGTTTACCCTCTCCCTCAACACTCTTGATTAAGAACATGGCTTCATCAAACAGGTTGGGAAGCTCTCACACCTGTATTTGAGTTTAGATTTTCTTCTTTCAAGGGATGATCTTAAATTAAACTCCATACATGAAAATCTTATACTTAGTCTTTCTCTGCATCTGCTTCAGAGATGGTCCTCTCCCAAGAAATGATGCATGAGACATATAGACCCATACTACAGTGAAGCACGAACTGATAAAACCAGGCCACTTAACCTCCTTTATTTGCCCTAAAGTAGGAGAGATTGAACAATGACTGCAGTGTTTTTGCTGAGCCTGAACTTTATTGTTAAGATCATCTGGGGCTCAAATTTCAACTCTGTCACTTGCTTGATATGTAAGCTTAGTTAATCCACTTCCGTCCTTGAAAACTCATTTTATTTGCCTGTAAAAGTGTATAACTGTACATTTTTTTCACATAGCTTTAAGTGGTGAGTGAGATTATGTATCCAAGAATTCTTGAGATTAGGAAGCTCCTAGTAAATTGAGCTATAAAATTTTTTATTAAGTCTGCTTCTCTCTCTCTCTCTCTCTCTCTCTCTCTCTCTCTCTGTGTGTGTGTCTGTCTGTCTGTCTCTTGGTACTTCCCTCTAAATATTTTTTCATGAATGGTAATTTTGTTAATGATACATAACATTTAATGTTTGCAGGAAATCACACAATATAGAGGAGAATTGGGTTTCTCATATTTAACTCCAAAGCATAAAGTTGGTTTATAGCACCACACAATAATATGAAATTAATAAGGGAAGTAAACATATTTTTTCAGTACTGAATTTAGGACTTCCTGACTTCACCTTTTTTTATTATTTTTTGAAGTACTGGGCATTGAACCCAGGGGGTACTTTACCACTGAGATGCATCCCCAATCTTTTTTTTTTTTTCCTTTGAGGTAGAGTCTCACTAAGTTGCAGAGGGGTCTTCCAAAGTTCCTGAGACTGACCTGGAACTTGGGATCCTCCTGCCTTAAACTCCAAGATCCCTGGGATTACATGTATGTGCCACCACATACATGCCTGACTGAATTCAGCTTTTATCCACATAATGACAATTCTATTGTATAGATGATTAGTTATTAGAACTTTCCTATTCCTGTTTAAAGTTTATCAGTAGATGTGAAATCTGCCTTACACAGTATCATCTTTTTTCTCTTCATTATAAATAGTATGTTTAAAATCATATATGAATATATAGAGACTTTTGAGGAAATATGAGTTGGCAGCTATATTTACAGATTAATTTTATAAGTGGTAATACTATATTGTATTTTACACCAAATCTTCATTTACCCTGATTAGATCTGACATTTACAGATTAATTTTATAAGTAGTAACACTATATTGTCTTTTACACCAAATCTCCATTTACTCTGATTAGGCCTGATCGTTAGACATCACAACTTTAAACAAATCCTTTTCTATTTATTGCAATTATATGTACCTACATAATAAGTGCTGCCAGCTCAAAAGCAATGAATGACTTGGAAAATACCATCTCACACAAAATTTCCCAGAGGTACCCAAATGTTACTGACTAGATCTCCACTTTCAGACTGACTTACATAATGCAGCCATGAATTTTGAGGTCTTTAGCTAGGATATAAACACATGGTTTGAAAAGAATCACAGCAAGAGGAATCACTCATTTTTTAGGACTTGTGTTTTTTTTTTTTTAGTTCTTCAGGGTCCGTAGTCCATTGAGAATGGGAGATAAAAATTTAGAGTTAAATGAGAATATCATGCTTTGCTTCTACATTTATATATATACATATATATGTATATATATAAATGCATATATATATGCATTTCAGTGTAAATTAAAGTATTTTTATGTCTCACATAATTTCTTCTTTTTTAAAAAAATTGACAGTAAACTACATCTTCCTAACTATGACAATGGATTAAAAAATATACAAAGATGCAATGCCTAACTTGGCAGATATTTCTGAGCATTTTTAAGACACTTTCAATAAGAAAACATGTTTCATAATAATGCATAACATCTTAGCAAATTTGTAATAATTTTTACATGTGTATATATGCCCCAGAAATATAACCTTTAACTTCTATAACTATGAGTTTATACTATCCAACTTATTGCTCATTGTGGATTTTGTTTGCTTTTCAGTTCATTCAGTTTTGGATTTTTGCTCTGATGATACCATTCTTGTGATTGAAGGCAACACATTTGTTTCATTTGTTTTGCTATTATGTGAAGTCAGCTAATCATGCTTTTCCTTTTGAAAATGTTTCTTGTTAACATGATTCATTAGAATTATTTTTGATAATCCTTTTTAGATCTATACAGTAAATGCAGGTGCTATTATCAATGCAAAAAGAAAAAAAATCCTGCAGGGCCCTTGGGGATCATCATAGTCTTGTAATAATTTGAGTGAAGAAAATATTTCATACTTAGAAGGGATGCAGCTGCATCCTCTATTTGATGTCGACTTTCTTGAAACCAATAGTGACGTAGTCAAGGCACATTGCCAGCCTCAAAGGATGCAGTAAGGCGTGTTGACTTACTAATCAATCAGGGAGAGTCTTGCATACTGAAGTACTGCTGGATTTTCAAATGGATACATAAAGTGAGAGACTGGCGGAAGCCATTCTTGTGATTCTTGATACAGTGCTCTTCCAACAATAGCATACCACTTCCTGAGTATTTTGGTGTCAAATAGAGTTTTTGTTTGTTTGCTTGTTTTGGTACCAGAGTTTAAACCCACAGGCACTTAACTACTGAGACACATCACCAGTCTTTTTTACTTTTTATTTTGAGACATGGTATCACTAAGTTGCTTAGGGGACTTGCTAAGTTGCTGAGGCTGACTTTGAACTTGCAGTCCTCTTGCCTCAGCCTCCTAAGATGCTGGCATTACAGATATGCACTATGTTGCCTGCCCATGAGAAGTTTTGAGAGAAATTGTCATATTATTTATGTGGGAAATAATGTAATTCATGGCTTCAGTTTTCATGAGAGGTTGTCAAGGAGGAAGACTGTGAAAACGGAAATGAATCTTTGGAATCATCAGTACACAAAGCAAAACTTAGTAGGCAAGAGGTCTTTGCTGTCTTTCAGAGGAAGAGGGACCAAGAACAATTAGTAGGATGTATCTTAGTAGTGCTCACTCCTGAATCCTGAACCACATGTGTTTCATCAGTATTCAAAAATGTAACCCTTCCAGCAATTTACTTTCTTTGACTTTTTCTGCTGGTGGCTTATCAACTCTAATTAATGCAGAGTAACTGGATGACAGAAGGTATTTACTACTCTAAATGTTAAGCTGATTACTTGTTAAGTCCTATTCAACCTATCTTACATTCTTTGGGGTGAATTGACCTTCCATGGTAGCAACAATGGACATGACCAACACAAGGTAGCATTTTCACTATTGACAGCATCACAACAGGGAGAGAATGAACCATTTCTGGGAATATTTTTTAGATAGTAATGTTACCATGGTGGATAATGGAGGTGAGATGGATGCACTGACACTTAGTTTAAAGCAGCCTTATCAGGACTTCATAAACAAGTTTCATTGTTACATAGCCAACCCCTTTCTTTGACATATTATTTTTCTGGTTGCTTTTGTCCCACAGTGATTTTGTGGAATAATCGTAACGGAGTCATTATGATCTACAGAAATGAAGATATTTTCTATCCTGTCTTTTAGAGAAAAAAGCCTTCTAATCACTTGTCTGAAGTGATCCCCTGAGATTTTAGTCCTTGTATAACTTACCTGTAAGATTATGCTATACACATTATACATGAGAACTTTTTAAAAACTAACCTCCCTGATTAAAAGTCACAGAAACATTTTTTTGAAATGAGGATATTTTTGTGTAATTCTGTGAAAAAATTTAACCAGTTGATAGACAGGGCTAGTGTTTAAAATTTACAATCCATAACAAAAAAATAAGCAAAACTGTTATTTTATGTCCCCTTGAGGCAAGTTTAGCCTCCACAGACAAGGCACCCCTTCCTCTTTTTCTGTACTCTAAGCTGAGCTGACTATACTGGTCACAGCCCTAAGGAAAAAAATTTCTTGCCTTTAAAACTATTAGAGGCAGAAAGATAAAATTTGTAATTAAAACATGTTCATGAAAATATTCCAAGTGAAGAACAAGTCCCTTGCGTCTCCTTAAAGAGTTCCCACTTAGAAAAAATGACTCCCTTGCAGAAAGTGCTAGGAAGATTTTTGGAAGATCTTGATCCATGACACAGAAAACGCCTGAAAATTTTTTTATAAAACTAATTAATTAGAAAAATAAAAACATCCAGAGATAAACAGGAGTAACTAGAAAGGGACAAAAGTCAAGTCCTAATTTATTTCCTCATTTTCTTACACATTCACTCATTAATCTAATGCAATTTTTAACATAACACTTATTAAATTAACAATCAGGTACCATGCTAGCTACTAAGGATAAAGAGAAAAGAGGTTGGTATTTTAAAGGATTTCTAGTTCTAGGTATTTGCAAGATGCGTGTTGTTGTTGTTACCAGGAATTGAACCCATGCACTTAACTATTGAGTCATATCCCCTTTTTTTACATTTATTTTTTATTTTGAAACAGGATCTCACTAAGTTGCTTAGGTTATTGATAAGTTGCTGAAGCTGGTTTTGAACTTGCAGTCCTCCTGCTTCAGCCCCATGAGACACTGGGATTACAGGTGTGCACCACCATGCCGGACTTTCCTTTACATCTTAATGAAGTGACTTCTAAAAATATCTTCACCATTCACATCTACTCAGCACAGGGAAGAGTGAAATAATGGAGGATGTTGTGGGGTGTTAAGAAGTTATGCCTTGAAAAATCCATCCGTAAATTCCAGACTCCATTGGCCAGAACTCAGAAACACAGCCCTATATGGTGCAGAGGTCTGAAAATGTACTTGCTGACTCTGCAGGCCCTTCTCATTGATACTTCTGCATTGTGGAACAGGTCTATGTGGTAGAGGAATTTCTATAGCATAGGTGTGGGAAGCCATTCTTATTTAGCAGAATCAGACCAGGTTGAGCAATGGGATGCAGAGGCCTGGCTTCTAGAAATCCCAGGAAGCATGTGGTGCTGCATGAGAGTGGTTACCTGCCTCCTTCTGGAATTGTTAGAGACCAGAGCTGGTATGGTCAGATCTGTTATGCTCCCTCTCATTTTAAAATGAGTATTGGCTCTTGTGTGTTTATTGAGTAGATAAGTTTTTTTGGGTAATTGACTGAGATACAGACAACACCATCCTCTGGCAGTTAACCCTTTTCTCATCCACGAAGGATGTGGCAGAGAGACTCCCCACACATAGGTGATTAAAAGTTGTTGATGAAATATATCAGGAAGAATCTTGAGGATTTCCATAATCAATAGTTTAATCTATAGCTGCTGAATAATCTCAGATAATCTTCAACCATTTATCTGACATTATAATTGTTTAAAAATAGTTTCATATTCCATAATAGAGTATATACTGTTGAAGACTGAAATTTTACATTTGTTTTTGGTTTAAATTTTCTTCACAGCTTCATTTTCTCCGTTATTGGTCAAAGTTATCGGGGACTACTACATTACATTTTAAATGGTCATTTCAGTGGAAAGGATACTTATTTATTTTAGAGTAAGTTCATTTGACTCATAAATTACTCCATATTCTTATACAGGAGCCAAAGGCTATTGTACATTTTTGTCATCAGCAAATTTTTATGGGCCTAAAAACAATTCTGAGAAGTCACTTTTGAAAACAATGACTATGACACTGTATTGTGGTAAAAGCATTGAAAATGTCTGGGCAAATACAGAGATTGCACCCTCAGGCTTCTACTGCCACACTCTGCCATGAGATCAGAGTTCAATTTCACTCAGCTTTTGATATTCAGAGACAGGATTTTTCTGACCACTCACTGATTCTTGACAGAATTTTTTCCAATGCATCGATTCTATTTTCATAAAATGAAATGGTAAATGATTTTTAGGGACTTGAATCTGTATTAAATCAGTACACTCTTGGCACCATGATTCTGAAAGGATAGGTGTTGCTAGAAACATGAATATTGCTTCTAAGGTGAATTAATATGCTCTGAAAGCAAGCATATAAGATGATATAATATTGTTAAATTGTGAAAGAAAATATTCCAGTCATTTTTTATTTGTTTATAAAAAATAATGAAATTCCAATGACTGTATAAAACCTATCCTTCCCCGGTAGAGCAATGACAAAACAATGTAAGCAAGATTATCAGCATCATGTATTACTCAATACACAGTAAAATAAGACAAGTGCTCTTTTGGCATCAAATCAATTAGGAGACATTGTTTGTCTTTACAGAGATCAAACTAGAATAAGTCATGAAGCATCATGTAAGTAACACTACCTAAAACAGAACACTTACATTTTACAAGTGAGGTCACCAGTTTTAAGTTGTCATTTAGTTAAACATGGGTTAACAGTTTGAGTCAATTTTGTGCACAAGCAACTTTTATAATTGAGAACTGTAAATTTCAGATATGTTGATCCTTGGTATATTTCTATCTACATGATTGCTACAATTGTGGAGAACAGAGCGTGTCCTGCTCTGAGCTAGTCCATAATGTATAGAATAGTAGTTTCCAGGCTGTGCCTAGCCAGGAGTTACTACATTTGAGTTCAAGTCCTAAAGCAGAATGATTCCACAGTGAGTTTAGAGAAGTAAACAATCACCATCTGCCCGGCATAATCAAAAAGTAAAAATTAATAAATAATTTATTTGTGCCAACTTATTAAAAGTGCTCTTGGACACTTGGACATAACAAAATATATCAGAAACACAGAAGCTCACCAATTTTAGTAGATATAACACCCTCACCTAAAAGCCATAAAAGGAGGAAAACCCCACAAGAATGGACACAGGTGCATACTGACCCCAACACCTAATCACTCATCAGGTGCCTTGTCCAGGAAAATCACAACACAAAACTTTTGAACTTATAATTACATTTACCCAGACTTCAGTTCATTGGGTTTCTCCTGCCCTGATGATGAATCACTGAACATTTCAAAGGGACACCTCAGTCTGCCTATCAGACCCTTGCCCTTGCTCTGAGAACTGGCTTTTAAAAATTTTAAGTGAGCACCTCCTGCAATACGTGTGTGTGTATATATGTGTGTGATGTGTGACTTGAGTATTCTAGATATTAGTAAATAAGATTGGAATGAAATAAAAGAACTTGTGATTGCCTCAGTTATGACACCAAATGGACTATGAATATTGGGTGGAGTAAGGCCAATGAAAGTGATGAGCCTTGTCAATTTATTGTTCTAAAAAAATTCTGACATTGTGGAAAGACAGAAATGTGCCCAGTCTATGTTAACGGCATGGCTCTCTCAGTTCAAGACAACTGGCATAGCTAGCTGGTTTGCATTCATTAAAAGAATCCAATTAATAAAGAGACCACTGGCAAAAAAATTGGGAATACACATTTTTTTCAAACAAATGAAGTCATTTGGCAATATAGATAAAATCTGACACCCAAAGACTCATGACAGAAACTGAAAGCTTGCTCTGCCAACCCAAGGCCTGGCTCACTCTACAGTACAAACTGGAATGAAACCCAACTTGGGTACTGCACAGAGAGCACGACTCCCATCTATGCAGATCAAGGGCCAAAGACTGGAGAGCTGGGAAGGCAAACTGCCCACAGTGTTCAGAGTCCTATCTAATGAGGAATGTATTGGCTAAAGAAACACACAGAAGAGCAAAAGGAAGGCAGGCAAACCTGCATACCACATACCTACAGTGATTACTCAGGAAGGTGGGCTACAGAGTTAGGTCACACTAAGAAACTATTCATGTGGGCAAGAAAATGAAGCAGAAAAAATGTTAGCTCTGGGAAGAAAGATAGGGGACAGAGTAAAAGGAAACTAAAATGATGCTCACCTTTATAGATCTGTGGTACCCACAGAGTAGAACAAAATTATCAATGCAATCACTGATTGGCTGGTTTATTAATGTAAAATCATTAATGTTTAGAGCACCAAAAGAAGATGTACCTGCAATATTGTCCAAATGCTTGTCACAAGCTGATTAGGACAGGAACCAGGGCAAACAGCACTTAAAGTACTTGGGAGACATAAATCTGCAGATGGTATGACAGAGGGTATAGTAGATGAATTCCTGGGCCCATGGGACCCCATCCCAAGGACCCAAGAGATTTTAATGATCCTCAGGGCAAATTCTATGCAGCTCAATCAATTATAACTGGAAAACATGTTTATATTAGATTATAAGCATGGACAAGGAAGACCTCAAAGCACAGCCGAAGATAAGGAATATATCATTATACAATTGCAAAAACTTAGGACAGACAATACACGGAAACAAACCACAGATGTTGATTGGCAAGTACACCTGTGGAATGGGGGACACATACTATAGCCTTAAACAGCTTTGAAATGAATCCAATCTCTCTCAGATCATAAGGTATTCAGGCTCACACTAACCACCCAGAGTCCTGTCATTATGGGACTCACTGGATGGCACCAAGCTGGAGAGCAGCAAATCTTTCTGTGATTCCACAAAATTTGGGGAAGAATAAAAATGGACACTTTTAGATCAAGCAATTAAGAACACCAGCAATCTCAGCAATGATATATAACTAGACAAATGCAGGATCTGTTCTCCACAACTCCACTTAAACTTCCAACCACAAATGAAGTAAAGACAGCTTTAATATGTGCACCAGAATATCTAAAATTTTCATTCATGATGGCATTAGCAGGCTACCAGAACATGCATGACACACTACAATCATCAGAACTATAGGAATCACACAAAATAACATTCAAGACAAAATTATTTCCAAACCAGAGCCCATAACAAGTCAGAATTTTTTTTAACATTTAACATTAGAATATTAAATAAGCCACTAAATACATCTAAGACAGATTATATACCCAGACAAAATTACATATTGCAACAGACAACCAGAATAAATTAAGTACCACAACAGAGAAACAGCATACAACAGACTAGGAACTCCTGGACACTGAGGCCATTCCAGGAATATCACTCCGTAAAACTGGAAAAACCTCAACATAGGGGGATCTGTTCCCTCCAGGAAATCAACAAAGAAACGTAGAAAGTGACACTGTCTGAAAACTACTGTCCCATGTATCATGAAGCAATTCAGAGCAGGGGACAGCCTGTTTTTTACAACAGTAAACCTCCCAACAGTTACTGTTGCCCTCTACAAACCATTTCCAAAGGAAATACAGGTAGGCTTTCTCCAACCAGGTGTCAAGACAGAGTTTTGGATGTAAGGTGTTTATTAGGGAAGCAAATCTTTGAAAAGAATCATGAGGAAGCAGAAGTGTACCAGGGAAGAGGCTGACCTGGGTATGATGCAAAAACAAACACTTGATCCAGTTAGAAAAAGTTCTAGAGGGCATAGTGTACATTGAAACACTCTTATTGAGTGAAATGTCTGGTCTTTCTGTCCTTGGGCTGTGGGCTGCCCTGGGAAGGATGAAACTTCAGATAAGGAGACTCTGCTCCAGAGCCAGAACCTGAAAAAAACTGACAAATGAAGGCTGTTTTCTGATTGCAATCCCTGCAGCTAGGAATTCTTTTCAGAATTGTGACCTGGGCAGTGCATCTCATGTCAACAGCAAAACAACAGTTGAAACGAAGTTCCTGAGATACAAAAATTTTTATGTTTTTACTTATACTTAACTTTTCCACAGTCTCTTCTGCAATTGGCACAAATGTATTATGAACTATGAAAGACATGGTACTAACTAACGTCATTCCAATTTCATTTCATTTCTCTTTGCTTGGTTCAGTTACTAAATAATATTTAGTGTTAGAGTTTTTTTTTAAATAAATTAGTTCTTTCTAGCTTAATTACTTGCTATTCCCTATGCACAAAATGACTCTCCCATTCTTTGGAACCTCATTATGACTTAGATCTTTTATTAGATGATTTTTTCATTGATGCATTAAAATTATATAGAATGATGGGATCCATATATGTATGAACACATACATATATGAATATAACAACATGATTTGGTCATTTTTGTTCCCCAGTACATACATTTTTTATTTATTTATTTTTAATTTTTTTTATTTACTTATTGATTCATTGAACACAAGTGGAGTATAGCTATTGTTTCTCTGGTTGTACACAAAGTAGAGTCACACCATCTGTGCATTCATACATGGACACAGGGAAATGATGTCTGTCACACATTCTGTCATTATTCTTAACCTCCCACCCCGACCCCACTCCTCCCTTCCCTCTATGTTATCTATCCTTCCTCCATTCTTGCCACTCTTACCCCCCGCATTATGCAGCAAAGATTTTTTCCCACTCTGAAGGCTCTCTCTTCACATTGCTGATTGTTTCCTTTGCTGAGAAAAAGCTTTTTAGTTTGACTCTATCCCAATCATTGATTCCTGCTTTTATTTCTTGCGCTTTGGGAGTCATGTTAAGGAAATCTGGTCCTAGGTCAACGTGAGGAAGATTAGGACCTATTTTCTCTTCTATTAGGTGCAGAGTCTCTGGTCTAATTTCTAGGTCCTTGATCCACTTTGAGTTGACTTTTGTACAGGGGGAGAGATATGGGTTTAGTTTCATTTTGCTGCATATGGATTCCAGTTTTCCCAGTACCATTTGTTGAAGAGGCTGTCTTTTCTCCATTGCATGTTTTTGGCTCCTTTGCCAAGTATGAGATACCTGTATTTACATGGGTTTGTCTCTGTGTCCTCTATTCTGTACCATTGATCTACCTGTATATTTTGGTGCCAATACCATGCTGTTTTTATTACTATTGCTCTGTAGTATAGTTGAAGGTCTGTTATTGTGATACCCCTTGCTTCGCTCTTCTTGTTAAGGATTGCTTGAGCTATTCTGGGTCTCTTATTCCTCCAAATGAATTTCATGATTGCTTGCTCTAATTCTATGAGGTCCATCATTGGGATTTTAATTGGAATTGCATTGAATTTGTATAGCATTTTTGGAAGTATGGCCATTTTGACAATATTAATTCTGCCTATCCAAGAACATGGGAGATCTTTCCATCATCTCAGATTCTCTTTAACTTCTTCCTTTAGTGTTCTGTAGTCCTCATTGTAGAGGTCTTTCACTTCTTTTGTTAGATTGATTCCCAAGTATTTTATTTTATTTGAGGTTATTGTGAATGTGGTAGTTTTCCTAATTTCTCTCTCGGAGGATGCATCACTTACAAATAAAAATGCATTGGATTTATGAGCATTAATTTTACATCCTGCTACTTTACTGAATTCATTTATGAGTTCCAGAAGTTTTCTGGTGGAATTCTTAGGGTCTTCTAAATAGA
>JAJEJO010001195.1:63911-118863 GCA_020662805.1 Glaucomys volans
TCTTAGGGTCTTCTAAATAGAGAATTATGTCATCAGCAAATAGGGATAGTTTGAGCTCTTCTTTTCCTATTCATATTCCTCTAATTTCTTTGGTCTGTCTAATTGCTCTGGTTAGAGTTTCAAGAACAATGTTGAATAGTAGTGGCGAAAGAGGGCATCCCTGCCTTGTTCCAGTTCTCAGGGGGAATGCTTTCAATTTTTCTCCATTTAGAATGATGTTAGCTGTGGGCTTAGCATAGATAGCCTTTACAATGTTAAGGAATGTCCCCACTATCCCTATTTTTTCTAGTGTTTTGAGCATGAAGGGGTGCTATATTTTATCAAATGCTTTCTCTGCATCTATTGAAATAATCATGTGGTTCTTGACTTTAAGTCTGTTGATGTGGTGAATTACATTGATCGATTTCCGGATGTTGAACCAAACTTGTATCCCCAGGATGAAACCCACTTGATCATGGTGCACTATCTTTTTAATATGCGATTCGCTAAAATTTTGTTAAGAATTTTTGCATCTATGTTCATTAGAGATATGGGTCTGAAATTTACTTTCCTCGATGTGTCCTTCTTCGGTTTTGGTATCAGGGTAATATGAGCTTCATAGAATGAGTTTGGAAGGGTTCCCTCCTCCTCTATTTCATGGAATACTTTGAGGAGTATTAGAATGAGCTCTTCTTTGAAGGTCTTGTAGAACTTGACTGTGAATCCATCTGGTCCTGGACTTTTTTTTGTTGGTAGGCTTTTGATGACTTCTTCTATTTCATTGCTTGAAATTGATCTATTTAAGTTGTGTATGTCCTCCAGATTCAGTTTGGGTGGCTCATATGCCTCTAGGAACCTGTTGATGTCTTCCAGGTTTTCTATTTTGATGGAGTATAAATTTTCAAAGTAGCTTGTTATTATGTTTTTATTTCAATTGTGTCTGTTGAAATATTTCCATTTCCATCACGAATTTTAGTAATTTGCAGTTTCTCTCTCCTTCTCTTCATTAATGAGGCTAAAGGTTTATCAATTTTGTTTATTTTTTCAAAGAACCAACCTTTAGTTTTGTCAATTTTTTGAATTGTTTCTTTTGTTTCAATTTCATTGATTTCAGCTCTGATTTTGATTATTTCCTGTCTTCTACTACTTTTGGTGATGATCTGTTCCTCTTTTTCTAGGGCTTTGAGCTGTAATGTGAAGTCATTGATTTGATGACTTTTCATTCTTTTATTAAATGCACTCCATGCAATGAATTTTCCTCTTAGCACTGCTTTCATAGTATCCCAGAGATTTCGATATGTTGTATCTTTGTTCTTGTTGACCTCTAAGAATCTTTTAATTTTCCCCCTAATGTCTTCTGTTATCCATGTATCATTCAATAGCATATTATTTAATCTCCATGTCTTGGAGTAGTTTCTGTTTTTAACTTTATCATTGATATCTAATATAATTCATTATGATCTGATAGTATACAAGGTAGTATCTCTATGCTTTTGTATTTGCTAAGAGTAGCTTTGTGGCATAACATATGGTCTATATTAGAGAAGGAGCCATGAGCTGCTGAGAGGAAACTGTATTTGCTTTTTGATGGATGGAATATTCTATACATGTCTGTTAAGTCTAAATTAGCGATTGTGTCATTGAGTCCTATGGTTTCTTTGCTCAATTTTTGCTTGGAAGATCTGTCCAACCGTGATAGAGGAGTGTTAAAGTCCCCCAGTATTATTGTGTTTTGGTCTATTTGGCTCCTGAAGTCGAGAAGGATCTGATTTGACGTACATGGATGCACCACTGTTTGGTGCATAAATATTTATGATTGTTATGTCTTGCTGATTTATGCTTCCTTTAAGCAGTATGAAATGTCTTTCTTTATCCCTTCTGAGTAACTTTGGCTTGAAGTCTGCTTTATCTGAAATGAGGATGAAAACCCCTGCTTTTTTACTCAGTCCATGTGCATGGTATGTTTTTTCCCAACCTTTCACCTTTAGTGTGTGGGCATGTTTTTCTATGAGATGAGTCTCTTGAAGGCAGCATATTGTTGGGCCTTTCTTTTTAATCCAATCTGCCAGTCTATGTCTTTTGATTGATGAATTTAGGCCGTTTACATTCAGGGTTATTATTGAGATATGACTTGTATTTCCTGCCATTTTAGCTTTCGGGGGCTTTTACCTTAACTTTGTTTCTCCTTTGATTGACTCTTTCTTTAGGGTAATTCCTCCCCATGATGACTGAGATTGTTGTTTTTCATTTCTTCCTCTTCAAATATTTTGTTGAGAATGTTCTGTAGGTCAGGCTTTCTCTTTGTGAATTCTTTAAGCTTTTGTTTATCATGGAAGGATCTTATTTCGTCTTCAAATCTATAGGTAAGTTTTGATGGGTATAAGATTCTTGGTTGGCATCCATTTTCTTTCAGAGCTTGAAATATGTTGTTCCAGGCCCTTCTTGCTTTTAAGGTCTGGGCTGAGAAATCTGCTGATATCAATATAGGGTTTCCCCCTGTAGGTAATCTGCTGCTTTTCTCTCGCAGCCTTTGAAATTCTATCTTTGTCTTGTATGTTAGGTATTTTCATTATAATGTGCCTTGGTGTGGATCTGTTGCAATTCTGTGTGTTTTGTGTCCTGCAAGCTTCTTGTAATTGATTTTCCATCTCATTCATCATATTAGGGAAATTTTCTGATAATATTTCCTTGAACAGATTATTCATACCCTTGGTTTGTATCTCAGTGCCTTCCTCAATCCCAATAACTCTTAAATTTGGTCTCTTCATGATGTCCCATATTTCTTGGAGGTTTTGTTCATGATTCCTAACCATCTTCTCTGTTTGTTTGACTTTGTTTTCAAGATTAAATGTTTTGTCTTCATTGTCTGAGGTTCTGTCTTCCAAGTGATCTATTCTGTTAATTAGGCTTTCTGTTGAGTTTTTATCTTGGTTTATTGTTTCCTTCATTTCCTTGTTTCCTTCAAGGATTTCTGTTTGTTGTTTTTTTTTCAGAACCTCTATCTCTTTATTGAAATGATTTTTTGCTTCCTGCAATTGCTCTATTAGCTGATTATTCATAGCCTGAATTTGTTCTCTCATCACATCACTCTCTTCTCGGATCATTTTAATTATGAACATTCTGAACTCCCTTTCTGTCATTCCTTCTACCATGCTGTCTTTGGGTTCTCTTGATGTATCATCTAGGTTTGTTTGGGACACTTTCTTTCCCTGTTTTCTCATGTTGCTCATGTATCTTCCCCTTTAGTAGTGTGAATCAGAGGGAGTGCAATTTCCCTGTAAAGATTTAAAGTGTCCCTGCAGATTTCCAGTAACTCACCTGATGTTTGAGCGATGCTTGATCAAGCAGTGACCCAAGAAAGGTGCTGTCACTACCTCCAGGTTGGGAATGATCAATGCTTCTGGGCAGAGGCAGCCTGGTGTTGATAGACAATCAGATACAGCAAGGTGCTAGACCCCGGGCCAGGGTGTGGACCTGGGCACTAGACCAAGTTGGCGTGGGGGCACAGAACTGTGCTCAGTGATGGAGACACTGGGCTTGAGAGCCCAGGCAGGCCTGAGCTCCTCGCTGGCGGATCAGACGGTGGCAGGTGTTTGCTCTCTCCCAGGGACACTGTAAAATGGCACCAAAGGCCCTAAGCTCCCCGCTGGAGCTGGCAACTCCAGCTGCTCCAGGCTAGACCTCTCCAGGATCCGCCGCGCAGTGCTTCGGAAGACCAGACCTCAGCTCCAAGGACTCAGGCAGCCGCAGACGGCCGCTCTCTGCCAGGGAAGCTGCAAAATGGTGCTGGAGGGTCCAAATTCCCCGCCAGAGCCAGCAACTCCAGCAGCTCCAGGCCAGACCCCTCCAGGAGCTGCCGCTCGTGGCTCAGAAGACCAGATCCCAGTACATACATTGTTGATTAACCTGACTTTAGAGTTAGGTTTTAAATGTTCTAGATCCACTTTCAGAGTCTGTATTGCATACTTGACCATCCACAATAACAGCCATTGCCATGACAGCACCTATACACTGTTTTTTTCCACATCATGTAATATGTTCTATTAGTGACTGTGTCTTCATGTTACCATAAGTGCTTAATAAATATCTGTTTATAGCTATCATGCAATAAAATCAAAAGTAATGACAGAAAAACTTGAAGGACCATGTACTTTTTAACAAAATCGAATATTAATATAGCAAAATTGGTTTAAAATGAATGAATAAATATTTAGGACTGAATGATTATGAAAACACTGTGAACTGTAGCTAATGTAATAGTTATGTGGAACATAAAATAACATGACTAATAGCAAATGTTATAGAAAAAAAAATAGATACCAAAGAACTCTAACCCAAAATTTCAAACTTAGGTGGTTTAAGAGTGATCTTTATTAAAAAGCGTGTGGGGTACCTTTATTAAACTTCAAGGAAGAGTTATTTTATTTTTTAGTTCATTGCAATAAAAAATAAACTAACTTTTTAACTCATCTAATATGCCTTTATAGCCATGTTTACAAATCCAGATTCAGGACCAAACAAATAAAACAATGTAACAGCAACAAATACTGACCCATTTTGCTGAGGAATGTGAATGCTAAAATTCAAAGCAAATGGATACCTCCTCCTGCGCCCCATGGCTTGCAGACACAGGAGACCACCTCTGCAGACTCCAGCACACACTCCTTGCTGGAGCTCCCCAGCTTTGGAAGCTGGTGCAAACATTCTGAATTACATCTAAGGGCATGGCCATCAACACCAGGAGGGGTCACCTGCTTTCTGAGATGCCTACAGGAAACTGGAAGCCCATTGATAGGTACCGCACTAGCATGGAGATACTGAAGACTGGGAGGTTGGAGTAGTGGATGACTGTGACTCTGAATTTTTTAAAAAATTTTTAACTTTTTATTTCTTTTTTTTTTCCCTCTCTCTCTCTTCTCACTCTATTTTCCTTCTATTATTTTTTCCTCTTCTCACTCTATTTTCCTTCTGTTTACCTGTTCCCTTGGAGATTCTTTCTCCCTTTTCTTATGCTAATGACAACCTCATTGCAAACTAAGAACTATACAATAGATAATAATGATCTTCTCCTATTTGTTTACTGCAAATTGTTAATGCCTTTATAGGGAGTTTTTGATGTAGGACTGCATATTGTTAGTATTGGGTGCTGCTGATATCTTCCTCTCAAAGAACAGGTATTGGAATCCTGCAGGGTCACAGTAAGCCTACAGAGAGGAAGCTGCACTACCTCAATTCTTCACTGGGAGAGGGGAATATACAGAAATAATATGAAAAAAACAGGGGGTGAAAGTGTCCCTAGCAAACCAAGATGCTATTTTGACAGAGTCCAATGACAGCATGGTAGTAGAAACGACAGAAAGGGAGTTTAGAATCTACATGATTAAAATGCTCTGTGAAGCAAAAGATGAGATAAGAGAGCAAATGCAGGCAATGCATGCTCACTCCAATAAAAAGTTAAAAGAGCAAATGCAGGAAGCAAAAGAGAACTTAATAAAGAGATACAGATTTTGAAAAAAAAAGCAAAGAGAAATACTTGAAATGAAAGAAGCAGTACACCAAATTAAAAACTCAGTAGAAAGCATCACCAACAGAATGGATCTTGTGGAATACTGAATCTCAGAAAATGAAGACAAAATATTTCATCTTGAAAATAAGTTGACCAAACTGAGAAGATGTTAAGAAATCATGAACAGAACCTCCAACAATTATGGGACAATATAAAAAAACAAATTTAGGAATTATTGGGATTGAAGAAGGCACAGAGATACAAACCAAAGGAATGAACAACGTGTTCAAAGAAATAATATCAGAAAATTTCCCAAACCTGAAGATTGAAATGGAAAATCAAATGCAAGAGGCTTACAGGACACCAAATGCCCAAAATTATAACAGATCCACACCAAGGCACATTAAAATAAAAATACCTCACATACAAAATAAAGATAGGATTTTAAAGGCTGTGAGAGAAAAGTAATCAGATTACATATAAGGGGAAACAAATACAGATATCAGATATCTCAGCCCAGACCCTAAAAGCAAGAACGTTCTGGAACAATTTATTTCAAGCCCTCAAAGAACATGGATGTCAACCAAGAATCTTATACCCAGCAAAACTAACCTTCAGATTTGATAGTGAAATAAAATCTCTCCACAATAAACGAAAGCTAAATGAATTCACTATTTGTAAAGCCTGCATTACAGACCATTCTCAACAAAATATTTCATGAGGAGGAAGTGAGAAACAACAATACAAGTCAGCAAAGAGAGAACCTGCCCTAAAAGAAGTCAGTCAAAGGAGAAACCAAATCAAGGCAAAAACCAAAAATAAACCAAAATGACCAGGAATACAAATCATACACGATAATAACCCTGAATGCTAATGGCTTAAATTCATTAATCAAAAGACATAGAATGGCAGATTGGATTAAAAAGAAAGACCTAATAATATGCTGTCTTCAAAAGACATATCTCATAAAAAAGGACATCCACAGACTAAAGGTGAAAGGATGGGAAAAACATACCATGCACATAGACTCTTTAAAAAGCAGTGGTCTCCATCCTCATATCAGAAAAGGGGAATTTAAACCTAAGTCAGTTAGAAGGGATACAGAAGGACATTTCATACTGATTCAGGGAACCATAAAACAGCAAGGCATAATGATTTTAAATATTTATGCCCCAAACAATGGAGCATCTATGTACATCAAACAAACCCTTCCCAATTTTAAGAATCAAATAGACCAAAACACAATAATAGTGGGTGACTTTAACACACCACTCTCACCATGGGTTAGATCCTCCAAACAAAAACTGAACAAAGAAACTATAGAACTAAATAATACAATCAATGTTATAGACTAAATGGACATGTGTACAATATTTCATCCATCATCAAGCAAATACACTTTCTTCTCAGCAGTTCATGGATCTTTTTCCAAAATAGACCATATACTATGCCACAAAGATGCTATTAATAAATACAAAAATAGAGATTCTACCTTGTATTCTATTAGATCATAATGGAATACAATTAGAAATCAATGATAAAATAAAAAACAAAAACTGCTCCTTCACCTGGAGACTAAATAATATGCTATTGAATGATGCAATGATCACAGAGATTTCAAGGAGGAAATAAAAAAATTCTTAGAGGTAAATGAAAACAACAACATAGCATATCTGGGACACTCTGAAATCAGTACTAAGAGGAAAGTTCATTGCACTGAGCTCATACATTAAAAAAAATAAAAAGTCAACAACTAAATGACCTAACATTACATCTCAAGATCTAGAAAAATAGAATGGATCAACACCAAAAGTAGTAGAAGACAGAAAATAATTAAAAACAGAGTTGAAATCCATGAAATTGAAACAAGAAAAACAATTCAAAAAATTGACAAAATAAAAAGCTGGTTCTTTGAAAAAGTAAGCAAAATTCATGAACCCTTAGCTACACTAATGAAGAGAAGGAGAGAAAAAACTTAAATTACTAGAATTCATGATGAAAATGAAAAAATCCAAACAGACACCACTGAAATACATAACATAATTAGAAGCTACTTTGAAAATCTATATTCCAACAAAATAGAAATTATCGAAGACATTTACAAATTCTTAGAGACATATGGTCCCCCCCAAACTGAATCAGGAAGCAATTACACAAATTAAACAGATCAATTTCAAGCACTGAAACAGAAGAAGTCATCAAAAGCCTACCAACCAAGAAAAACCCAGGACCAGATGCATTCTCAGCTGAATCCTACAAAACCTTTAAAGAAGAACTAATACCAATCCTCCTCAAAGTATTCCATGAAATAGAAAGGGAGGTAACCCTTCCAAACTCATTCTATGAAGCTAGTATCACTCTGATACCAAAACCAGACCAAGACACATCAAAGAAAGAAAGCTTTAGACCAATATCACTGATGAATATAGAAGCAAAAATCCTCAACAAAATTCTGGCAAATTGCATACAAAAACATATTAAAAATATAGTGCACCATGATCAAGTGGGGTTTATCCCACGGATGCAAGGTGGTTTCAGCATCCGGAAATCAATAAATGTAATTTATCACATCAATAGACTCAAAGAAAAGAATCATATGACTATTTCAATAGATGCTGAGAAGCTTTTGATAAAATATAGTGCCCCTTCATGCTTAAAACACTCAAAAAAATAGGGATAGTTGGAACACACCTCAATATCGTAAAGGCTATTTATACTAAGCCTACTGCTAACATCATTCTAAATGGAGAAAAACTGAAAGCATTCCCTCCAAAAACTGGAACCAGACAGGGATGCCCTCTTTAACCACTTCTATTCAAATCGCCCTTGAAATACTAGCCTGAGCATTTAGACAGACCAAAGAAATTAATGCAATATGAATAGCAAAAGAATAATCAAGCTGTCACTATTTGCTGATGACATGATTCTATGTTTAGAGGACCCAAAATACTCCACTAGAAAAATTCTAGAACTAATAAATGCATTCAGTAAAGTAGAAGGATATAAAATTAAATGCATTTCTTTTCATAAGTGATTAATCCTCTGAAAGAGAAATTAGGAAAACCACTCCATTCACAACAGCCTCAAACATGTAAAATACCTGGGAATCAGTCTAACAAAGGATGTGAAAGACCTCTACAATGAAAACTAGAGAACATTAAAGAGACAAATTGAAGAAAACCTTAGAAGATGGAATGATCTCCTGTGTTCTTGGATAGGCAGAATTAATATTGTTAAAATGGCTACTCTACCCAGGGAGATATACAGATTCAATGCAATTCCATGTAAAATTCCAATGACATTCCTCATCGAAATAGAGACAGCAATCATGCACTTTATGTGGAAGATTAAGAGACCTGGAATAGCCAAAACAATACTGGGCAGAAAGAGTGAAGCAGGAGGTATCACAACACCAAACTTTAAATATTACTACAGAGCATTAGTAACAAAACCAGCATGGTATTGGCACCAAACTAGACAGGCAGACCAATGGTAGAGAATCAAAGACACAGAGACAAATCCACAACAATACACTACCTCATACTAGAAAAAGGAGCCAAAAACATACAATGGAGAAAAGATAACCTCTTCAACAAATAGTGGTGGGATAACTGGAAATCCATATGTAGTACAATGAAATTAAAGCTCTATCTCTCACACGGCACAAAAGTCAATTCAGATTGGATCAAAGACTTAGAAATTAGACCAGAGATCCTACACCAAATAGAAGAAAAATTAGGCCTGAATCTTCATCACGTTGGTTTAGGATCAGACTTCCTTAACAAGACTTCCAAAGCACAAGAAATCAAAGCAAGAATCCATAAATGGTATGGACTCAAACTTAAAAGCTCTTTCTCAGCAAAGGATACAATCAATAATGGGAAAAGAGAGCCTACAGAGTGGGAGAAAATCTTTTCCACACACACTTCAGATAGAGCACTAATCTCCAAAATTTATAAAGAACTTACAAAACTATACACCAAAAATTACAAAGAACCCAATCAATATATAGGTCAAGGATCTGGACAGATACTTTACAGAAGAGGATGAACAGGCCATCAATAAATATATGAAAAAGTGTTCAACATCTCTAGTAATTAGAGAAATGCAAATTAAAACAACTCTAAGATTTCATTTTACTCCAATTAGAATGGCTATTATCAAGAACACAAACAATAGATGTTGGCGTGGCTGTGGGGAAATAGGCACACTTTTACATTGCTGGTGAAGTTGCAAATTAGTACATCCAGTCTGGAAAGCAGTGTGGAGATTCCTGAGAAAAATTGGAATGGAACCACCTTTTGACCCCATTATCCCATTCCTCAGTTTATACCCAATGGACTTAAAAGTAACACAGCCACATCAATGTTTATAGCAGCTCAATTCACAGTAACTAGACGGTGGAACCAACCTAGATGCCCTTCTACAGATGAAAGCATAAAGAAGCTGTGATATATATATATATATATATATATATATATATATATATACACACACACACACAATGGAATATTATTCAGCCATAAAGAAGAATAATATTGTGGCATTTGCAGATAAATGGATGGAATTGGAGATTATCATGCTAAGTAAAATAACCAATCCCAAAAAGCAAATGCTGGATGTTTTCCCTGATAATTGGATAATGATATGGAATTGGATTGGGTGGGGGGTGAGAGAAGAATGGAAGAATTTTATGTAGAGGGAAATGAGAGGGGGAGTGGGCAGGGGTCTAAAAATTACATTACTAAAATATAAATGGGCATCTAAACATCTTGTACTGCTAATAAAACAGAAATATTTCTTAATGAGCATTTCTCCACTTCAGTTCTATTGACTATAGAGCAGGGACATGGAGACAACTCTTTGTATAGGAGCTGTTCAGCATTCTTGTCTGGATGTCAGTTGATTTCCCCAGTTGAGACAACCAAAAATATCTACAGATATTTTTCAATGTCCTCCAAGGAACAAAATTATCACTGACCTAAGCAACAGAGGAATCATCTATATTCTTCTAGAAGATAACCCAACAATACCAAAGCCTGCCTCATGTCCACAAAGTGCTGTATGATTTTGATGCAGTCATAATTCTTCCATTCTTGAGAATATTTATAAACTTACTCTCACATGCATAATATGTTATATGTGTATATTATACAGATCGGATTTGAGGAAAATCTGTAGCTAAGTCAACATTAAAACTCATAAAGAGTAGGCTTAGCTGGAGAGAGAAAAATACTTCAATAATTCAAAGTCATAAACATGACAACATCAGCAACAATAAACTATACTAACTAAATAGAAATAAAATGTTAAGAACAGAGCAATTGCAATAGATTGACATCTACATAGAACTTTTTTAAAATTTTAAGGTGGCAGCAGTACTTCATATATTAGAGAAATGTCAGAAAGTTTAGCATATAGTATTAGGAAAACTAGATGAGTATACAGAGAAAAAAGCTATTGTATTTCTAATGTCACACATAAAAAGTATTCTAGTTGGAAGTAATGTATATTTCACATAAACACAAAGTATCTTTCTGTTCTTGGAATAGCATAAAAATAATGGCAGAATTATTGATATGATTACCTCAAATTGTATTTTTCTGCTCACTGACTGTGAGTCTGGCCCATGTTAAAAGACACAAGACAGAATAAGAAACAAAATTCTAAATATCTAAAGCTGGTAAAAGACTAATATATAGAAAAAAAAAGAGAAATCTTGTAAATCAGCAAAGACACAAATCAAAAATAAATAAAAGTGAAAACAAAAGACTCAGGTTACAGAAGAAATCAACAAAGTTAATGAATATATGAGGAATATCTATAATCATTTAAGCAGATGAAAGCAAATGAAAATAACAATAATATGTGACTTTGCCTATTGGACTGGCAATAATCACAAAGCTGGAAAATGCCAAGTATTGGGTGAATATGAGTCTCTCTGCTGGTAAGATTTTGAGGATTGGCAGTCACTCTAGAAAACTCCATATGGAGATATGTCCAAGGTTATTTATTGCAGCAGTGCTCTTAGCCAAGGAAAGGAGTTGGAAGCAATTTGGTTGTCCATCATCTGGAGTGCAGATAGATAAAATGCATCAGATGACACTATGATATGTTATTAAGAAGTTAGAAATTATGTGCTGGATATACACACATTACCACAGATTAGACCATAGGCATATAGAAATTTGTAAACTATTAAAAAAATGAAAAACAGAAAAAAGCAGGAGAGGAAACACAGTGATATCCGATTGTTAAATACAAACATGCATCCCATTCATTGAATACCTTCCTGTCTATCTGGTAGGCAAGCTTAGTTCTATGCCTTCCACGAATATCATACAGCCCCTGGCTGGTCCTCCCTTCAAAATCAACATCAGACTTTCTTACTTTTCTTGACTGATTTTCAAGTTACCTTTTTATAACTTTCACTAGAATAGAACCTGGTGCACCTTGCTCACATTCACATTGTGAAGTACCATTTCCTGTTCTGTGTATCCTACTTCCTTGCTCTTTAGAAACCGAAGATACTATGGTAAGCAGAAAATACCACATCTAATACCTTGTGCTTTCTAAACCCCTGCCATTGCCAATGTCTGTTACATGGTGTCCATGTGTTCCAGAAAGTTCTAGACATTTGAGAATATATACACTTTCACAAAATGTGTCCTTTTCTTTTTTCCTCTTATCTTTCCTCATCTGAGTTGTGGAGGGAACAGTTCTCTGACAATAAAAAAAGTTAGGGTGGATTAAAAAATCTGGCATATAAGCAATGCCAGAATATGATGTTCAATTTTTAAATTCTCTCCCCTTCTTTATGTATGTGAAGATTATATTATTGAAATAGAAATACACATAGCTATATTTGTAATATATTTTGCAAAATCATACATCTACCTGTGTGTGTGTGTGTGTGTGTGTGTACACACACAAGTGACAATTATTGCATTAAGGCTCAAGCCTAAAACCATTTAAATTTCTTTTCAGGCTATGTTCCTGTTTTCCTTCTCTTCATCTACCTGTTCAAATCATTTTGGAGTCATGATTCTGATAGTTGGCATCACTCTCACTTCTGATGTTAAAAATTATGTGAGGGGTCATGTTTTAATGTTTAAAATTGAAAAAAATCTGGCTCAGCCTCTAAGGATATAGGACTTCAGGAATCTAGAGAACTGATTTTAATTTCTCATTAAACTTTTGAGTTGAATGAATGAGGTCAGGACGAATCCATCCAGCTGCACTGTCAGTCAGTTTCTAGCTCTTTGTCAATATTTACTGACAGTTCTGTCATTCAACAAAAGCATTCAATCAGGGGCCAGACACAGTTCTATCAACTGAAAACATGGGGAAAAAAAAGAATAGACAAGATGTCTGCTCTCATCAATATTTCACGTGAATAAAGCAGGCAACATGCGCATATGATAGTTTTATCAGTTGGAATGAGTACAAGGAAAATGAAAGGAAATGAAGTGAAAACAAGTATGTGCCAGGTTTTGTATGGTAATAAGGAGAAAGAGACCATATTGGGTCAGACTGTTGAGGAAACCCTCTTGAAAATGTGTTGTTCCAGCAGAATGCAGTAGACAAGCAAAACTAGCCACAGGGAGAACTGGAATCAGAGTCCTGATCTCATAAACTTCAATGTGCTTTCAATTACACTGCACCATTTCAATAAAGTAGGCTATTTCTGGTTCATTAAAATCCGATATATTAATTTCCTCATATGTCTTAGTACACTAGAAGTTTTTTGATTACGTAGTTTTCTATTTCCCTTCACATGACTGAAGGAGATAGAACATTGTTGAAGGAATAATATGAATTAACACATTTATTCTTTAAATCATAAAATCTTTAGACAATAATGTAGGGCTTAACCTCTCTTAAGAAAGATACCTGATTATTTTCCTGCAGAACATATCAACTACATAAAAGTCAGATATGATGTAGAAAAGAAAATTGTCCTTCTTCTTTCATTTTTCACTAAATTGCTCAGTTTCCATATTTGTTGTTTGGTAACATGATAAAATAGCCAGAAATCTAATAGGTTAACCTAATGGAGAAAAAAATGTCTTAAGATATTTGAAAGTTGGAGCTGGGTTTGTGGCTCAGTGGTAATGTGCCTACTTAGCTACCTGTGAGGCACTGGGTTTGATCCTCAGCAACCTATAAAAATAAATAAATAAAGGTATTGTGTCCATTTACAACTAAAAAAAATGAAAAAAAAAGATACTTGAAAGCAATGCAAAATAATCTAATTTATTTTCTTCTCTCAGAATTATGCTACCCATATGTAAGTTGCATCAAAACACATGATGTTTTTTTACCTTTGAATTCTTTCCTGAAAATACAAGCATTAAAAGATCATTTATACCTTTAGAAATCATCATTTTTCCACTCCCTTTTCCCCTCATTTTGATTGAAGAGCAGCATACATACATTCCAACACTTTCATAATAGACTTGTGAAGGAGAAATTTCCAAATATTCTACAAAACAGTTTTGGAATAAATTGGTATGATCAGAAAAATTCAAAATGTAAAATCATTCTGGAAAACCACGTTAGAATTCCAAATGTAAAATTTAAAAGAAGATAGCAGTATTCATATTCCATAAATGTGCAATAATTAGGCAAGAAGAAAAATATGTAAAAGCTGAGAACAATCATATGTTAACCTAATCTGATGCTCAGAGAAAGATCTCAAGTTCATTTTAAAATTTGCAACTCTTTATAATTGTTTCAGTTACTTTCATGCTTAGTTCATCAATTTGAAAAAAAGTTATGCACATATTGTAAAATTCTTGTGCATATGTTACCAGCTCTTCCTTTGCTGTTTATATCACCACTAATTAACATTTTTAATTAAGACAAAAAACACTGTTAGCATAATACATGAAAAATTGGAGCAGGTGCTTAGGGTAATAATTTGTATAAATAGCTATTGCCCTACACTAGCATCTAAATTATAATCATTAACTAGCTTTTTGGTGGATGAAAGTGAAATTCTGCCTTTTATTTAACTTAGGGAGAAAATAACAAAGAAAAAACAACATAAAAATAAATGCAGACACTACAAAATTCTATTATTCTCATAATCCTAGTACTTGCCACTTTCACATCTGAACTTTCTTGAAGTTGGCATGGTCCCCCGCTTACCACCACCTCTAAACATCTTGCACTTTGTAACTCATTCTTGAAAACATAGTTCTAAAAGAATTTTTTTTCCTAATGTGCTCCCCAATTTTCTTTTTTCCCAGCAGAAGGAGAAAGAGTTTCTTATAGTACTTTGTACTATATTCCATTAAAGTAGGTATATATATTCACTGAATTGAAATTAGTTAATAAATGTCCATTTTACTTAGTAAAAGGGCAAACTAGTAGAGGACCTATATCACCAGCACATTGCTAAATTAAATAAATTTAGCTCAGCCAGGTAAATGATATTAAATTTACTCTTTAAAGAGAATTACTTACAGCAAATGTACCACATGTGATATGCCAATTTACAGGCTTCGAACTTACCCCAAAGTATGTAGTTTCCCTACTTATTCATCTTGCAAAGCCTTCTCTTTTGCTTTATTCAGAATTGAAGTTAATGGCATGACTAGTTATCTAGATGCTCAAAAAGAAATTGCAGTCTGTAATATTTTTCCTCTCTCATCTGTTATAGCCAATACTCACAATCCATTGCAAGAAGTAAAATTCAGTGAGCATGTATTATGCACTTTGCACTGTTCTAAGAATGTGAAAAGTAATAATAATAATAATAATCCCATAATAGCAATAAATATATGCCTAGCAGTGTTCTCCTGAAATCACTCTACAATCACCCTTTTTATCATTTCAACCCTTGCCTCTGTTCATGTTCTCATCAGTCGTCAGACAATTCTGAGGCTTATTTTAATTTTCCAAACTTTAGCCTTTTAAAGTTCATTTTGTAGCCAGTTTATTTTTTCCCATATATATTTTTCCATATATATTTTCTGAAAAATAGATTAATTTTCCCACATACTTATACCTAAGAAATAGTTAACCTTTCTATACAGTAAGTTAATATGCATTAATAGGGATATGTGTTATCACAGTATAATTATTCAATTTTGAAGTATCCAAACCAATGTTCTGTTAGATAACACTATACAAATATATATGGATATATCCATTATATATATAATATATTTTATATCGATTTATATATATCCATTACATATACATATTACATATATACAAAACATATATACATGTATATATGTTTTTCCTTTTTTCCTTCAAGAAATACATACCTTTTACTGTGACTTAGCATTTTATTATTTGATGTGATACTGGCCTGTTTCTCCTGACTCATTCCTCACCCTATCTTTTTTTTAATACACACAAAACACAATATCATGGTTCTGACAATTACCTACAATTCTCCTTGGGGAGTTGACCACCAACTCAGAATGAAAGAATAATTATCACTAAGACTTGATAGTGATAAGTCTTAGTGATAATAGCAATTATCCCATGACATAGCCTGTAATGAATACTTCAGAAAAGTTAACTCATTCAATCTTGTGACATATATTAATATTTTGTTGAGAGTATATGTGAAAAAAACAAAGTACACTAATTGGAAAGACTTGCTCAATGTTGCTCAGGAATTAAATGGCAGGTCAGAATTCAGGTTCAAGAAGTTTGATCCCAACATCATTTTTCAGAACTAGGGAATTGGACTGGTCCTCTCACCAAGTTGTAATACTAGAGTTGCAGATCACCATTTGAGGATGTGTTTTATTTTAAAGTTATTTAAAAAATCCAACCATCTCATATCATCAATTAATACATGTGACTTATACAATTGTGGGACCATGCTATATAAAATGGTATTGATTTGGGTTTTATTACAATAAAATATGTATAGCACAAGATATTTTCCAATGTCAAATGAAAAATTAATTACTTCACAATAAATTAAAAGACATGGTTGGATATTAGATTATTTGCAAACTATTATGAAACTTTTTCCCAAATGAAAAAAGGACACATTTTAATACATTAATCAATGGTAAAATGGATGATTAAATTCATGTCCTCTTCAAATTGTCATGTGGGCATTAATGATTCACAATGTTTTATTGTAATATTTTAATATGTTTTCAAGTTAATGTATATGGAATGTCTATTATCAAAAACACAAATAAAAATAGATGCTGGCATGGCTGTGGGGAAAAAGGCACACTTTTACATTGTTGGTGGAGTTGCAAATTGGTACGGCCAATCTGGTAAGCAGTGGGGAGATTCCTCAGAAACTTTTGACCCAGTTATCCCACCCCTTGGTTTATACCCAAAGAACTTAAAATTAGCACACTATAGTAACACAGTCACATCAATGCTAAGAGCAGTTCAATTCACAATCGCTAGACTGTGGAACCAACCTAGATGCCTTTCAACAGATGAATGGATAAATAAACTGTGGTGTATGTATATACAATGGAATATTATTCAGCCGTAAAGAAGAATACTGTTATGGCATTTGCAGATAAATGGATGGAATTGGAGATTATCATGCTATGTGAAATATGCCAATCCTTAAAAACCAAAGGCCAATGTTTACCCTGATAAGTGGATGATGATATATAATCTGATTGGGGGGTGCGGGTGTGAGAGAAGAATGGAGGAACTTTAGATTATGTAGAGGAAAATGAGAAGGGGAGAGGAGAGGGGTATGAAAAATGGTGGAATGAAACAGACATCATTACTGTATTACATGTATGATTACATGAATGGTATTAATCTACCTCATGCACAAACATAGAAATAAAAAGTTATACCCCATTTGTGTACAATGAATCAAAGAGCAGTCTGTAAAAATTTAAAAATAAATAAATAAATAAACACTTATTGATGATTTTTGTATTCATTTATGCAGGCAGTTTAAATTTTATTATCAAATATGTGAATGATTTATATTTATATACAAAACTGTCAATTTTGTCATAACTACTGGCATAACTTGTAATCTTGGGCAGGTGAAAAATAAAGACATTATAAACCCATTTTGACTATAATAATACTGCCATTAGAATTAAAATCATTTCTTGATGTGACTTTAGCTTATTAATTCTAAAACAACTCCATAAATTTTGTAGTTTTATGTTTTACAGTCTTTACCTTTTTCTGAAACTATACTGTTTATTTACTTGTGCATTATTTTGTATCCCTAAGTACAAGGTTAGGTTTATGAGACAGGGATTTGTATCTTAATCATCACTGCAAAACCACACTATGGAACCATTTTTGTTTGGACCATAGCAGAAGTTCAGACATCAATTGTGTAATGGTGAGATTTCTTTTCTCAGGGTGCGTAACATGAAAATTCTTGGAAAAAACATCGGGATGTGAGCAGGTGCATATATTACATAAAATTGTAAACTCCTTTTTCTTTTTTATGGATATGATTTATTTTCCAAAGAAATACACAAAAAAGGTCCAAGAAACTCTACTGTGGTATATATTTCACCAACAAATCTCTTGACACTTGTTCTATTACCTCACCATTTGAAAACAAACAGAGGAAAAATAAAAAGAGAAAGAGTTTTGAATGTAATTGGCTCAAATGAACTAATATGGTTATTAAAACTATGAACTATTTAATCACATGTATTATTAAAAAACTATAAATTTTCATGTCTTCTAATGACTCTATGTCATGTGCAAATGCAGTGGTTAAGATTTATTTTGCTGCGTATTTGCTACTTTTTTAATACTTATGCCTTAGATGACAAACCTTGCAGTCAATGTTCAACTTGCCCATTCAAATATTTCTCTAAAATGATTTACCTGAATTACATCCACTAATTATTCCATTTAATATGCATAAATGATATTATACCAACAGAAATTGGCATTAAAATTGATGACTCACAATTACATCCTAATAAACCATTAACTTTTTCTAATATCCCATTTTAGATTCCAATATGCATATATGTTAATCTGAATATGTACGTGTGTATGTGTTTATGATTTTATATGGAAGTTACCACAGCATAGATATTTTTTGTCTTTTGAATCGATAGCTGGCTAGTCTTGGTAGATAGCATTTTAAAAACAAACAATGCATTTAATTAATGTGACATAACTTTCTTAATCATATTTCATTGCTCAACAATAAGTTGCTTGCAATTTTCTATCTTCACAATTACTGTTAAAACACTTCTTTAAAGATTTTATCCCTTTTTCCATTAGTTTGCATGTTGTCTTCATTTATTAAAATCAGAAATTGGTTAATCTCCTTCACTGTGGGAAATAAAAGTAGAAAGTACTAGGTGTAAGATCAGGATCAGGCTGGGGTAAGCTGATCAGAATGGTAACTGGAGAGCAGACAGGCCAGATGTGAATCAAAAAGAAACTTTATTTGGGGACGGCTCTTGGGCAAGGTTCCCAGGTCCACCAGGGTGCTGGGCCAAGAAGTCGCAAGTGACCTCCATGGGGCTGGATTGGCTGGGCTCATTTGTTAGGTTGGTCCTTCAGGCATGCACAGGCTACATTGTTTCTCTGCACATGTGCAGGTTGCTTGATGCCCTGCCCCCAACCAGTCACCCTGAACCGCCCTAACATTCCAGTCTTTTGGATGACATAGGGCACCAAAGTCCACTTGACTTCTTCCTGCTTATTAGGGGGCATTGTGGTCAAAGGACTCAGAAGTAGGGTCGGTGGGGAGGCAACTGTAAGAGTGCAGGAGCATCTGGTTGGCAGTGACTTGGGCAACTTTGCTGATTCAGTTGCGTGCAAACCTGAGGAGACATGGAACAATCATTAATAGGAGTCCTACTATTAATATGGGAGTGAGGATGAGGGCTAGCCAGGTGGAAAGAGTAGAGTTTAGCCATCCTGGTCAGGGACCATCCAATTGCTGCTGTTTAACTCTTTCACTTAGACACCTCATGGTTTCAACATTCTTTTCCACCAGACTGATTTCCTTGATATAAAACAACATTCTTCTCTTAGGAAGAGGCATGTTCCCCCTTTATCTGCTGTCTGGAGATCGAGTGCTTGACAGTCCTGTAAGGCAACTTGGGCAACAGAAGTTATTTGTCTTTGTGACAAGATCAGGGAGGCTGCAGATGCCTCTACTGCCTCTTGGAGTTGCTGTTCTAGCTTCTGGGTGGGGGTGACCACATAACCAAGTCCCCCTGCCCCCAACCCAGAAGCGGTGAGGGAGGAGGCTAGGGAGAGTCTGAAGAGATGAGGACTGTCTCAGAAGCCTTGGGGTAAGACTGTCCATGTTAGCTGTTGAGACCTAAAGGATGTAGGATCCTCCATGTGAAGGCAAAGAGGTAATAAGAGTCAGGGTGGAGAGGAATTGTGAAGAAAATATCCTTTAGGTCCAGGACTATCCTTTAGGTTCACTCACTGTGAAGTCAGAGGTAGAAGGGGGAGTGTGAGAAAGGAGAGTGTAAGGGTTAGGAACCACAGGATGGATGGGAATAACCGCCTTGTTAATTAGGTGGAGGTCTTGGAACAAGCCATAGGCCCCTGAGGGCTTATGTGCTGGCAAAATGGGGGTATTACAGGGGAAATCAGTAGGAATGAGAAATCTCTGGTAAAGCAACTGGTCTATGATGGGTTTAAGTCCTTCTGTGAGAGCATGGGAAATAGGAAACTGAGAATGAGAAGAAAATTTAGTTTGAGGTTTCAGTTGGATAAGGACTGGCTTGTGGTGGGAAGCTATGATCAGCTTGGAGGTGTCCCAGACTTGGGGGTCGACCAGGTCTGGGGGCAGCAGTACAGTAGGTAGTGTAGGAGTGCTAGAGAGTGTAAGGATCAGAGGTAGGAGGAGGTGTGTAGTAGGATCCCTGGGGAAAAGTTGTAGGGTAGCCCTAAGGAATTGTAGGATTTTCCTGCCCAGGAGGGGAACTGGGCAGGAGGGGATGACCAGGAAAAAGTGTGTGAAAGGGTGTCCCTCTAGGCTACAGAATAATTTTGCTGTTTTGGGGGGGAAGAAGGATATCCCATCAATACCCATAAGAGAGACCTGGGAAGGAAACAAAAGTCCTGAGTGGGCAGGTAAAACAGAATAGGTAGCCCCCATGTCCACAAGGAAAATTATGAACTTACCCACTACCTGGAGCATTACCCTGGGATCAGTAAGGATGATGGGGGTCCTTGAGTCCAGGCTCCTTCAGTCTTCTGTGAATCCTAACAGCTCAGGGAAAGGGACATCCTGGCTGGTCACACCCCAGTGTAGATGCACTAGGGAGGGACCAGCCATAAGGCAGTCACTCTTAGTGTCACCTTTTTCTGTAAACCAGCCTGCCTGGTCAATTTGGCTGATTCCTTTTGGGCATTATAGACTTTAAAGACCATTTTTACCAGGTCTCGGGAAGGGGTTTGAGGGCCCTCCTCAGATCATTTGAGCTTTTTTCTTATATCAGGAGCTGATTGAGAAATGAAATGGATAGCTACCACTGTTGCCCTAGTCAGAGATTTAGGGTCCAGCTGGATTTTCATCAGGATCCTGGGTAATTTCCCTCAACTTATCAAAGTTAACCACTTTGTTGGACACTGCCTGCATGCCCACTATGAGGTATTGGATCATATGGGCACAATGGCGGTGACCCTGCTGGTGTTCTTGGTAGTCCCTACCAAGTTCAGTTGTTGGGACTGCTGCTGACCCTGTGGGTAGGGTTATGTCTGTTAGGCAGACTTGGTCAGTATGATCTTGTGCTGCCTGATGGATGTGGGCCCATTCGTCTGTTGTGAGTGAAGAAGAAAGAATGACATGAATGTCATGCCAGGTGAGGTCATAAGCCTGAGAGAAATACCTGAATTTCTTAATATAAGTAGAGGAGTCAGCAGAGAAAGACCCTAGGCACTTTTCAATCTGGGAAAGGTCCTGGAGTGAGAACAGGATGTGGACTTGAACAAGGCCTCCGCACCCACTACTTCCTGGAGAAGACAAAGGAGTTCCAAGTTGGGTGGGGGAGGGGCCTGATGAGATTGGGTGTGAGTGCTAACCGGAGAGGAGAGAGATAGGGAGGAGGAGGGATCCTCCGGTGGAGAAGAGGGGGGAGGAATGGAAGCAGGTGGGCCTGGGAGTGACACAGGTGGTGGAGGAGGACCTGGAGGAGAAAAAGGGGGGAGGAACTGTAGCTTTAAGAGAAGAGGAGGAAGTTTGGCCTGAGTAAGGAGGGGAGGATGGGTGGGTGGAGCCGAGAGTAGCTCTGGTGGATCTTCAAAAGAGGAAGAGGACACAGAAGAAAAATGGGAGAGGAATTTGGGGCCATCTCTGGCTAGGAGAATTTGGGCAGTGGAACAGGTAGAACAAAGAGAGAGGCAAGAGCACAAATCCCAAAAGGCCTAGACATAAGGCACCTGTGACCATTCCTGTCCAGTGACAGTGATTATCCAAATGAGTGAGGATTTGAAAATTAAAAGCTCCCTCCAGTGACCATTTTGAGCCATTGTCTAATATGTACTAGGGCCAGGCCACAGTTGGGTAATCCCAAGTTCTGGTCGTGATCGCCTAAGGAACAGAAAATGGATGAACTGGAGGCCAGGACGTCTCCTTGGCCTATGGGGGTCCAGAACGGAAAAAAATGGGGGGCTAGCTGGACACTGGGACATCTCCACAGCCTACTGGGCCCAAGCAGAATGGGTGGGGTCTGTGGCATGCAGGCGACTTACGTACAGACCAGTAAGGGAGAATGCAACTGGAAGGCCAAGGGAAACTCAAGGGAACTTACCCCACTTCTGTCGGCCCAGATGAAGAGAAACAGAACAGTGCAGAAATCTCCTGATTCGTCCAAGGGAGAGGGTGAACTTCAACCCCAAATGGGGAAGCCCAAGGACCCTTCTGGCTTTTGGCACCAAATGTAAGATCAGGCTGGGGTAGCCTGATCAGAAGATGGTAACTGGAGAACAGACAGGCCAGATGTGAATCAAAAAGAAACCTTATTGCAGGACCGCTCTTGGGCAAGGTTCTTGGGTCCACCAGGGTGCTGGACTGGAGAAGTTGCAAATGGACCCCATGGGGCTGGGTTTTTCTAACCCCAGGATGGGGGAGTGGCAGTTTGAGAACTCTGTGTCCTCCTGGGATTGGCTGGACTCATTTGTTAGGTTGCTCCTTTGGGCATGCGCAGGCTACATTGTTTCTCTGCACATGTGCAGGTTACTTGATTCCCTGCCCACATCCAGTCACCCTGAACCACCTTAACATGAGTCCCTAGAAGAGAATATGTTTATAAATCAAGAGAGATTTTGGAAACCCCATGTGCTATGCAGAGAGACATGGAGATCTCAAGGAGAAGGGGCATTGTCTAACTCCATCTGACTGTGTAGAACAGGAGATTGACTTCATATATATGTCACCAGTGTAAACATCAATAAAAGCAGAGATGTGTAAAAGTAACAGATGAAGAGCAGGGAGAGAATCATTACCCAGACAACATGGATCACAGAAAAGTATTAGGGAAGCAGATTCAAATGGTGGCTCTGGGAGACATCCCCCACGGGCAAATATTCCCTCCTCCGAAAGAAGCAGCCTGCTGGGCAGGGGATGAAACAAACAGATGTCTGCCTTTCCTTGGGTGTATCTGTGGATTTTCTATGCTTGGTAATGTGCAAGTAATTACTCTACCTTTATAATTTTAAAAGATAAGGCTATTTATTAAGCTCTTGGGCATGGCTGTCATTGTTTCCTGAGAGAATGTGGGGCACTTCTGCAAAAGACATCATGAATTGCAAACAGCTGAACTGAAGCTAAAAGAAACACGGATAACACTAGAATCCTCAAGGAGAATATGTAATGGCACTTAAGTAGTCTATTTTATCAAATGATTGATAATGCCTTATTTTCTAAACTGGTAATTATAACTGTTCTTAATGCCTTACTTAAAATATCATATAGTTTTCCTGTTAATAAGAAAACTGTTAGTGCACCTCAGATCTTTCCAAAGGTACATTCATTCACCAAATAAAATATTGTCAGCAAAATATTTGTGTGTGCAAGGGAGAGAGAAAAGAGAGAATCAATCGTTTTTAAAAAATGGGCAAAAATCTATAATATTTCTTGAGGCAGGTATTCAGTATTTCCCCAAACTCTATTTATAACTGCTATAAAATAATAATCCCCTTTTCTTGTTCACTTTTATGGATCTGTCTACAACCGTTAGAAATATTGTGTTTGGATGAAGAGGTAGAAATATTGAAAACCGTAAAAGCAAGAGCATTTTAAATTCTGCAGAAGACCTTGCTCATAGAGGTTTGGCTTTGCATTTAATCCCCCTCCCCCAGAAATAATTCATTATCAAATGTCAGTGCATTTTGAACAAAATTAGATGATGTCTCTGTCACCCACATACAAATAAATTAATAATTCCCTGAAGTTCTATAATATATTTACTATTATGCATTTAGCTTATCTATTAATTAAAACAAGAGAAAATTTCCAAGTCCTTCCTTGACACTAATGGGCTCTAGCTCCTGGCCTATGGCAATGTACCTTCTCTAATGTGTAGGCTCCTTATTAGAGAATGTTTTAAAAGAGCATTGGTAAAGATTTAAAACCAGGCAATTAATAGCAAAGTCCCTTTCAAATAGTGGATAGTCAACATATTTATTTGTTTGTATTTTATTCCCCTCTTTCAACTTCAATTAGACCCATTAAACTATAAGGTTAAAAGAATGGAAATTTGTCTTTCATAGCTCATAGATTAAACAAGAGCAAAGAGTTGCTTTACTTGAATGTGTCAGAATATGGAGAGCTTTAATAAACTTCTATTTCTTAAATACCCACCCCTGGCATTTAAAACAATTTATTTACCTAAATTGATGCTGTCAGAGGCACTCTCTCCCTTGAAAACAATAAATTTATATGTCCATTCTTAATACAACCATGACAGATTTAAATAAAATCTGTAAGTTGCAGCCATATCTACTGGCATAACCCTTTACCTGGATATGGGACTTAAATATTTTCAGTATTTTTTTCAACTTTTCCCATTATAAATTAGGTCATCAAAATGTTTCCAAATTATTTCAAAAATTAGGATGAAAAGTGAGGAAAATATTTCTCTAATTAATATCAACCAAATGAACTAAAGGGGAACATTCAATGGTGACAAATTTACCAAGTTAAGTTTTTGGAAACAAGGGTTCTTTTGACTGTGCTTCAGAAAGTTTCAGGAAATGTGAAAATCATTCAAGTACATTCACAATTTTTAGGAGCTATGGTGTGTAGTGGCAATGTAGAACAATGAAGTTCAGGATCACTCTTAAGATTCTGAATTTTGGAGAGGAACACATCTGCCTTTTAGAGGACTTCTGATTTGAATGCTGCAGGACCTCCTCAATTTTAACTTCTCTAAAGTGAAGAAAATTTTTATTTCATGATATTTCCATGAAGCAAAAATAAACAATATAAGTAGAAAACATGTTGGGGTGCCCGTGGTAATTGCTAAATAAATAATGGTGATGTAGTGATTTAGAACACACAGAGATTGGATTTTTCATATTTAGAGAATGAATGCTGCATATTATATGAAAATTGGATTTGAGAGGTCTTTACTTCATTTCTCCATTCACCTTAATTTGGGAATCCCTTTTTTATCTCATTTATGTATTAGTTTGTGGTTCATGTTCTGTGGGTGCTCTCATCTGTCCTAGACTATTACTTTCTCAAAATACTGTGACGAATAGTATTGTCATGTTAATTTACACACTTAATTGCAACACTGCTTTAATTTTCTGTTAAGAAAAAGCAAATTTTGAAAAGGTTTAGCCTGGGTGTATGTATGTGTATGTGTTTGTGTGCATGTGCCCACGTATGATTTCTCCAGTTTAAGTTCATAATAGTATCTGATCCAGAAGAGAAACTCAATAAAGAATCATCCTCTGGGGGATGGGATTGTCACTCAGTCGCAGCATGATGTATAGCATGAGAAGAGCCATTGGTTTGACCCCAGCACCAGGAAAAAATAATCATCTGAATGGATATGTATTATGTTATTTAACTACATTTGTAATGAAAAAGTCAAAACTTCTCAAGTCAGTGAAATTGAAGGTGAATCAGAAACCTGGAAAATTTGTATTTTGAGTAAATGACTTTATATAAACATATAATGCCCAGCTGATATAAATATTTCTACCCTTTCAAAATGTCAAAAAAAGACAGGAATGAATAATTATGGTGCTTTCAGGAAGAAAATAAATCAACAGTAAAATGGATACTAATGAAAAAAAACCTTTTTTTCAGTTACATTGTCAGTTTATTTTTAAGAGTTAAAATAATTGTTACAATTTAAAAGGAAATACATTTTCAAAGGAAAACTGTAGCAAACCCTATATCCTTCAGAAAAATATTCCAGTTTGTAATACAAATAAATATTAAGCAGAAGAGATTTCATTTGTTGCTAAATTTTCTAACATCCTTCCTAGGTATTTAAAAAGTAGCATATCTTTGTAAATTCTACCAGTATCACAGAGAAGTGTAAGAAGACTCCCTCCCCCATCTACGCTCCCAGTGAAACAGAAACTTTTCACACCATTTGAGAAAATGCCTTGCTTATTTGTTTTTATATTTAAAAGCTGTCATCAGATGGGTATCTACTAGACAGCTGGTTTTGCTTCATATCATAAATCTGTCACGGCCAGCTTCATCATTTTCTGTCTGACACTTTCCACTACTAATAATCTCTGTGAAGAATAAGAAGTTGGAGTGGAAAACTCTCTGTAAACCCCCTCTGTAGTACATTTGTCAGTTTCGTGTTTTTAACTCCTGGTTGTGACTGTGGGGACATTTCTAATTCATTCTCATTTGAGAGCCCTCATTTTATCTACTTTTCACAGTGCAGTGTTATCTGATGTTATTTCATGCTGAGATGAAACACTGAGTATATCAGTAGGGATAACTGCTGAGAAGAAAGAACAAAAGAATTGCATATATCTAACAGTCCAGAATTTTCACTGGGGTTGTGCTGAGCTAGAGGATTTACTTATATCCCAGAAGGATTGTTTCATAACGAATCAGTTCCTATAAACTTTGAGACATGTAAAGGAAGTAAGAACTCAACCACAAGTTTCACGTATGGGTGAATTTTTCAAAGTGATCTCATTTTTGTCAGCCTCTTTTTATTTCCCATAAGAAAACGGTTTTGCATATGCAAAAAAATTGTCCTTGAGAACTTTGATATAAAGGATAACATTTAAGAGCTTAATCTGTGAAAATGGGCAAAATCTTTACATTTATTGATCTGATCTCTTTACAAATATGATCACAAAAGTGCATTTGGAAGTAAACATTTCTAAGAATTATGAGCCAGTAAAAATGATTGAGGACATTATGTAATCCATAACTTTAAAATTTTAACTCCAAGTTAGCTTTTTCTCTTAGAATATATTGTCATGATGACCTGCCTAGAATGCATTTGGAAAACGTTTCAATTTCGATGACCTGAATATGAGATCATTAAAGATTCAAAACAATCTGAACATATCTTGAATGCCCTTTCAACAATCATGTGAAAAAACTCTTAGTAAATTTTTAGTTTAAACCCTTTTACAGACAGTGTGCATCCATTTTCAAGCCTCAGATATCACTATTCCTGTTTGAAAGCACATGAGAAAAGTGTTGTATGATGCCACACATTCTTGGTGCACACTGTAACATAGCAGTTCATTGAAAATATAGTCAGGGTAGTGCTAGTGATAGTAGATAGTAATAATATTGTAATAGTTTTCATTCCTTTTTTGCAAAGTTAGCTTAAAAGGTACTAGTAACATTTGAAATCAATGAATATGAGAGTCACTAAAGAATGGATTTGTAGCCAGACATGGTGGTTTAAGGCTATAATCCCAGCATCTCAAAAGACAGGGCAGGAGGATCAAAAGTTCAAGGCCAGCCTCAGCAACTTACTGAGACCCTATATCATAATTTTTAAAAAGGATTGGGATGTGGAACAGTGGTAAAGCACCCCTGGGTTCAATTCTTGGTGCCAGAATAAAAAAAAAAAAGAATAGATTTGTAGGTACCATTTGACAATTCATATTTATATGAAAATTATGCTTCTGTGATTGTAGTCAATTGCCCAAAAAACAAACATTTATGGATTAGGTAACATTTAATGAATATACATAGCTTTATAAACAAATTTAAAAAAACAATATTTCATCTTAATTATATTCATATTTCTAAATATTTTCCTTTTACCAGAATAATAATGTATTTCATGAAAACATTCATAGTAAGAACCATAGTATCTTCACTACTTAGTCTATTAAAATATTTAAAAGAGCAAATTGTCTTTTTGTGTTACAGTAATCCTTACTTTATCTGCCATTACAGTGAAATTTTGACCTTAGGATTTCAAGTTTGATCTTGGGTCTTTGATCCCATCTATCAGTTTGTTTATCATCAATGACGCTTTCATTGTGGTTCCAGGTCTGATCATTTATATCATTTATATGAGAAAGATAACATTCAGCTCTCAAAAGAATCATTGAATACTCAATGTTAATCATATCCCTATTTTACTTTATGAGAAATTCCATATTAGAACAACAGGAAATATTGTTAAAGATTACTAACATATCACTAACTTAGACAACTACAACAGATCAAAGATCGTTGCTGTTGTTGATATCAACCTCTTAATTATGATTCAGGCAGTTGTGATGCAGACAGATTGTGAAGGGATATTAAAATATTTTATCAAGATTATGATACACCAGTGTTCATGCAATTATAGGCAGAACTGAAAGATTAAAATGCCAACCTATGATTAGTTGCTCTAAACATCCATGTATAGGTTTTTGTGGACACATGTCTCAAATATGAAGGAGTAAATATGAAAGAGTTTCATTACTGGATCTTATAATACAGCAATGTTTAAATCTATGAGAAGCTGCCAAACTCTCTTCAAAAGTGGCTATGCAAGTCTGCATTCCCACCAACAACAGGCAGAATTCCTGCCGCTTCATATGCTCACCAGTCTTTCATGATTTTGGATTTGGCTAATTCAAATAGGGGTGTAGTGGTATCTCATTGTTAGTTTTTTCTGCAATTTCTAATACTCTATTTTATTGAGCATCTTTTCGTGTGCTTAGTTGTCATCTCTGTATCATATTTGATGAGATTTCTTTTCAGATTTCTATCCATTTTAAAAATTTGGGTTGCTGTTTTCTTACTTTTTTTTTAAAGAAATCATTAAATATTTTGAATAGCAGTCCTTTAGCAGATACACCTTTTTCAAACACTGTCTCCCTGTGTGTGACTTGTATTCTTCTTTTTACAGTTGTCTTTGATAGCAAGAAGTTTTATTTTTAATGAAGTCTAATTTATTTATCATTTCTACTATATTTGGTATTATAGCTATAAGTCTTTTTCATTTTCCAAGGTCATTTGTATTTTCCTTTATTGTCTTCAGAACTTTATGCTTTTGCATTATTGCAATTAGATCTGATCCATTTTGAGTTAACCTATGTTGTGTGTAAAGTCTGATTTATTTTTCTTTCTGTGCATCAATGGCAAGTTGTACCAGTACCACCAGCATCATATTTTGTTCATTCCTTTAACAAATACACTGTATGTGGGTTTAGTACTTGTCTCTCTTTTCTATCCCAAATTGATGTAGTTGTACATTCCTTTGGCAATTCCATACCATTTTGAGTACCGTATCTTTATAGTAATATTAGAAGAAAGGTATCATCTATTTTCTGATTGTGTCCTTTTTTAATATGTAAACTATTCTTTATATTTTGTCAAATATGTTATTTTAAAGGATTAAATATTTTAATAGTATTGGTATTTAATAGTATATATTGGTATTTTAATATACTATTAAAATATTTTATGGCACCAATCCTTTTTGGGTCAAGCCAAATATTTTCACAATGAATTTTGATGTCCATATTGTAAACACGTTGACTGTTCCAATTTATCAACACAGGGATTTAAAAAGATTTCTAGACAATTTCTATTTAGTGTGTGGTAATACTGTGAGATGGAAATTTGGATTCTCTCCAAAACTACCATTTAGAAGACATAAAATTGAAGTTCTTAGCATGACACTAATAAGAGGCTCAAAGTCCTCAAAACAGAAGCAAGGAAGTGGATACCAGAAACTTTATTTGGGGGAAGGAAATGCCAGGAGTAGTGAGTATAGAATTCCCTGCTGGAACCATCCAAGAAGGAATGATTGAAAGCTGCTGATTTGGTAGAAAAGCTTTTGCTCTCTTATTGTTGTAATGAGGCCTTTTCATATGATTTTCTGGGTGGAAGGAATTGCTCCTTGAATTGGTCATGACTCTACTTCTTTCAAGCAATTTAAAAAAAATTCTACAGTTTCCATACAGAAAACTTCCTCTGATCCTACTTTAAAATTCTTATAAGATTTATTTCCTTAAGTAAACCTTTGCTAGCTCTGCAAGCTTTGCTAATCTTCAAGAATATAATAAATTTATCTAACATATACTTTTACTTTATACTGCTATGCTTTACCACCATTTTAATTAAACTTTTTTTTTTAAAATTTTGAATATATTTTTCAAATAATACATGAAAACAAAACTTGTACACATGAATGAGGATACATGATATTTCAAAACCACTAATTTTATAATTGTTTATTCAATTCTGTCATTTATCAAAATATTAGTTCCATAATGACCCCAGAGTCACAAAACTTCATGCTTCTGAATATACCACTTGCCTAACACAATCTTTGCATACATCAAAGTAAGTTAATATTTCTTAAAGGAATTAAAAAATAAATGAATATACTATTGACCTATGTGAATATATTTTGGGGCTCTTATTGCCTGAAAAGACAGTAAGAAAAATTATTTAATTTAAATAATGGGATTAAAACTTAGAAACTCTAGTAGCCTCAAAGAATTAGTGCTGACTTTTTTTTTTTTTATTTTGAATATATTCTGCACCAGGGATTGATTTCAGGTACACTTGACCACTGAGCCACATCCCTATCCTTATTTTGTATTTTATTTAGACACAGGGTCTCACTGAGTTTCTCAGTGCCTTGCTTTTGCTGGGACTGGCTTGACCTCATGTTCGTCCTGCCTCAGCCTCCAGAGCTGCTGGGATTACAGGCATGTGCCACTGCACCCGGCTAGTGCTGACTGTTTTTAAGAGCAAAAGTAGCTCTTCAGTTTCAATTGTACAAATATAACATAAAAATTATTACCAAATACTTATTAACTGAGAGACCAAAACTATACCGTTCACCTTAGTGTGAAGCTGAAATTTCTTAATTTGTTATTCAGCTATGATTATGTTAACATTAACTGAAGAAATCCAGCACCACCCCCAATTAGTAATTAGTAACTCATTTGAAGTGAGCATGTCTGGAATCATGACATGATTTTTTCTTACAATATTAAAAAGCCTTAGATCATTATGCTGAGATTTATTTTCTTGAAACTTCTAATAATAAAACAAAATTGCAATTTCGCAGCTGTGATGGTTCCTTGGTTTTCATAGATTTTTTTTTTAAGCAAGGACTGAGAATCCATCCATATTCAAATGTTCCCCTTGCATGATGGCTCAATTATTACTGTTGGTACTAATCATCTCAGTACTTGGCAAGACTCATTCATACTGCAGGAAAGCAAACTTTCCCAGAAATCAAAACACCAAATGTTCTGAACAAAATAATTGGAGGATAAGGGTCCCCTTAGAATCTGAAATTTTCACTTGACAGAACCTTGACAAATGTGAGTGGGTGTTAAATCAAAAGGATATTTGTCATAGAGCATAGCTCACAATTTTCAACACAGCAAAGGAAATATTTGGTTCCTATGGTGAAACTGGAGCTTAAATCCAGACAGACCATTCCAAGTCTCTGATCCACATTGGTTTTTAATTCAGAATTCAATGGTTTGAAGATTCAGTTCCTGGGATTTGCATAGATAGGAAAGCCATGGTCTACTTTCCTTCCAAAGAGAGTGATGGTAGAATCGTGCCTGATTATGCTCACAAGTTCCAGAAGCAGAGTACCAGGGTCTGAATTGAAAAAAGTTGCATGCACTGTTCCTTTTTTGCATGTTTATTAAATGAGAACAATATTCCCAGAGTTGTGATGTTTATGCTTGTATTAAATTCACTTTTGAAAACAGATCAGGGGAGAGAGACAAACAAGTAGAGAGAGAGGAAGAGAAAGAGGTTGTGAATTCTTTTTTGACAAACTAAAGTTTCTCAAATGTAACAATTTAAGATCAACTAGCACATCTTGGAAAATGCCAGTCATTAAGCGTGAGGAAGAATATTCTTTTGGGAATGTTTAAAGCTATATAAGTAGTTTCTAAAATATGCCTAGCTATTAGAGTAATGTGTTTTTTTTAATTTATTTTTTGTCTCTAGCCTGTTTGTCTCACATTAGTGTTAATGCATTAGACAAATCAAAAGTTATAAAAAGTATAAAATCAAGGAAACTGAATTGTTCAAAGGCAGTGTTGTATATCTGGACTATTTTGGGAAAAGCAAAGCCATTTATAATTATTGACTCTTTGTTAAATATTGGGCACAATTCATAAGGCCTTGTTTAAAATGAACCTAAAAATGGAATTTTAAATGTCCTACTTCAAAAATAAGTACATATTAAAGGAATGAGTGTTCATTTACTTTCCACAGAAAAATAATTAAAAAGTTTGGATTCTAACCATGGATATTTGATTCCTAAACTCATTTGCTCCACAGCTTTAGATCTGAGTTAAAAAGCTTTACCTCATAGGTATATTTTTCTTAAGTAACATCATCTTCACAAGTTCTTATTCCCATTGGCATAGCATTTGATTGAGAAATCAGAGTGATTATCCTAAATAATCCAAGTATCTCAGATCTTTCAAATATCTCCAATTTTGACATAACTCATCATATACCTAATAGATTGCACTACTGGACCAGAAATAGGCAATACAGCTGGGCAGATTAATGTAGTTCTTTCACATGCAGGTGCAAACCAGTGGTCGGCATGTGTTGATACACTTCTCTCTTTGCCATTGGACAGTGCAGTGTGTTTACAGTACCATTTTCCCTGGCCCCATGCATTTGTTTCCTATCTCTGCTGGACAAAGTGCTTGGATTTGACATGCACTTTGATATGAAGTACCTTGGTGCTTTTCCACCTTATGAGAAAACATGTTTTAGGAAACTACATATAAATTGCAATATATCATGACCTAAAAAGTGCAATGATATCTTATTAACTTGCCATTTTTGTCATTTTCCAAAGGGGGTCAGAAGTATATTACCCATAATTGGTGTCTTGTCAAAATGAAAAGATGAAGCAACTTGCCTAAGCAAGTTGCCTATGCCTACTCTTATTGAACTTTTTATTTTAATGTATTTTTTCAAATACTTACATACATGTATATCAAAGTTGACATAGATTTATTTAATCAGTAGAAAAGGACTGTTAATTAATAAGAGTTTCACAAGCCAAAATCTGCATTTTTCCCAATTGACCTTTCAAAAATGAATGTTCTAAATTGACAAATTTTAACTATATCAGCCAATACTTATAGTTTCTTTCAAAAGAACAAATTTTAACCCACTCTCAACACATTCTATTTATGCACATTGTAATTAGTGAATCAGTGACTAGTGGAATACACACTTTTAAGATTTAAAAAAGAATAGAAGATGTTAGTTTGTGTGACTGGGAAATCTTCTCATGAGAGATTGCCTGCTGACCAAATGAATTCCTCACTATCTATCTATCATGGGCTTCAATTTTCCAACAGAATAGCCTGATTCATCACTGTTATGCCAATGACATTCTCCTGTATCTATTGCTGCCTACCAATTCCACTGAGGATACTCTAATATTTCAGACTTATGTGGAAGATATTAAGTTTGATATCATAAAATTTTTGCACCTAGAAAATGCTAGCATGAGAGGGTATGCATTGACTTTGACTGTCATATAGGAATTTTAATCACTTAAAAATGAAAAGGATTTCGAAAATTTATTGTTAAGCAATTTCATTTTATTCATGATGAAAATTAGTTTCAAAGTAAAAACATGATATAGTTTTGGCTATCAAACTAATTAGTTAAAGATTCATAACCAAGTTTCTAATTTTAAAGAAATGTCTGTACCCTGTATTAAACATTAATAGACACTTTCCCTGCCAGGAAACAAAGAAATTGTAATCTTAATGTTACAGCAAAATGACCCCGTCACATGATGTTCAAAGCCATTTCTTAGTCATTTGCCACTTCCCATGACTTTGACTTTTCTTCTTCCCTTTCATTCTTCTTTCTCCTCCTAGAATTTTGTTCTCATCATTTGCAACATGCAAATGTGTTACTGATTGTGTTGTTGTTTCAGATAGAGTTTACTCAAAGGGGACAAATTCATTTTTTTACTATTGTCTCTGTCTCTGTTTCTCTGCACATTTCTCTCTTTCTTACCTACTCATACTACACTAAACACTGTTGTCTGCTGCTATGTTCTCTGGTTTTGAAAACCAGCCTTCATAATCTCTAGGCATAGAAATCATGAGCTTATGTTATCCTGATATTTGATTGCTCTCGATGTCATCTGTGATATGCACTGAAGCTCTGGTAAAAAATTCAGTGAGAATAATTTGGAATTAAATCACTTATGTTTTAATCTACTCATTTGGGAATAGTTATTAATGGTTTCAGAGAGATCATGAAAATAATTTATGAGAGAGATGTGTAAGGAAAATCGGAAAATCTCCTGGCTTCTAGAAATTTGCATTCTAGTGGGGGAGATAGACAATTGGCAAATAAACATGCATAAACATGTCTATGTATGTATACATACATGCATATATGTATAACATGATATTAAACAGAACCCTACAAAGCATAATAAGTATAGAGAGGAGATGTAGAGAAATGTGTATTGACAAGATGTTCTAAATATTATGTTCAGGGAAAGTTTGCTAGGGAGAGTAAGTCTTGGACAGAGATATGAATGAAGAGAATATTCAAATGTCCAAGAGAAGAGCGTTTTCAGAGTAAGCACATAAGATGTAAAGATTTCAGTAAGGAATGAACACATTAATTGGAGAAAAATGAATGCGTAGATTTGCAGCATACAAGAACCTAGGCCATGTGAAAACAAGGATGAGTCCCACACACAAAGTTCAGGTAAATGAATTATTCTATGGTCCTATTTATATGAAGTTCAAAATTAGAAAGTCAGTTTCTGGTTGGGATACGAATCATCTGTAGAGGAAAGGAGTAAATAGTAGGGTTCACTTTGAGGAGTTTATAGGATTTCCTGTTTTGAACAGAGAATATTGTAAAAAATTATTTAACTGTCCAGTCATCATTAATATGCTTTACTGTAGCAATTTTCTAACAATAACTGTACTTTCATTTTTCTTTCAAGATTTTATTACTTCTAATGCTTTTTGTCTTCTCCTAACAGAATAGACCATTAGCTAGCTGGTAACAGTGGCTTAGGGTAAATTATTAATTTTGCATGACCTCTGTCCTTCTGAAAGAAAAAGCATCCTACAGAGGTCTGAGCAGAGAAAAACACTGTAGTCTTTCTATACTGCAGTGCAAGGGCTGGCCAGCTTTCAGTCACTGTGTCTTTGACTTTAGATAGTTAATACCTTCCTTATACTAGTTTCCCATTGCTGCTATAGTTAATTACCACTAACACTGTGACTTAAAAAAACCTAAATTAATTTTCTTACAGTTTTGGAGATCAGAAGTCCAAAAGCAGTTTCACTTGGTTAAACCCAAGATGTCAGCTGACCTGGTTTTTTCTGGAACCTCCAAGGGGAAAATTCCTTTCAGACACTTTTCCAGCGGACCCTTCCTTCACCTTAGAAACATCATTCCAATCTCAACTTCTGTCATCACATCACCTTCTCCTCTTCTGGCTTTCTCTTGCAAGGACAAGAGTTGTGATTATATAATTGGGTTCACCTGGATAAGTCAAGGCATTTTTCCGTATCTCAAGATAATCACAACTGAAAAACTCCTACAGCCAGCCGGGCATGATGATGCATGCCTATAATTCCAGTGGCTTGGGAGGCTGAGATAGGAGGATTTCAAGTTCAAAGGCAGTCTCAGCAACTAGCAAGGCTCTAAACAACTTAGTGAGACCCTCTCTCAAAATAAAAAATTTATTAATTAATAAAAATGGGGATGTGGCTCAGTGGTAAAGCACTCCTTGATTCACTCCTTAGTATAAAAAAAATGCTACTGCTGTATAAATAAGGTGTCATTTACAGAATCTGAGGACAGAAATTTGAACACTCAAGGGACATTATTTGGCATATCACATGCTATTGGGAAATCATTGAGATTATTAAGGTCAATTAATCAGAAAACAATATCTTGGGTATTAAAGATACTTAGAAAAGGCCCAGCTGTCACAGTTTGAAACATTGAAATTCTATACATTAAAAATCAAAGTTCCAGTGAAAGGAGAAAAATTTCCACATCTTGAGGAAATCAATTGAAAATATCAACACTACAGAAAGCCAAAACTTTGTGAAGTTACAATAGAAGGAGTATAATACATTGTAGTAATTTACAAGCTGTTTGTAGCATTTATTAAGCACTTATTAAGTGATATTTGCTCTTCCAAAACCAACTATGCTCAGGCTAAAACCAGGAGGAGCATGTAAGAGGATTAGGAGACACATCAAGCCATTGAAATTAATTTTTTCCAAATGCTGGAATTTTCTGAAATGAAAACATTCATTTTGCTCTGTGGAATACACTACAAAGCTATTAGTCAATAGAGAACATAGAGTGCATATGGGTCAATTGAGCATATGTGTCATTAGAAATTTTATGAACACCATTATTTATGAGCTAACACTCCACTGCACAAGGTCCTTGGTATAATTCCCTGTGCTCTCTGGATGAGGTCTGAATTCTTTATGATGCCTTAGTCTTCCCTTCTCTTCCTTACATGTTTTATCTTACCCTGGAAGTTACGTCCCACACATCTTGTGCATGCCATGCATTCTCATCATCCACTTTCCAAACACTGTTATTTTTTTTCCACTGGAACTTGCCCAAATTCTCTTCCTGACTAATTATTCATCATATTCTCAGGTGCTTATTTTCTGACTTCCAAACACCAACTTTTGTCTCTTGTTTGAAATCTTAACACTGGACAGTGGTATGGCATCCATCATTTTGTGTTATTACTGGATTCTTGCCTCTCTCTGCTCTTGGCTGAACTGTAGTCTGAATGAGGACAGATGCTGGCTTAGGCCCACGGCATCACAGCACCAAGCACAGAGCCTGCTTGATTTATTTTGCTGATCATGTGAATGAATGTGTATATTGTGTATTCAACTTCTGTCTCCAATCTCTAGTCCTTGCTGATTTTTCTACTGCAGTCGTTCCCAGACTTTCTATTTTCAGAATGATGACTTTAGCTTCCTGTTTTCTTGAAGGACTTCCTCACCCTTCTGAGGGTTTCATTGTTGTTTATTTGCTGGTTTGTTTGTGTATGCTCCTGTGGATGGGACTAGAGCCTTGCATGTGCTATTAAAGTGCTCTACCCTGAGCCCACTTCTAGGCTTTATTTGGATCATTCTCATCTGTCCTAAAAATAATAATAATAATAAAGTCAGTGGTGCTTATTATTCCTAATTTGACAGAAATTATGTTCTTACTTTGCCCTGATATTTAACAAAGCATGATCTCATAAATTTTGAAGTACTTGGAGATTTTACTTGTTCCTTTCTTTTCCAAAGTAATTTGAAGGCAATGATATAAGCTGTCTTGTCTTTTAATAATTCATTCTGCATTCAGTTATTATTTAAATACATTATCAGGAAAAGTTGAGTTCACATTTTCTTAAATTGGACTTCACATTTCTGTTTCACCAATTTAATGGTCTCAGTTTTGAATAAAAAAAACCTGGAAGAATTTATGAATCTACAAATATAATGGCAGAACTTTATCAAAGATAACCATAAACAATGCAAAATGGCAAACTCTTTTATTTTTACTGAATGGGCCATAAATGATTAACAAATTAGAAGTACAATTAAAGTTTGTTTGTATTAATAGACTAAAAGCTTATCTACTTTTTTATTATTCTGAGATATTAAGTAGAATTTTCACAGTTATAATAAGGCTAACAAAAGAAAATCTCATTAAGGAAGAATTCTTTATAAGAAAGTTCCTTAAAAACGTTAAGTCCTTAACATTGAAACCTTATATCAGTTTGAAAGCTAGAGATAAAGGAATATGTCCTGGGTAGAGTAATAAAATAAAATGGATAGTAGAAGAGGAACACTTTCAGATTTAGACAATATAAGAAAAACATTTATTTTAGAAGGATTGTTAACTTTGGAAAATTTTAAGTAATATTTGATATTTTCCTTGAACTTTCAGTACTGCTATCTGTCTGTGTTAATTTACTCTGGACCTGCTTTTCTGTTGTCTGGTGTATATTATTTTTTACTTCTCCCTATAGTTATACTTAGTTCCTAAAGATTTATTTAAATAAATCTGATTGAGGATCAAATCTTTGCTATGAGAATCTCTCACCCATTAACCTCAGTAATTCTTGTTAAACAGATATTTGCAATTGAGTCTCACTGTTTCAATTATCTAGAGTAATCTAAGAAAAATGACATGGATGAGATAAAATCATTGATTTTTTTCCTTCCATTCTATTTTAGAAGTTACGAGAGTAGCTACTATTTTATAATACATCATTGTTCTTTTCTGAAAGAGTTTTCAATTAATTCAACATATTTCTTATTGATCTCCTACTTTTAAGTTGCTGTCCTAAGCTGACACTGGAAAGGCAAATGAGAAAAGAGGCTAATGGGGGCACAAACAGGTATTCAAACCAATGACTCAAATCTTTTGAAGTGACCTACAGTTTGTGCTAGAATGACTGTTACTATGGTTACCTCCAAAGAAATCGTCAAATTAAAAAGGAAAAAAAAGAAAAAAAATAAATAGCTCAACAATTTGCCATTTGTACTACCATTAACTATGTTAATTGTTTGTCTCTTCATTTTGATTGAGATATAGAAAAAAGAAGAGAGTTTCTGCTTCCTTAAACGAGGAGTAAGAGAAATAAATATCTTCAAAGAATGAACATTTTAAAATGCATTATACTCAGGATGATATAGTTGCAGGCCACCCAACTAATTCAATTTTATGATTTCTGTTCTCAGTATTTTAAATTTTGCTTCATAATGAAATGTCTACATAATTTTATAATAAAATATCAACACAAAATAAACAGCAATTCCACTAGTGTTCTATTGCTAACGAATTCCTAGAAGTTTAGCAACTTAAAACAGCAAAATATTATTTCACAATTTCCATATGTCAGGAATCTAGTATATTTTACATCTACCCAGAATCTCTTAAGGTTAAATCAAATTATTTGCTGGCTGCTTCTTTATCTGTCAGCTTATCTTGGGAAAGACCTGCTTCCAATACGATCAGGTTGTTAGCCAAATTTACTTTTTTGGTGCTTCAGAAGTGAAGTTGTCTCTTAGTCATGGAGAACTTCTGAGTTAAATCCTTCTCATGTTTCCTTGCATTCCTGTATGAGCAAATCTAGAAAGAATTTTATAAAGGCTCAGGTAATCAGATTAGGTTTCTCAGATAATCTCCTTTAAAGTCATCTCTGCCATATAAAAAACTCAATCATGAAAGAAAAAAAATTCACATTGCATAAATCTATGCACTATGTGTACATACCAGGCAGGAGAGAAATGTTGCCTACCACAAGACATTCATGGATCTTTATGAAACAGCTGAGTTAGATTCAGCTAAGTCTTTCTTCAGGGTCACTTGTACAGTTGCAATCACCTAGACCTGAAATTGCCGTTGGGCCTTGCATGTGATGGCCTTGCATGGGACAGTTATAAGGGGTTTTTCACCTTCTCTCTCATTCTCCAGCAGGATAGCCTACAGTGTGTGAATATGGAAGTGTTAAAGTTTTTTTTTTTTTTTTTTTTTTTTTTTTTTCAGTGCTTGGGGATTGAATCCAGGGCCTAGTGCTTGGGAGTCAGCACTCTACTGAGCTATATCCCCAGCCCAGTGTTAAACTTTTGAGAGATAACCTAGTTTTGCAGTTTGTACTCAGGATCCAAATTATCCCTTCTGCCACATGAGTAAAGGTGGGCAGAAGTCCTATTCACATTAAAGAAGTGGAAACAGGCTCCACATCTTAGATGGGAAAAATCTCCTCATTTTTTCTGTCTCTTACAGTTGATGTTTCCTGGAAAAGTTGAATTAGGACAGAAATGGAAAAGATGTTTCAGTGAATATGTACAATCATCTATAAGTAATATTATTTCAAAATTTTAGAGTAAAATTATAGTATGAAGAATTTTGTATTGGAATATCTGAAATAAATCAGCAATAATTTAAAAGAGATGGATGAACTAACCAATACAGAAGAGAAAATATTTACAACTACCTTCAGTGGCAGATTTTTCTAGAAGAGAGACACTAGCTTCACTGCCAGGGCTCTAAGAAGAGGTACAGAAGTCATATACTTTATCCATATGTGCAAATGTACGGAAAGGTGGAAAATAAGAGTAGGGTTAGGAAAAAAGAGAAGGGACTTTTTAACTGAAAACATATTTATATCATGTTTCAATTTTTACTTAACCAGAATCTTGAAAAAAAAGTAGAATAATAATCTTTGAACCTTCTTTTACATTTTATTTTCAGAAAGTTATTCATATATAATAAAAATATGAGCCACTTAACATCCTTCTCTCGGTAACCACTATTTTTGCTTTTATAAATACTTCTATTTCCTTTTGTCTTAGAAGATTGAAGACATTTTACAAAAGTTAAAGAGCTTTCTTCCATTTTTTAAAAAAGGATTGGTTATGTGTCAACTGTGATTCCTTCTTTTGCACAATCTCATAGGAGGATGATGGATAAATGATCTGAATGCTATCTATCTAGCTATTCTTAGAACTCATAGTCTCTCTTGGAAAATGCTATCTAATTTGCAGAATGATTAAAACAAAGGAAAACTGAATATGTTTTTCTACATACTCAGTGTTACATAATTATATCATGAGAAAATACATGTCAGTTGTTTTAAAGTAAACAATATTTGATCCCCACAAAGACAGGAGATTTTTCTGGAAGATGCACACTAATTTCACTGCCAGCACTCTAGGAAGAGATAGAGACAGCATCTGTTTCATCCATATGTGTAAATGTACAGAAAGCTTATCAACTTCTCAGTTTTTTGTATTATTAATATACATTCCTACATGTGATTCAAGGTTTGCAATACTGAAATGCTAGTTGGCTTTCTTTTACTTAAACAGGATTTTATATATAAAAAAGAAATTACATAGCCTTATAATTGCTAGTAAATCTTTTTGACAACCTTTTATACCCCTGCCATGTGAACCATACCACTTTATGCCTCATATCTTCTGAAAATGTCCAGCATACTGTGCTATTCATTAAGTATAGATCAGGCTTGAAATCCAAAAATATGGATGTAAACTTTGATTTTACTCATTCAACTAAAATGTAATTGTGGGAAACCTAACCTGGCAGATTTGGTGAATTGAGCAGTGACCAACATAATATCTCCTCTAAGTTATTCATATTTTACTGGATGAAGGAGAATGATAAATAACTTATATGAAAAGAGATGGACATTGCATAGTATGATAATATATAATAGGATTTAAGATGAAATATCAAGTGTGATAAAGAGAATGTTATATACATTATCAGAATTCCATCCACACATCTGCCCTCTCTGTCTCTATGTAGATGAAAATGAAACCTACCTTGCTAGGTCTTTTTCTGTCTTTCCAATTGAGTATGCTGGACCTATAAGTAAGAGAGAGAAATATTAGGAAATAATAATAATACCCTAGCAGCAATTCTTTTTCTATCATATGAAGAAGTGCCACTAAATACCCAAGCCTTCTCTCCACTCAGTGTAGCAAATATAATATTTGTTCTATGTAATCCTTTGAGTTCTCCAGCATTATTTTTTTTCACAGCTACACAATACATCACCTTGTATTGACTTCCATATCTCCTCAATTTCACTTCCAAATGATCTCTCATATTCTTACTGGGATCACTTTTGAATAAACAACTACACCTAAATCTTTGTCTCAGGGTGTTTTAGTCTGAATGGCCTAGAGAAACAGGATATATACAGATACATATAAAGTATTTATTACTAGAATTGGGCTCATGCAATAATGGAGGCTGAGAAGTCCCACAGTCTGCAAATATGTGGATGAGGAAAACCAGTGACATAGTATAGGGCCAAACCTGAAGACTTACAAACTCAGGACCAATGGTGTAAGCTCAAGATGAAGGATCAGTGCCCAATAACCAAGTGAATTGATGTATGAGGGCCAGAGAAAATGGACATGCCAAGTCAAATAGAGCAATTTGCTTTTCCTCCACCTTTTCTACTTTTCAGCCTCTTAATGAATTCTATCATGTTCAATTTGGAGAGAAGGAACTACTTAGTCTATCAATTCAAATGTTAGTCTCTTTCAAAATTGTTCTTACAGACCACACCAAAATAATATTTTACTAGCTATCTGGGCATCCTTTAATCCAGTCAAGTTGACACATAAAATTACCACACAATGTGTCCTTGGGGGTTGGTGCATGAGCTAAACAGAGATTAGAGACTAAATGCATGATAATTTATGTAAAGTAGGCATGAAAAACTCCTTTTTGAGGACATCTGATACAAGATTAAACACCAGTTCAGACACTTGAATTAAGAGGAAAGGCATGTGAACGCTGAGCAAAAGGAACATTCAGGCTGAGGGAAAAGCAGTGCAAATGCTGGATGATCTGAAGGAAGAAAAAGGCTGTGGTTATAGCTGGTGGGCAAGGAGAGCATGAGTAAGGGAGGAGGACTGAAGGAAGTGAAGGTGAACATGTTAGGCCTTTTAAGGCCTTTCATATTTTCCTGAATGAGATGGCAAGCAAGTGGAAGGTTTTGGGAAGAAAAATAATACATTTGGTACACTTGACATATACATTCTAGTTGCTTAAAATGGAATAGAATGTGGAGGACATAATTGAAACAGGGAGACCTGAAAAGCAGTGAGGCATAATGCTGATAAGGAATATCACCCGATAAGGGTGATAAAGTACTGACTTGGCAGGTGGTTGTACTGGGTGGTTAGAAAATAACATTTTCTGAGCATTTTAATAGAAGATTCAACAAGGGTTGATGGTGGATTAGACCTTGGTTATGAAAGGAGGTGAAAAATCTAGGTGGTTTCTAGATTTTTGTTCTAACAACTGTAAGAATGGAGTCTCCAAATGAAATTAGAAAAACTGTGGCAAGAGCAGTTGAAAATTAGGATCAAAAGTCTGGTTTTAGAGTTATGATTTTGCAATATCTATTACACAGCCAAGACTTTGACACCAATTTACTTCATATTCATAGACAAGATTTGTAACCACTGGATATCATCCCTAACTCATTTCACATGTTATAAGAAATGCACAAGCATGTTGATCCATTCCAATAGCAGCTCCAAGATTTCATAAGAAATTGATAATTCAGTGATGAATCAACTGAAAGAGAAATTAGGAAAACTATTCCATTCACAATACCTAAAAAAAATAAAATTTTGGGAAATCAATCTGACAAAAGAAGTGAAAGACCCCTACAATGAAAACTACAAAACACTAAAGAAAAAAATTGAAGAGGACCTTAGAAGATGGGAAAATCTTTCATGTTCTTGGATGGGCAGAATTAATATTGTCCAAATGGCCATAACACCAAAAGCACTATACAAATTTAATGCAATTCCTATTAAAGTTACAATGACCTTCTTCGAAGAAATACCTTGCAGTCATGAAGTTCATTTGAAAAAATAAGAGGCCCAGAACAGCCAAAGGAATACTTAGCAAGAAATGTGATGCAGGAGGCAACACAGTATCAGATTTTAAATTATACTACAGAGCTATTATAACAAAAATGGCATGGTTCTGGCACAAAAACAGACATGAAGACCAATGGTACAGAATAGAAGACACAGAGATAAACACACAGAAATACAGTTATCATATTCTAGACAAAGATGCCATAAACATACATGGAGAAAAGATAGCCTCTTCAACAAATAGTGCTGGAAAAACTGGAAATCCATATGTAGCAAAAAGAAATTAAACCCCTATCTTTCACCATGCACAAAACACAACTCAAAGTGACTCAAGGACCTAGACATTAAACCAGAGAATGTGTACCTACTAGAAGAAAATATAGGCCTCACTCTCCATCATATTGGCTTGGGAACCAAATTCCTCAACAAGAGTCCTAAAGTGAAAGAAGTAAATCAAGGAAAAATAATGGAATGAGACAAACATCATTACCCTATGTGCATGTATGATTACATGTATGCTGTGAATCTACATTGTGTACAATCATAGAAATGAAAAATTGTACCCTATTTGTGTACAATGAATCAAAATGTAGTCTGTAAAAGTGAAAATAAATAAAATTTTGAAAAATAATCAATAAACAAGATGGCATCAAACTAAAAACCTGCTTCATAGCAAGGGAAACAATCTAGAAAGTGAAGAGAGAGCTTAGAGAATGGGAGAAAAACCTTTGCCACCTACACTTCAGATACAGCAATAATCTCCAGGATATATAAAAAACTCAAAAAATTAACACCAAAATAAATAAATAAATAAGTAAATAAATAACTCAATCCTTAAGTGGGCAAAGGTACTGAACAAGTTCTTCACAGAAGAAATAAGAATGGTCAAAATACACGTGAAGAAAATATTCAGCATCTCTAGCAAAGAGAGAAATGCAAATTAAAATGACACCAAGATTCCATCTCAGCCCAGTCAGAATGGCAATTTTCAAGCATACAAGTAACAAGAAATGTTGGCAAGTATGTGGGGGAAAAGGTACACTCATGCACTGCTGTTGGGACTGCAAATTGGTGCAGTATGGCAATTCCTCAGAAAACTTGGAATGAAACCACTATTTGACCCATTGATCCCACTCCACAGCATATACCTGAAGGATTTCAAATCAGCATACTACAGTGAGGTAGCCACATCAATGTTTATAGCAGCTCAATTCACAATAGCAAAACTATGGAGCAATCTAGGTGCCCCCCCCCCAACAGAGGAATGGATATAGAAAATGTGGTGTATGTACACAATGGAATATTACTCAACCATCAAGAACAATAAAATCATGGCATTTGTGGGTAAATAGATGAACTGGAGTCTTCCATGCTAAGTGAAATAAGACAATACCAAAAAACCAAATGCCAACTGTTCTCTTAAACATGTGAATGCTAACACAGAGTAAGCAGGAGTGGGGGGGGCAAAGAATAGCGGGGGGCGGAGGGGCAAAGTTCAGTGGATTAGACAAAGAGTAATGAAAGGAAGTTCGTGGGGATTGGAATAGGAAAGACAGTAGAATGAATTGTACATGACTTTCCTATGTTCAAATATGAATACACAACCAGTGTAACTCTACATCATGTACAAGCACAAGGATGGGTGTGTGTCTAATATGTCAAAACACACTCTACCATCATGTATATCTAAAAAGAACCAATATAAAATCCACATAAAAATGACTGATAAGTGGGTCGATATATTCTTTAAGGTTGGGATGAACAGGGTTAGTTATTGAGTATAGATTCATATTGCCTGTGCTTAGAAAGAATGATTTTCTTGTTTATACTTTGCATTGCAAATCAAAGCAAATTGTAATTAGTCCTGGTGATATTTATTTCACATTTTGAGTACTTCATCTCAATTTCAACACTGTGCTTTGGAAATAAACCATACATCAATTTAGCAAATACGTATTAAAACCTATTAAATGCTGCTAACACAATGAAAGGTAAGAAATAAAACAAAAAACCAAACTAAACAAAATAACAACAAAAAACATCCGATGACAGAATATGTTACTTTGGGATGGACAAACATCAGACAAATTGTAATAGAAATCAGGAAAAAAAATTTTAAAGGAAAAAAATACACAGTGTGATAAACTAATGTAACAGATTAAAACTTAGATTGATTGTGAGGGCGTGAGAGCAGCATTTGAGGAAACAATGCTTAATCTGAGATCAAGGCAGAACATAGAAAAGAGTCAGCCAGGTAACTGGGGGACTTGTCAGTTGGTGTGCTGTTTTAGAGTTGGAACTGGGAACAGTTCAGAGAAAAGTACAGTATAAAAATGAATTTGAAAATTCTTGAACAAGATGAAGTTGTACAAAAGTGTACACTATTTTTAATTACTACACTGATGCCATTTAAATATCAGGGGAATTTATGTCCGGCTAAAGGCATAAGTAACACACAAGTTTTGAATCCGACCACATGATTGCGGTAGTGAATTTGAACATCATGACTCAGAACACACTAGCTCACTGTAAGGAGTCAGAGAAATCACTAAAGATGCCAAGACCTGGAGTGAGCAGGCATTGTGTGGGCAAAAGGCAGAGACTGATGCCTGAGGAAGGTTGTTCCAATGGCCAAAGGGCCTATTCAATTGCCCCAGATAGATCACAATGTCACTCACACACAAGCTGAGCATGGTAGCAGGGACCTGGGAAGAGAGATTCATAAGCAAATCAGTGAACATCAGAATTGTTGGGATAGCACATCTCTACTCTCAGGTGTTGGTATCCCCTGTGCAAACTTTCAGTCATTGATGGGCAGCCAGCCTCTGATTCTGCTCTTCACCTTATAAAACTGGCATTCCCTGTTTCTTCTCTTTTTCATTATTCTCTATTCTCTCATTTGCCTCCCCAATTCTTTTAGGGATTAGTCCTTGCTGACATATTTGATTTTACCTCTTTCCACACTCCCATCCCCAATGCAGCGTTTTTCTCACACTGAAATTCTTTCTACTCCCAAAAGTACTACAGTTGGTCTCCAGCCTGGAATATCACACAACTCTCTCTGCTTACTCCTTCTTTGGCATCCCAAACTTTACTTCATTTTTATTTTGCCTTAGATTTTTTTTCTTCTTCAGGAAACCATTTCTGATCCCAAGTTGGGTAAGAGGAATCTGCTTTGTGTGCCCACAGGAGTCTATGTACCTCTTCAAGATTATAAAGACATAGATCAGGATTACAATTGTAGATAAATAGAACCCAATTCAACATGTTCCCATAGAATAAGTTTAACAACTAGTGAAATAATTTTAAAATGTCTGCAAATTATTTGACTCTCCCATCAGAAACTGGGTTCAGCATTCCCTTCCTTTGAATCTGGACTGACCACAGTGGTTCACATTTAACCAAAGCAATGTGCCAGCTGCACAACACATGACTTCTGGTGCTATGTGTGAAAAAGCAGAGCAGGAGCCCATCTTGCGTAGCTTGGCAGGCAAAATTCCAAGTGGGTCCTCACAATTCCCTTCCTTATTCCTGAGTACATCACACCATCTGCAGTACACAGAAAGAGACCATTTTCGAGATAAAATTGAGAATACTTATCATTTCACATCTTATTAATCAGAAGAAAGATTATCCATGAGATCCTTACTTAATGAAAGTCTTAGCTGCATACTATGTTCCTGGCCAGCAGCAGAATAAGAAGTTAGAGACTTGAAGCATGATGAGGATTTCAAGTGAGAGGTTAGCCTTTGGGAAGGAGGGAAGGAAGGAAGGAAGGAAGGAAGGAAGGAAGGAAATACACAAACACCAAAGAGCACCTCCTTTGAGTTTTGAGGTTGTGTCCCAGGTACTGACCAGTAGAAAAAGAAAACAGCCAGACACAGACCTGTCAGAAGGTCCATAAGTACACCAGGAGCAAACAGCTACAACTGGGCTCCAGGAGCAGTCCTTCAACAACAACCTGGAAAGGGGATCCTTCAGATCAACTGCAAGGGAGTCAGTTCTGCAAAATTTTCTGCTAATTTTCCACCAAAAATGCAGCTGACCAACATGTTGAGTGTGAGACTTTGAGTAGAGAACCCCATCAAGCCTATCCAGATTTCTCACACAGAATGCTAAGAAAGTAAATGGGTGTTTCAAACCACAAAGTTTGAAGTAATCTGTACATAACATAGAAAACTAAAATTTGTTGAACCACCACATTAAAAGGCTGAGTGTTCCTAGGTCACCATGCTGTGATGAAATGCAGGACACTTGGATAAGCCACACATTAGTGTTCTAAAAGACAGTCTCAACTGAGGTCCCAGGGATTAGCCACCATCAGTCACCAGATATAAGTGAAGATATGTCTACTAGTGATTCCAGACCCCAGACACAGTGACATTGAGCTGTCTATCTTAACAGAAGACACAGGTAATGTGGAGCAGAATTGAACCATCTTTACTATTCCTGAGTGGATTCCGAATCAATGGGATCCACGAGCAAGATAAAGTGATCATTACAAACTGCAAGAGTTGGTGATAATTTGTTGAGAAGCTTTAGAATCTAACTTTTCCTGACAAATGCATATTAAATAACTTACAGAACCTTTCCTTGAATGAGCAAGGAAAATGATCAGGCCCAGGTTTTGGTTTATCATTCACATTTCATCTTAAAACATAAGGTACACAGAAAAGTCTTGCTGGACTATCTAGTCTAAATTGATACTCACTTAATATCATATCATGTTCCCCATTTTAATTCTCTTTATGGCACACATTTATATTTGATGCATTCTTATTGATTTATTTATTGATTCCAATTTAGTTGTGTGCTGGTGTAAACAGCATGAGAGCAGGTACCATGTCTATGCCTAAAGCCGTGTCTGACATTCAGAATGAACTCATCTACTATGTAAACAACGGACACATTTCACTCCTCTAAAGTCGTCTTCCATTATTTCATCAGCTGTACTTTTTAAAGTTTGAGTTTTTGATAGACATTTTTAGATTTACTTTCCTGCCTTAATTCTTTGTAATATATGTTCTTTCTTTTCCAAAAAAAAGAAAAGAAAGAAAGAGAAGAACAGGTTTGGTGTGTTAAAAAAAAAAATTGAATTATTTTTGGAGCAGCTCTAAGCATCTTCCCAAGGCCCATCTACCTGTCTATGAACTCCACTTACAAAGTTCTAACAACAAACAACCTACTCACAGGAAAGGAATCTAGAAATAGAGACTTGAACATGCAGGGTGCATATAGGAAAAGAGGCCTCATGGCTGAGGTAATGAATTTATGAAAACTGAAAGACAATACTGAAATATAATAAAAACCAAGACCTGGAGTTGAAGCCCAGAGTATTGAATTAAGGTCCATCCATCCTCAGTCTTGTTCACAATGTGAGTATCACAGATACGATTGTAAATATGAAATTATAAAGCTGATTGCTTTCATTACAGAAAAGGGATACTTATGAATTGAAATGTGGTCTTTAAAAATAAACTGTTCAAAAAGTTGTATCCCATTTGTGTGCAATGAATCAAAATGCAGTCTGTAAAAATAAAAATAAATAAATAAAGTGTTCAGTTTTGATAACCAACTTACTCCCTATACCTAAATGACTATTACAAAAGATTCTGATCATATTAGGATATTTTGTAACTATACCAGAGTTAGTAAGATTTAGGAATTCAATCAAATGGAAATTGAAATACTCATACACTGATACCAATCAAAATCTGTGTATTAAGTACTTGTAGCCATGTTTTCTCTAGACTCTCGGTCAGCTAGATAAACCAGAAATAGAGCCCATGGACATGTAAGCTGACCTTATTCAAAGTGATCACGAGCTTAAATCCCATGCAACTGCTTAATAGTTGTGCCTTTAAGTGTCTGAGAAACGCAGTACATTGTTATAATTATATGCGGTAATAAATATCACACTTGAAATACCATTGGTTAGTGGGTCACATGCACCTACATTTAATTTTAGGAACACAAAACATAAAAATCAACTTCCAGAAGAAGATTGCAAAAGGCTTTATAAATACTTTGATTTTCATTAGGTATGTGTTCATTCACTTTTGGGATGAGGCAACAAGCCCATAAAATACTTTTTAAAAGGAATACTAGCAGCATATTATACAGCTTGGCCCTGTAATAAGAAAAATCGTTAACTGTGGTGTCAAATTGGCCTCAGGTACATCCTGGGGTCTTTTCTGAGAATTAACCAAATTTTAAAGCTCAATACTTTATGTGTACTTACCTCAAAATGGCTAAAAATATTAAATACCATGACCCGAATTTTAGAGAAGATCTGTAAGGAATGTCATGCTGCCAACACACCTTAGGTATTAGGACACAGGACTTGGTCCAGCCAATGATTTCAAGGTTGAAAGGAGCTTTCACCTGGGATTTCTGAACTGGAGGGAATGAAAATGGTGGCTCCTTTCTGGGGGCTACAGTGTAACACTTAGTCTCTCAGTGTGAAGTAGAGGAGAATGAAGCTGATGCATGCAGTTTCCAAAAAGTCATTAATGGGTAGAGGGAATGATATCTGCCCAAATTTGTACTGGTAGTTTTAGTCTTTCCTGTTTTTTAGCCACAGTTTTTTTCTTCCAATGAGGACTCTTTGAATAAACTTCCCTCTTTACTACAACTTATACAGGTTAATTTTCTATCATTTTCAAGCAACATATCCTTCTTAAAGTTTGATCTCCTTTGTTCAATCCTTTAAATGTCACCTTTATTCAATAAATTCAATGATATTTAATCAATAAATATGTAAAGCATTTTTGCAAAGAATGAGGAACACAGAGTTGAGAAAGACAGTACCACAGATCCCTCTCAAAGTTGATATTCTAGAGAGGAAGAGGACATGAAGTAATAATTACCGAATCACAATTTTAATGAATGCTCTGGAAAGGAAGAATGGAATGTTTTGAGAATGAACATGAACCATTTATGCAGACTCCTGGAGGCTTCCCTAATCTGGAAGCCTGATTTAACTGTATAATAGTGCAAACTTTGGTATTCATTAAAGAAAACAGTCTAATATATTTCAGAATACTTTTAATGAAGAAATTGATAGAAGTGTATTCAAGTTTATGGACTGTGGAATTTGGGAAGAGTCATATCCAGCTTCCTTAGAAGCATTCCTCAATACAGAAAGTAAGTGTTTACAGAAAGTCAGGAATACTTACCTTCATCTGCAGATAACATCTGATTCCAGTTTACAGGGTGGCACTTAATGACATTTAGAGTAAAATAATTTTTTAAAAACGTTTATTAGATTACTGTCACTTTATAGAAATTACAGTGTTTTCTTCACAATATTCTCAAAGTAATACCCGTGGTTTGCAATTAACAATGTGTTAGAGAGGCTTTATTAAAATTCTTAGAGGATAAATACCTACCTTAAATAGAATAAGAATATGAAGGACTTAAAGCAATTGCAGGATTCATTGGACCATTACAAAGCTTTTGCTGTCACGCATATGGAGATTTTATGTGTTGTACAGTAATTTCTTCTTTTACATTTCAGTATTTACAAAAATGAAGCAAAATTATTTAAATATGTTGTCCAAAGTCATTTTATCACTTGCATTCCAGGATCATAGATCATGACAATACAGTCTGTGCTCTACCTATCTAGTTCTAGTGAAGTCTATTTAATTTCCACCTTTTTCTGTCTCTCTTTCTCCTTTCTTCCACTTTCTTTTCTTCTCTCAACAAAGGCTTACTGAACTCCATTGTCACAAAAACAAAGGTCTAGGGATATAGTGATAAGTAATAGAGTCCTGGTTATCAGGAATTAAGTTACTGTTCAAAAGAAGAAGTAGATATTAATAAACTAATTGCATATATAAGCATCTAAGTGTTTAGGTATCTAAGGGTGAGAACAAGGTGTTCAAAATAAAATTTATTTCCTTACATCTAGACTTTCACTTATTTCTCATATTGTTTCCCTCATGGTAGCAGAAAATGCAGTCTTTCCAACTGAAGACAGTTAGTCACCATAGATTCAGTAAATTCAAGTCTCCTTTCTTACCTTCTCATTTCCCTCTTCCTGCAGTGACCAAAGATCCATTTGGAAAGACATTTGCACCATGGTCATGGGAAGTTATTCATAATAGAGATTGTAAAAGGTGCAATTTTTTTCCTTCTGCGTTTCTATGGTAAAATGTACATAGCGATGCCTTCTCTGAATCACAGATGCCCTTGGAACTGCTTGAAATTTCAGGTAACACCTGCACCTGTCTTATAAGGGGAATCTTAGGAAATTTCTTTGTACTGGCTTAGGGCATGATACATTAGGGAGGTCAAAGTAGAAAGAGAGCAGCTCATCTCATTTCCTCACTTCCTCTTGTCCTGATGACAATTCTCTTTCACTCTGATCATCTCATACAAATAATTCTGTGATATTGCCTTTCTAAAGAGTTGCAAATAGAAAATGGGATGATTTTTCTGCTCTTTCATTCATAAAATTCACAGCTGTTCTTTCAGCCTTACTGCTCTCTCATTTCGGACTCCAGAATTCTTGGACCAAGAAGAGACTATTGTACCTCCATTGATGAATCACACAAATAATTCCCCAATTCTTTCATCTCTAACTCACTCCAAGGGACCTTTGGAGTAGGAAATAACTCTTATAGAGTTCCTCATTCTTTTCAATATTATTAATCCTTTCATTTAAGAGATACAATTTTTATGCAGGCATTCAAATCCTTTTATTTAAAAGGCAATCTTTGAAATCACTCACCTTTTTGTTGTTCAAAAGCAACTCCCACTTACAGTTCAAATGTGATGTCAAAGTCTGTCTTCTGTTATGAATATCAAGATACTAACATGAAACTAAAAGTAAAAAGTTTGACCTTCATTAAGTTACACAAACTTTAAGATTGAGGACAGTGGACACAACATATAGAAAGTATCTGCTCAAAGAAGGATGCAACAAGGCAGGAATTCTAAGGAAACAAGGCATAAAATAAGCTTTAGCTAATGTATGTTACTATCTTTTCTGATGATACCACAGATGATGAGACCTAAGCAACTGAATATCTTGGGCAGAAAAGAGTTCTATGCTTCCCTGAAAAGATGGTATTCTTCAACATGAATAATAATCAAGAATTTCCTATTATAAGCGAGGCAGCAGAATATGGGAAAGGGAAATTTTCAGAAAATATCAGATCAGTAAGGCTAGTAGAAAATAATTTTTGGTTTAGTGTAGTTGACACAAAACAAGGATACTGTCCCAGATGAAAATCCTGTGATGGCACAAGGCTTGAAGTCACATCAAGTGCTAAAATATTTAGAATTAATCCTAAACACAATGGGAATCATTAAAATAATTTCAATAGAAATCGCATGGTTTGTATTATGAGATCACGTGACACCGCAACCACAACAAGAGTCTGTGACCAGGAATCACAGTAGGATGGACTGTCATCCCCCTGGCTCTCTCCATATAAATATATCCCTCTCAGAACTGTGCTCTGCTTTCCTGCTTTACCCTACCTTTGTGAGTGTGATCAGAGAAATTATTTCTTTCTAGTACTAGTGCATGAAGTTGAGCTTTGCTGATTCATGTAATTGCTACATATATCTCTGTACCAGCCTGAAATCTGATACAGATAGAAATGAATGATGGAATTCTACTACGGTATAATATAAGAACGCCATAAAAGAGGTAGAGAATTAATGCTGTATATCATAAATAGAAAAATATATGTTCTAAAGCACAAGAATTAAGAAATATTTTGTTTTGCATGACATATATCTCAGAGAAACGATACTGTCATACAGAATTAATTTTTATGAGCTTAAAACACCCCAATATAAAGATATTACTACTCATTGTCATTAATAAATTACAAAGTTAAATGAGGTATCCATTGCTAATCTTTAACTTATGATTTGGAAAAGTCATATGATAACATTCATTAAATTAGCATATTCTCCTCTAGTATGAGGAAGAAGAAAGAAAAGTTAGAAATATTAACATAAATGTTAGAGTTGAGTCCTTGCATAAAAATATGTGATTTTTCAAATATTCAACAAAATATTATTCCACTAAAATACAGATAATAGCATAACAAAGTACACAATCATAGTCTAAGTTTAGGTGCTAAATATATTCAATTTAGTTTTATTTATATAACATCATGTTTACTTTGAAGTGGATAATACAAGAAATATAACATTTTTTAAATATTTCAACTTTTTGAAGTTTTAGATTCTGAATAAATTTTAAACATTAAATGGAAACAATGCAGTGCAATTTAGTTTTATCACTTAAAATTTATCTGAATTTTTTCACTCTTACGGAAACACCTTTCTAGCATACATGTAAGATTGTTTTATAAGTAAAAATTTATCTTTTATTTGCCCTCTTCAATCTTGCCCATCTTTTATGTAACAATACACATTATTAGCACTTATTTATTTTTTAATATAAAGGACAAAATGTTGTTATAATTTTAATTAAAGAAAAATCAATGTACAATATAGTGGGAAGAATTCCCAATGGAAAAAACCAGGACCAAAGCAAATTCTACTTGGAGAAGGTTTTTATACAATAAGTAAAGAAGCTGTCTTCTAATAAAATAGTTCTACTTCAAACTGTTTCAAAAATTTTAGAAGTTAACTAGCACAATTTTAAAATTTGTTTAATTCTTAAAATGATATTATTATAAGATTATCTACATCAGTAAATTAATTATACATGTAGCTAAAATAACTATTTGAAAACATCATTAATTATTTCTTTAAATGAATTTACACAAAACCATATTTCTACAACAAAAATAATACCAAAGGTCTAAATATTTAATATGGACATTAAGTAAATCTTCACTTGACAATAGAAAATTGCAAACTATACCCACAAGAATTATACTAATTCTTTTCAGTGATATTTGCATTGTTGGTATAAAAAAATTCTATTTTATACATTTTGCATTTATTTTATTATTATTTTAAATGTCTTTAAGCTAACAAAAGCTGCCTAAATAAAATAGTATCGTGGAATTTGCTTTCATATATTTTCTATTTTACTTTAACAAATATTTTAATATTTTAATTAACAAGTGAGATATTTAAGAAGATTAAATGCTCATAAATTTGTTCTGAATTTAGTAGTATTTTTATTTAGTCAATAATATTCCATACAATTAAATCTTCCTCTAAAAATAATGGTGATAGAGCCGGGACCAGAGCTGCTTGCCAGGTCCAGCGGCACCAGTCTACAGCTTCCCTGGCGGAGAGGCGCCATCCTCAGCTATCTGAGCCCTCGGACCTAAGCCCACCCCTTCCCTCGGGGACACGGCGCTGCGGCTCCAGGTGAGATCTGGCTGGGAGCGGAGCTGCTTGCCGGCTCCAGCGGGGAATTTGGGCCCGTTGGCGCCATTCTACAGCTTCCCTGGAGGAGAGACGCCATCATTGGCTGTCTGAGCCCTCGGACCTAAGCTCAGCCCTACCCGCGGGGACACGGCGCTGCGGCTCCAGGGCCATGGTGCTGTGTCTCCTGGTTGCCTCTGCCCAGAAGCATTGATCATTCCCAACCTGGAGGTTGTGAGACAGCAGCTATCTTGGGTCACCACTTGATCAAGCACCTCTCAAACATCTGGTGAGTTACTGGAAATCTGCAGG
>JAJEJO010001195.1:129778-197175 GCA_020662805.1 Glaucomys volans
AAAATTAAAAAAAAAACAAAAACAAAAAACAATAGGAAAAGAGTTGCAATAATTGCTGATAGGAATATAAATTGGTACGATACATACAGAAGGCAATTTGGAAAACATTTTAATTAAAAATATATAATATAACTTTAAAAAAAAATGTATATTTTTAAAATTTTGAAATTTATGTTTATGGAAGCAGTACCTGAAACATTGGCTATGAATCAAACTATACCACACATTGCTCCTGTGTGTGAGGCTAATTTCCTGGAGTTTATTTTTTTTTTAAATTTATTTATTTAGTTTTTAATTTTAGGCCATTGTACACAAATGGAGTACAGCTATCATTTTTCTGGTTGCACATAAAGTAGAATCACACAATTTGCATATTTACACATATACATAGGGTATAGATGTTTGTCTCATTCTATTATCATTCCTTGCCTGCCCCCTCCCCATCCCTCATTTTCTTCTATACAATCCATCCCTTCTCCATTTGACCTGTATTCAAACATGAATGAAAAGATGCTCAGCAATCTATTTGAACAAAGGACAGAGGGGTTTTCTGTCATTAGTGCATTCAAAGAGAAGAGAGTCAGGAAGTTTCAGATGACCAGTTAATAGAGCCCTATTCACTGAAGAAGATGGGTGTGTCTTAGATGTCATTTTTATAAGAGGGTATCAATTTTCTTCTCTCCCTGTGGCTCCTAGTGCCCTGGTCCTCTGTTTATACCTAGATGTAAAAATCAACAGCTTTTCAGGCTCTCCTGAAAACTCTATTAATCAAAACATGGCTGAGCAAGGCTTATTTTCTGTAGTTTTTATCTGGGACACAGAGAGGGATGTTTCTCCTATAAACCATATAATAAACAATAAAGAAGCATTTGCCCAGTTTTCTTTTTGGCATCATCTTACTTCCTCTTTTTTCCTTTAATTTTCATCTGGAATTTTTCCTGAACTGTTCATATTTGAAGTCTTTTATGATTATGATGATGACAACCATGAGTAATTGTTACAACAGAGACATTCATCTTCCTCCTTGATCTTGCATATAAGGTAACAAATGGAAGAATCATTCACGTAATAGTATGCCACCTGCCTTTGAGGTCCCTCTGTTTTCATATAGTCTTTTATATAAATTCTTCAATTCTCCCAACCTGTATTTGAATCACAAGTTGTAGGGGTACTAAAGTTTATTTAGGGAGGTAAAAGGCTAGCTAAAACTAAATGGAACTTTGAAGAATAAACTGTTTGTACATGTCATTCACTGTTTTTCTTTTTCTTTTTTCTTTTTTTTTACAGACTTCATTTTGATTCACTGTACACATATGCGGTACAAATTTTCATTTTTATGGTTGTGCATGATGTACATTCATATCATTCTTGTTAATCATACATGTACATAGGATAATGATGTCTGTCTCATTCCACCATTTTTTATACCCCCTTCCCCTCTCATTTCCCTCTACGTTATCTGAAGTTCCTTCATTCTTCTCTCATCCCCCATCCCACCAACTGGATATTATATCATCATCCACTTATCAGGGAAAACATTCAGCCTTTGTGTTTTGGGGATTGGCTTATTTCACTTAGCAGGATAATCTCCAATTCCATACATTTGTCTGCAAATGCCATAATATTATTCTTCTTTATAGCTGAGTAGTATTCCATTGTATATATATTCCACAGCTTCTTTATCTAGGTTGGTTCAATAGTCTAGCTATTGTGAATTGAGCTGCTATAAACATCAATGTGGGTATGTTACTGTAGAATGCTAATTTTAAGTTCTTTGGGTATAAACTGAGGAGTGGGATAACTGGGTCAAAAGGTGGGTCCATTCCAAGTTTTCTGAGAAATCTCCGCACTGCTTTCCAGAGTGAGTGAACCAATTTGCAACTCCACCAGCAATGTAAAAGTGTGCCTTTTTCCCCACAGCCACACCAACACTTATTATTGTTTGTGTTCTTGAAAACAGCCATTCTAATCAGAGTAAGATGAAATCTTAGAGATGTTTTAATTTGCATTTCTCTAATTACTAGACATGTTGAACACTTTTTCATATATTTATTGATCACTTGTTCATCACCTTCTGTAAAGTGTCTGTTCAGATCCTTGACCTATTTATTGATTGGGTTCTTTGTATTTTTGGTGAAAAGTTTTTTAAGTTCTTTATAAATTTTGGAGATTGTGCTCTATCTGAAGTGTGTGTGGTAAAGATTTTCTCCCACTCTCTAGGCTCTTTTAAAATTATCGATTGTATCCTTTGCTGAGAAAAAGCTTTTTAGTTTGAGTTCATCCCATTTATTGATTCTTCCTTTGATTTCTTATGCTTTGGAAGTCTTGTTAAGGAAGGCTGATCCTAATCCAAAATGATGAAGATTCAGGTCTACTTTGTCTCCTATTTGATGCAGGGACTCTGGTCTAATTCCTAAGTCCTTGATCCATTTTGAGTTGAGTTTTGTGCAGGTTGAGAGATGGAGGTTTAATTTCATTTTATTACATGTGATTTTCAGTTTTCCCAGCACCATTTGTTGAAGAGGCTATCTTTTCTCCATTGTATGTTTTTGGCTCTTTTACCTCCTTTGAGGTAATTGTATTTTTGTGGGTTTGTCTCTGTGTCTTCTATTCTCTACCATTGGTCTGTCTGTCTATTTTGGTGCCAGTACCACGCTGTTTTTGTTACTATTGCTCTGTAGTACAGTTTAAGGTCTGGTATTGTGATACCTCCTGCTTCACTCTTTCATCTCAGGATTGTTTTGGCTATTCGAGGTCTCTTATTCTTCCAGATGAAGTTCATGATTGCCTTTTCTAATGTCATTTGAATTTTGATTGGAATTGCATTGAATCTGCATACTGCCTTTGGTAGAATGACCATTTTGATAATATAAATCTGCCTATCCAAGAACATGAGAGAGCTTTACATTTCCTAAGGTTTTCTTCAATTTCTTTCTTTAGTGTTATACACTTCTCATTGTAGAGGTCTCTCACCTTTTTTGTTAGATTGATTCCCAGGTATCTTTTTTAAGGCTTTTGTGAATGGAGAAGTTTTCCTAATTTCTCTTTCAGAGGATTCATCACTTATGAAAAGAAATGCATTAGATTTATGCATATTGATTTTATATCCAACCACTTTGCTGAACTCATTTATTAGTTCTAGAAGTTTTCTAGTGGAGTATTTTGGGTCCTCTAAATATAGAATCATGTCATCAGCAAATAGTGACAGCTTGAGTTCTTCTTTTCCTATTCATATTCCTTTAATTTCTCTGGTCTGTCTAATTGATCTGGCTAGTGTTTCAAGGACGATTTGAATAGAAGTGGTTAAAGAGGGCATCCCTGTCTGGTTTCAGTTTTTAGAGGGAATGTTTCAGTTTTTCTCCAGTTATCATGATGTTGTCCATGGGCTTAACATAGATAGCCTTTATAATGTTGAGGTATGTTTCAACTATCCCTGTTTTTTCAAGTGTTTTAAGCATGCCGAGGTGTTATATTTTATCAAATGCTTTCTTAGCATCTATTGAAACAATCATATGATTCTTGACTTTGAGTCTACTGATGTGATGAATTATGTTTATTGATTTCTGGATGCTGAAACCACCTTGCATTCCTGGGATAAACCCAAGTTGATCATGTTGCACTATCTATTTAATATGTTTTTGTATGTGATTTGCCAGAATTTTGTTTAGGATTTTTACTTCTATGTTCATCAGTGATATTGGTCTAAAGCTTTCTTTCTTTGATGCATCTTGGTCTGGTTTTGGTATCAGAGTAATACTAGCTTCATAGAGCAAGTTTGGAAGGGTTCCCTTCTTTTCTATTTCATGGATTACTTTGAGGAGTATTGGTATTAGTTCTTCTTTAAAGGTCTTGTAGAATTCTGCTCAGGATCTATCTGGTCCTGGGCTATTCTTGTTTGGTAGGCTTTTGATGGCTTCCTCTATTTAGGTGTTTGTAATTGATCTGTTTAAGTTGTGTATGTCCTCCTGGTTCAGTTTGGGATGTACATATGTCTCTAGAAATTTGTCGATGTCTTCAGGATTTTCTATTTTGTTGGAGTATAGATTTTCAAAGTTATGTTTTGTATTTCAGTGGTGTCTGTTGTGATATTTCCTTTTTCATCACAAATTTTAGTAATTTGAGTTATCTCTCTCCTTCTCTTTGTTAGTGTGACTAAGGGTTTATCAATTTTGTTTACTTTTTCAAAGAACCAACTTTTTGTTTTGTCAATTTTTTGAATTGTTTCTTTTGTTTCAATTTTATTGATTTCAGCTCTGATTTTAATTATTTCCTGTCTTCTACTACTTTTGGTGTTGATCAGTTCTTCTTTTTCTAGAGTTTTGAGATGTAATGCTACGTCATTTAGTTGTTGACTTTTCATTTTTTTTAATGTATAAGCTCAATGCAATGAATTTTCCTCTTAGTATTGCTTTCAGAGTGTCCTAGAGATTTCAATATGTTGTGTTGTTGTTCTTGTTATTTCCTCCTTGATGTCTTCTGCTGTCATTGCATTGTTCAATATCATATTATTTAGTCTCCAGTTGTAGGAGTAGTTTTTGTTGTTTATTTTATCATTGATTTCTAATCACATTCCATTTTGGTCTGATAGAATACAAGATAGTATCTCTATTATTTTGTATTTGTTAATGGCTTCTTTGTGGCATAATGTATGGTCTGTTTTGGAGAAGGATCCATGAACTGCTGAGAAGAAAGTTTATTCACTTGATAATGGGTGAAATACCCTATACATGCCTGTTAAGTACATATCATTGATTGTATTATTTAGTTCTATAATTTCTTTGTTCAGTTTTCACTTGGAAGATCTGTCCAGTGGTGAGAGTGGTGTGTTAAAATCACCCACTATTATTGTGTTTGGGTCTTTTTGATTCTTAAAATTGAGAAGGGTTTGTTTGATGTTCATAGATGCTCCATTGTTTGGGGCATAAATAAATAAAATCATTATGCCTTGCTGTTTTATGGTTCCCTGAATCAGTATGAAATGTCCTTCTGTATCCCTTCTAACTAACTTAGGTTTGAATTCCACTTTATCTGATATGAGGTTGGAGATCCCTGCTTTTTTAAAGTCCATGTGCATGGCATGTTTTTCCCCATCCTTTCACCTTTAGTCTGTGGATGTCTTTTTTTTTAATGAGATGTGTCTCTTGAAGACAGCATATTGTTGGGTCTTTCTTTTTAATCCAATCTGCCAGTCTATGTCTTTTGATTAATGAGTTTAAACCATTAACATTCAGGGTTATTATTGTGATATGATTTGTATTCCTGGTCATTTTGGTTTATTTTTGGTTTTTACATTGACTTGGTTTTTACGTTGATTTGGTTTTTACATTTGTCTGGCTTTCCCTTACAGCACTTCCTCCCGTTGCTGACTTGTATTGTTGTTTCTCACATCCTCCTCATGAAATATTTTTTTGAGAATGGTCTGCAGTGCAGGCTTTCTATTTGTAATTCTTTCAGCTTTTGTTTATCCTGGAAAGATTTTGTTTCACCATCAAATCTGAAGGTTAGTTTTGCTGGGTATAAGATTCTTGGTTGGCATCCATGTACTTTGAGGACTTGAAATATATTGTTCCAAACCCTTTTTGCTTTTAGGGTGGGGGTTGAGAAATCTGATGATATCTGTATTTGTTTCCCCTTGTATGTAATCTGATGTTTTTCTCTTGCAGCCTTTAAAATCCTATCTTTATTTTGTATGTGAGATATTTTCATTTTCATGTGCCTTGGTGTGTATCTATTATAATTTTGCACATTTGGTGTTCTGTAAGCCTCTTGCATTTGATTTTCCATTTCAATCTTCAGGTTTGGGAAATTTTCTGATATTATTTCATTGAACAGGTTGTTTGTTCCTTTGGTCTGTTTCTCTGTGCCTTCCTCAATCCCAATAATTCTTACATTTGGTCATTTCATATTGCCCCATAATTCTTGGATGTTCCATTCATGATCTCTTACCATCTTCTCAGTTTGGACAACTTTATTTTCAAAATGAAATATTTTGTCTTCATTGTCTGAAATTTTGTCTTCCACAAGATCCATTCGGTTGGTGATGCTTTCTATAGAATTTTTTATTTGTTTTTTTGTTTCTTCATTTCAAGTATTTCTGGTTCTTTTTCACAATCTTTATCTTTTTATTGAAGTTCTCTTTTACTTCCTGCATTTGCTCTTTTATCTGTTTGTTGGAGTGACCATGCATTGCCTGCAATTGTTCTCTTATCTCATCTTTTGCTTCATGGATAATTTTAATCATATAGATTCTAAATTCCCCTTCTGTCATTTCTACTTCCATGTTGTCATTGAACTCTGTCTAGCTAGGGACAATTTCTTCCCCTGTTTTTTCATATTATTTCTGTATATTCCCCTGTACCAGTGAGGAACTGAGGTAGTGCAACTTTCTCTCTGTAAGCTTACTGTTACCATGCAGGATTTCACTACCTTTCCTTTGAGGGGAAGATTGATATCAGCAGCAACCAATACAAACAATATGCAGTCCTACATCAGAAACTCCCTATAAAGGCATTAACAATTTTCAGTAAACAAATAGGAGGAGATCGGTTGTTATCTATTGTATAGCCATTCCTTTGCAATGAGCTCTCATTAGCATGAGAAAAGAGACTCCAAGGGAACAGGTAAACAGAAGGAAAATAGAGTGAAAAGAGAAAAAAAGTAGAAGGAAAATAGAGTAAGAAGAGAGAGAACAAAAAGAAAATAAAAAGTTAAAGATTAAAAAATAAAAAAATAAAAGGAAAAAAAATAGTAATTAAAAAAAATTTTAATAATTCATGGTCATACACTACTCAGACTTCCCAGTCCTCATATGATTTGTATTCTTGGTCATTTTTGTTTATTTTTGGTTTTTACCTTATCCCTGTGAGTTGTGGTACATGTCAATGGGCTTCGACTTTCCTGTAGGCGCCTCAAAAAGCAGGTGGCCCCTCTGGGTGATGATGGCTATGCCCGCAGAGGTAATTCAGAAGATTTGCACCAGCCTGGAAATAATCTGGGGAGCTGGAGCAGTGGAGGAGTCCCTGGGGGAAGGTCTCCAGCAGCGTACAAATGAGGCGGGGTGGGAAGGTCTCTGGCATCTACAGGCAGGTGGGGGATGGGGGAGTGGGAGAAGGTCCCACTTCACTGTTTATTCATCTGAGTAATGTGATGTATCAATTTGTGTTTGTGACAGAGATTTTATAAGAATCCAGCCGAGTACTTGGCACTCAGGAATTACTCAACAGATTAATTCCCTCTCTCACTCAGTGAGAAAATGGAAGAATACATTTTCACTGTAGACCCAGAGTATATTTCAAAGATAATAGTATTAATAACTATTTGAGAAACACTGACCATGCACCAATACTGCATATGTTTTATATGAGTTCTCATGTTTAAGCATCATAATAATGCTGTGATATATATTAGATTAGTATTCTTCCATTTCACAAGTAATTTATCTCAGGCTTAGAAAAACAAATTGCTTACAAGCACACCATTACCAGAAATTGACAGTGTAGATCCAGGATTTGATTTAAAGATCTCCTGTTCTTATTCTTAGAACATGCTGATTTCCATCTACAGGTACTTATATGCCTAAACATGTGTTTTCACTTACTTTCATTAAGGAGTCATTTCAGTACATTTTAGTCACAATAGTCTATAAACTCTATAAGTATAAATAGGTATTTATAGAAAGTCTACTTCCATTAGATATCAAAGCTGCATTTATCTACAACCTAAGGAGGTTTATTTTTCATAATTAAGAATGTTAAATATGTTAACTTTTCAACCTTCTACTTTGGAATAATTTTTGCTTGCGGAAAAATTGCAGAGATTACAGTTCCTAACACCTTTTAACAAGATTTCTCTAATTTAATCTTACATAACTATTGTATGCTTTTCAAAACTAAGAAAATATGAGTTCATTAGTATTAACTAACCAAAAAACTTTCTTCAGATTTTTACACGTTTTCACAGTAAGGTCATTTTATTGTTTCAAGATCCAATTCTGGATGCTACATTTGCATTTAATTTCCATGCCAGATAGAAGGGAATGCAGAAGTCCGAAATATAGAAAGATTTGATTTACCATTGCTGATTGAGGATGGAAGGGCAAAAGAAAAATGATTTGGTGCCCTCTTGGAGATGGTATTAAAGAAGTAAGAATCTCAGTGGTACAGCCACAATAAACTAATTTCTTCCAACAGGAATGAGTTTTGTAGATAGGAATGAATTGTCCCTTTAAGGTCCAGATTAGAATTCAGCCTGGACAACGCCTACTCTGAAGTTTTCTGATACACTGACCAGAGAACCAGTCATGCCACACTGGACTTCTGACCCACGCACCATAACCTGATAAATGACTGTTATTTTAAGCTATCAAATTTGCAGAAATTTTTATGCAGCAGTAGAAAGCTAACACAGGCTTATATGTGAAAAATTCTATCTTAGACCCTTGTAATGACAATCAGGAAACTCTCCATTGTCTTATGAAAAATAAATCACAAAAATAACAACAAATCCCCAAGCTTTAATGGCTTAACAGTACAAGGTTTCTTATCACTTGTCCAATGAGCAATCATGCATCAAATCAGGCTTTGTTAATACTGGAACTTCACAATCTGAATAGGAGACCCTCTTCATGACAGTTAATAGCACTGATTGCATATAACCAAATATTTTGCCCTGATACAATCATATATCACTTTCGTCTATACCAATTGGCTTGAACTAGTCACATGAACTAGTTCCTGGAAGGGTTGAGGTAGGAATCTAATGTGCCCAGTAAGAAAAGACAACAAAAAATGCATGTGCATTAGAAGAGTCTGCTGTTCCAGACTTTCAAATCAGTGAGTGGGCAACTTAGGAAGACCCATCTCAAAAACAAAACAAAGCAAAAAGTCTTGGAATGTAGACCATGGTAGAGAGCTTGCTTAGTATGTGGGAAGCCCTGGGTTTGATACCCAGCACCAAAATCATCATCACCATCATCATCATCACCCCTGTTTTCATGGAAATTATGTTCCTGTACTTCAAGTGAACTGTTTAGGAGATACAGGAATATTTCCAAAGAAACAAATCAGAAATGTACATTTAAGTTTGACTTGCAAAATTTTATGTCCAAAGGTCAGCCATTCTAAGTCTATTAAACTTCTACTTCCTACCCCAGCTAAAATGAACATTGGGAAGAAAACAGAGTTCTTTTATGATCCTATGGAATTAGGAGGAATCAGGAGCCAAAGGAAGAGGTCAGAAGCCAATGTTTCATTTTTATTCCATTCTAGGTATGAGACTTGGGGAGACAGCATACATTTTCCCACACTGACATCCAGGTAAGAAACTGAGGGAAGTATTCTGGGATCAGGACACTCTCAGTGAATAGACATCTTTAGCAACATCTCTTTCCCTATTTAGCAAACATTTTTAACTCAATATCATGCAAATCCATGGGGGGGATATCCTGGTGATAGTAGGCAAGTTATCTCCAACAAAATTAAAAATAATAATAAATATAAAATTATAATATGCAGATAAAATGTGAAGAGGAAATAATTTGGGGGCTCATAGTGAAACAGACAAGGTATCCCCCACCCAAAGACCCTTGCCATAATGAAGTTTTCCAAAGACCCTCCCTATAATTACTCTTCTTGTCATCAGGGTTTTGCAGAGAGTATCAACAGAGTGTCAGCAGAGTTTCTCCAACGGGCATTGTGGTTTGAAGCTTCCTCATTCTTCTGAGTGCCAGGTTTGCACACAAAATGTGTGATACAGTTTGTCTCAAAGAGAGAGCTTGTTGTACAAAAAGATACTATCTCTGTTTACTTAGGAGAAAATTGTAAAACCTCTATCTAACCTAAGAATATGGGACAAAGAGTAACTGCTATGTGTCCACCCACTGACAGGTAACCACCCCACTGAGCATAAAGTTTAAAGAATTTCCAGACTCGAGGTCCAGAAATTGTTAGGCATTAGCACCTCTGGACTGCAAACAAACCTGCTTCCTGAAAATTCCTCGGGTTTCCAGCCTCATCTTTCCTACATCAATAGGTTGGTTAAAAGAATAGCTGGCCCCTTTTAAAAGTTTACTTCAGCCCTCTTCACTTAATACTCATCTTTAACATTTTCAGAGATGACTTGGAACATTTTTTAACTGCAATTACTGTATCCCTCTGTGACTGCCACCACTTAAAAAAATCAATGAACATATTTAAATATGTAATAGTGCTATATTGACACTAATTGTTAGAAATTTAATTCTGGATACTGTTAAACTGCTTATCAAAAAACAGATTCTAATTTCTATGAATTAATGTGATAAAGACACTTTACATCAATTGTTTAATAAAAGCAAACTGAAATCTAACTCAGTTTCAATTTTGTAAGTATTAGAGAAATAACTTGGCATTTTTCGTTGTTCTTTCTTCTTCTAATTCAAAGAAAGTATCATTTCTGTCACATTAAAATGCAAAACTAATTGTGCTGCTTTAATGAAAGATAGTTGTTCATACTTTATTTTAAATAATTAAAGATTTTAAAATATAGATGCTGTTATTTATGGTAGATTATATTAAATACATAAATACCATTTATTTCTTCAATAAATTTACTTAAATACCAATCACCAATAAATTATTGAAAAGAACTCTTTCTATGAATTTATAATTTAACAATTACTTTGTAAATATGCACCCTTGTAGTATTTCAATTTCAAGAGAAAATATAGGTTCTTCAAGGAAGTGAAAATTAAAAAAGGAAAATATATGAAAAAATAATTATAATACATATCAAAAACAACTGTGTCAAATGTTATGTGAAAAACACATGCAATGTGCTATAGGAATAAAATTCTTTACTTCAAAAGTATTGATATTTATTCCATATACAACTCCATGGTATGGACTGAGGAGGCAATTAAGAAGAAAAAGAGTCTAGGATCTGATTTCATGAAACTTTAGCCTTTAGAGTGTGGTATACGTTCACCCAAGTAACGTAAGTAGTAGTGAAGGATCAAGTAGATTTTTTAAAGTGAGTCCTAGACTAGTTAGGGAGGGCATAGGAAGATTCCTTGAAGAAGTAATGCTCAAATTAAGAGAAAAAATTATGAGAAACTGGGATTAAATAGTCAAAGCAGTAGAAAAGAGAATCCTAGAAGAGGGAATATTATATCCATAAGTTTAGTGCTAAGAGGAGCAGAATAGGTCCAAGACCTAAGAGAAGGCCTTGGCTGCAACAGAACACAGTGAAGATCATAAAACAATTAAGATTAAACTGATATCTATGGAGTCATCCTTCCCTATCAAAAGCAACTCATTCATCCCAAATCAAGCATCAAATTGGGATGAAAGGTTTTGAAGTTATTTATGTAGATATTTAAAGCATTATTTCCTATGTTTTCATAGTCATGGAAAAATGCTAATTCACTCTTGGTCTAGTAGGTTCTCTTTCTTAGAATGTTCCTAAGGAAGATACAGTAAAGTACAATGATTAATGAAAGTAAAATTCTATCTTCAAGTTTAAACTGAGTTTGATATTAAAATTTAAGAACACTCTAGTAAACAAAACTGGCTTAGTTGGTGGAACTTAGTTCCACATGTGATTGTGGCTTTTATTTCTATCTAAAGGATTTATGTAGACAGTAGGGTATAGATAAACAACATATTTAAAATTAGTAAGTGCATACAGACATTTTCCACGCACAATAAGTAAATTGATACAGATAGGAATGCGGATATAGATGCAGATAAATAGATAAATGCATACTACTTAATGATGCTAGTGGAAAAATTACAGATATTGTGCATGCAGAGATAAATAAAAGGGATGATCAATGCAAAATAATGGACAAAACATACATGACTTGTAGTGTTAAAAAGATCTTAAATCATTATTTTTCTGCCATAGTTTTCCCAAACATCTTCCACCCATTCCAACAGAGAGCATAAATAAGCTTGTTTCTTTGTTCCAGGGCAAATTTAAATCCTAAACCTCAACTCATGTTTAAGATTTACGATTCTCCTAGGTTGGGGAAAGACTAGATAAGAGTCATGCATAGTGCTCTGAACACCAGAGTCATATGATGTGTTTTTCTGGATTTCATGAATTATGTAGGGTATGAGCAATAAAATGATTTTCTGTAACTGAGGCAATTAGACAAAAGAGAGACATAAAAGCCTCAAAGCTGCTAGAACTGAAGGATTACACAAACAAGGGTGGTGGATTTCTGAAAAGCTACCTGTGCAGACAGAGAGACTCATGGAGAAGCCAGTGACCTCTTCACCTCTACCTATCCAGGCTACAGAGTGGATCATAAGAAAGACTGAGATCAAGGATTCCTTCAGAATATCAAAAAGTAAGTTGAAATGAGAAATCAACATGTATGTCTGAATTTGAGGATCATGAACTATCCCTGCTGTTATACATAAAACTAGCACTGGGAAAGCTAAAATTTAGAAAAGGCCAGGGACTGTGAAACTGGCTGCATATAAGAAAAATATCACATGCACCTCTGTGCAGAGTTTGATGGATAATGCAAAGGGAATGCCAGCTCCATCATGGATCGGAGGCAGCATGCTCCTTGCCACCCCTGCAGACAGTGTCAGTTAGCCACTGGGACAAGAATGAAGGAATGCTCCCTTCCAGAGGGACCTGATTTGAATGGAAGGAACTGAAGGAATTGAAGGGAAGGTAGATAATAACAGATTTATTCCACTTTGAGAATGGCATAAAAAGGCTTATGTTTTACCCAAAGAATATCAGAGAAGGAGAGTTCCTATGCAAGGTTGTATTTTCCTATAAAAATGTGAGATGATTTATTATTTGCTGGTTTTATGATATTGTATTAGGATCAGATATGCCTTCTTATCACTAATTCTGTGTTATCCTGCAGCTACTCTATGAACAACATCATTCTGATATACTATTACATTGTAAGACTTGACACACTAAACTTTAGCATTGTTTAATATCGCTGTCTTCTCATCTTTGTTGAGACCCAAACATTCTAAATGATTAGCAGATACAGATAAAGTGATTTGTATGTTAGTTGGCTAGGAACCCATCCTCTCAAACTAGTAATAGCTCCAAAGACTTCAGCAATTGTAATTAAAACAGGTCAGTATCTAAAAAATTGATTTATTGAGTATTCATTTTAACTTAAAAGTTAATGGTTACTCAGAAGCCCTATTCCCATCTCTCCCCAAAATAACTTCTTTTGTCACAGAATGTCAAAACTGTATAAGGTGGTCATGGTGTATTTTCTCTTCTAAACAAAGTAACTTAAGTCATTATCGTCTTTATATTTAAGCATTTAATTCTCCATTTTGTTTATGCTTGATGATTTTGAAATAATGATTTGAAAGTTGTCACAATGCTTGTTAGTAATCATCCTTACAACTTAATATCGTATTTCAAATCTAGTCATATTCATAAAAGCAAAAGATTCTGATATGTCTTTTTAATTCTTCTCTCATATTCTAGATTCAGAAGCCCGAGAATGCTCTCTAGCCTTCTCACATGATGAACTTCCTAAACATTAAGAAGGTTACACTTATTAGAGGGTTAATTGAGATGCCCAGCTGGTAGGTGCAATCTTTGTTCTTTCGAGATACACATGACAGCAGAGTATATTTTGACACATTATACAATACATGGAGTATAACTAATTCTAAGATCTCATCTTGTGATTGTACATGATGTGGAGTTTCATTGGTGGTTTCTTCATTTATGAACATAGGAAAATTCTTTCCAATTCATTCTACTGTCTTTCCTATTCCCATCCTTCCTTCCTTCCCTTCATTCCCTGTTGTCTACTCCACTGAATTTCTAATTTTCCCTCCTTCCCTTGTTCTATGTTAGCATCCACATATCAGAGAGAACATTTGATCTTTGTTTTTCTAGGATTGGCTTATTTCACTTAGCATAATAGTCTCTAGATCCATCCATTTACCAGCAAAATAATAAACTCATTGTTTTTCTGGCTGAATAATATTCCATTGTGCAAATATACCACATTTTCTTTATTCGTGCATCTATTGAAAGACATCTAGGTTGATTACATACTTAAGCTATTGTGAATTGAGCTGCTATAAATATTGAGGTGGCTGTATCACTGCAGTATGCTGATTTTAAGGCCTTTGGGTCTATATCTAGGAGTAGATATTGGTGAAGATGTGGGAGAAAAAATGAAATATTTTTAGTGGAAATTGTCTTGGTCTGTTAAAGCCTAACTGATAGGAGGCTAGATGTGACACATAGCATCCAGCATTTGAGGAGTTATCTGAGCAGCAAGTAGAAGCATTCCCTTTCTATTAATATATGACCTTGGTTTTTGGAAATTTTCAACAAGTAACATGTTATTCATTCATTCAAAAATTCAGAAAACTTTAACTTGAGCCAAAACCTACACATTTCTTTAAAAGAAGATAAGTTATCTTTAATTCACTTGCAAATTCTTAAATAATTATCTGTTTTCTGTGGCTTTGATAAATCTACAATATTTCATAACCATGCCAGTCAAAAGTGAGCTTCAATGACTAACACTACTAGGATTGACTGGATTTAAAAGAGCACAGAATCTCAGGGGCTACCCTAGACCTGTTGAACAAAATCTTCATTTTAAATAAGATTTCTGGATGAAAGTAGAAAATGCCCTTATTTATTAGATATTCTTGGTTTATCCATGTAAAATAACATTGATTTTGACTTTCAACCCCTCAAACTGGACTTCAATTTATGACATGCTTTTCTTCTTATCGTTTTTATTTTCATGAAGGAATTGTCATGTGCAAGTATTTCCTAGGTCTTGAAAATTTAGTAGTAATAAAGAAAAAATCACTTATTTTATGGTCTTTACTATATAGAGCACAAGAAAACAACGAAACACATAATTTAAGCAAAATATATAGTATGCTAAGTAGTGACAAAAATAAAGATCAAATTAATTTATAGGCAAGGGGAGAAGAAAGAGGTGGGGTACAATTTTTAGATGGGGTAGATAAGGATGTTCTTACTACAAGGGTGTTATTTTATAATATGTTACTGTAGAAAGTGAAATAGCTGCTAAATGGATATCTGGGAAGGAAGACTTAAATCATGTCATGATCTTTTTAATATTTAGCTTGACATCCATCATTAATTCTAAAATATTAGGAGGGAATACTAGTCTTTATATGACTACTAACTGCAATTATTGTGTTAACTAATTTACATATCCCTTTAGTTACCATAATAACTCCATTAAGTAAACTATTTTTATTATATAGAGGAAACTGAGTCTTAGGGAAGTTGAGTAACTTGCTCAGTTTCAGACAATGTGAAATAAGTGAGTCAAGAATTAAGTGCAAGTGCACCTGTCTCAAAAGCCCATGCTATTTTCCCTATTTATGTCTGCAGTTTTTTCATAACAAGTATCATACTGAATTTGGTGGTAAAGAAAACACCAGTTTTCTAATAAGTTGAAAAGTATGCTTAAAAAACTGTATTGAGAAAAAAAAATCTTACTACATTTGCCCCCAGAGCATTTAAAAGAAGATGAATGAATAGACAAAATATAATCCCAACTGTATTATCATTTTTAATCAGCAGTCCTTGAATTTTTTTGCAAGAAGAATTACAAGGACCATTTTTCCCAAAAAACCTTATGTTGTTTCCCCACCCGCCATGTTAGATTTTTTCATTCCATTTTGAAACTCAGGGATCTGCTTTATAACCAGAAGTTCCATAAGCAATTTTGATACACAATAAATATCTAACGATCACTGGGGTTAACTTTTAAAGGTGCTGATCAAAATCACCCAAAAGCAATTTCACCTGAAGGGAAATTAACTCACACAGGATTAGTTGGGATTTCAGCTCACATTCTTGTCTTTTAAGGACAATACATCTGCCAATAAATAAGTTAAATTACCTTTGTAAACTCTTTATCAACTCTGACCTAGGTAGTGTGCAATTTCCTTTGCAATGTGTTTCCAGATAGTGCTGATTGGACAGTATCAATCTTACAAATTGCATTCACCTCATGTTATTTGAAAGGATATGTGATGTGACCAAGGAATAAGTGGAATGATTCTGCACTTTGGAAAGAGAATATTCTAAACTCTATTTGGCAAAGTTCAAATATATTAGGTATGTATTTGCTCTATTCAACTTTCCAAAGCATTTACCTATTTTAATTAAAAAATATCTATATGACATGACTTAGATTTTATGGAACCCTTTGTCATTTTGGATTGTATCTGAACTTTTAAATGGAAATTCTTGAAAAAAATCTGCTTTAATGTAAATTTGCTCTGTGACTGATAACTTGACAAGAAGTATCAGAGTTGTGAAAACTTAAAAATACTGTCACAGAGACTATCTTTGAAACTAGACAAACAATAGTGATATTATAAAGAAGGTCATTTACTGTGATTTTTGGAATTAAAATTTATCCAAGAGTATACAGTTCTACCATGTATAGTGAAAGCAATTTATTGCTGTTTTTCAGTATTGGGAAAGAAAAAGTTCATGCTGTCATTGATTGACCTTTAAAAAGAAAAATGTAGCTGGCTTATGGGTAATAAGAAAACAATATATATATGTGTATATATATATATGTGTTTGTTTTTTTTTTTGCTGCCTTTACTATCAGACTCTTCATTTAGGTCCATTGCATAGTCTTTACACACTACACACTTATTTTATTATCATTGAATAAACCAATCATTGGCAGTCATATTATCATAAAGGATACACAAAGCTTTGGGTGCAATATATTTTACACTGCAAATCTTGCAGGAAAAAAATAACAAATATTTTTTAAATATTTAATTCAATATAATTCCCTTATTTGATAAATATCAGGGCAGAACAAAATATAATTTTTATCATTTTTATTATTGTTCTTTATAAAAACACTTTTTTAAAAACATCATTTGATAAGAAAAATGCTCTTGAATATCTTAGTAGCTATAACTTTCTATTTATCCACTTTAGTAGAAAATATAATTGTGTAGTAGAAAGACACTGATCAAAGAGTTTGCATAAAAAATGATCACAGGCATGGTCAGTTTTACAACTGAATAAGGAATGATTGTCAGGGAAGTAAGACTTTTTTATTCAAAACTTTCTTGTAAATTTCTTCTTTTATCTTCATTCTATCATCTTCACATCTTTTGTCATACTTTATATGTGATGCAATACTAAATAATAAAAAAAAGTTAGTATGGCCTGTAGAGTCCATACTAACCCACGATATTTTCTGAAATTCAATTTTATTTTTAAATTCACCCTGTTAAGCACTATGAAAAGCACTTATTATCTTGTTAATTATCATAAATTGGTTGTTTCTACAAACAGAATGTTACATGTATTTATTTCTTGAACACTGATTTCACTTGTACTATTTTGTTCACAGTATTTTACTTTTCTGCTTCAATTTGCTTTTCCACATTTAGAGTGTATGGGTTTAATGAGGTTTCACCATGATAAAGATGACATTAAAAAATATACATAGTTTCTGATATATTTACATTCATCAATGCCAAATAAAGTTTTAAATTTATGAGATTCATTGCACTGAATTTCATCTTTAACTTTAGGATTCGGTGGTGGCATCTTCTAAACCTTAATTTAGTTCAATTTGTACAGAACCTAACGCAAAGCCCTTTCTCAAAAGGCCTCATGGCTTTAGTTTTAGTTAATTTGAGTTCAGTTTGGGTTAATTCTCTTGAAATCATTTTCTTTTCTATTTTGGAAAGTTAAATGTAAACATCTTCATGCAAGTCCTTAGGGACTGTGCATTTTAGATTATCATGTGAGTTATATTTTAATGCTTCTTCTCTAAGTTCTGATCTCTATGTGCTGATCAATTGCCAAGTAGACATAGCCTTTCCTGAAACCAACATTCAGTGTTCTCTACCTTCAAATCCAGAGACCTCACAAAATTATATCAGCCATTCTAACCTCTTCAGACTTTCCTATCAAAGCCAAGGTCTGATTTGAAAGCATTCAATTCAACTTTAAAAAGCCACCTAAACGATCATCTTTTGACTAGCCTATATGATTATATAATGAAAATTTCTGTTTATACCCCCAAGCAAGGGGTCCTTTGGCCTTGCTTTTCTACATATTTGTCTTCATTTTCTTGGCTACAAGATGCAAAAATAAATAGTAGAAGAAGTTTGTAAGAATCTGATTTTCTTTTTATTTTAATTACAGTAGAAAATATTTCTATGCTTTGATGATCATACATAAATGGAGTGCAATCTCTCACTTTTTTTGATTTGCATACTGTAGGATCACATTGGTCATGCAGTCATACCACCTTGGTATCCATCTTTCTTCAACCCATCTAGGGAAGACAAAGAAAAGTAACCTATTGGGGGGTAATAAAAGCTTTGAAAAAATTTGAAACCCTGTGCAAATTTTCAAAATTATATGCTATCACACATCTAACAGACTGAAATAGACACAAAATATTACAAGAGAAAAACAAGACTATTTGTAGTAACAAATAAATTACGATATTTCTGTGATTTATCACAATAAAATGTGCTTCTCATTTACATGTGGTCTGATTGCTTATGTACTACATTAATTACTTATAGCCATAAGTCCTATAATCACTTTCATAGGCACATCTTGAAAAAGTCTCTTTTCACTTTAAAATATAACTTAATCCCTTTGGTCCTGGATCACTTTTGTGTTGTGGGGACAGAGCCCAAAACAAAAATGCCTTAGATCTTACAACAGGCAACCAGTTTCACATTCTGGGGGTTACTATTAGGGCGAAACAAGAGCAATGGATCAAAGCTCCTCTCTTTCTGTCCCTGGGTGTATTGCCCTGACATAACTCTTAGACTTTCTAGACTTTCCCAAAGCATTCTTCCCACAAGCCCAAGCAGGTGAACAACTCTATAACGGATCCAGGTACTTGCTGTCCAACCTACTTTTCATTCTCCTTAGTCCTGCAACTGGGAGCATATTCCCAAATAAATCACAACCACACAACCCTTCATCCAAGCTCTGCTTTAGTGTATCCAACATCAAATAGAGTCATTTTTCTGTCTGGAGATGAAAGATGGCAAAATACAATATCATAATCCAATGAATACAATTTTAAAGAAATGTATAGTACTTATAGTCTTTAGGTTTTGTATTAGAATGTTGGTGGTTTGCTCAAGGTCTTACCATTTGTAGCCTAAGTGTGGACCTACAAATGATAATCTGCTTCTTCTTCATCCAATATAATATTGAAACCTATTCAGGTCGTTCTATATTCTGTTATGAGACATAACCTGATCTACCCAAATATGGTCTCAGAACAGAGCCAGCAACTGAAAGAATTAGAAAAATTGGTCTGTAAACAAATCTTCCAGGGATTTTTGTATACTCAGCATATAGGGAAAATAAACACATCATTTACTTTTTATCATCCTTTCTTAAATAGCAATTATCTCAATTTTCAGTACACCCCTCATTTTTATTTTTAAGTAAGTGCAATTTGCACACACAAGAGAAAAACGAATCAGAAGTAGAACTGAATTATGCCAAAATCTTGCTTTATAGAATAGCATCTACTGAGACTAAATCATTTTAACTAACCCTTTTCCAAATAAATCATTTCCTAAATAAAAAATAAGAAATGAACAATAAGTGGTGTCTTTTTTTTTCCTTGTACAAAATCTTTACTTCACACAAATCTGAATTCCTGCTGCTTTCAGAAAGAGGACCTAAAGTTTTAAAATCAATAGATCACATGACCTGATAAATTAAAAAAAGATAAAACCTCAAAGGCTCTCCCACTTGTAGATTACATATTTATAAGTATTAAAAATTAAAGAGGGTTTAAATATATTCATTTTATTTGGACATGTAAACCACATCAGTTTTTGAGGCTACGGTTCACATTTTTAATGATAAATATGCTGCAAAGGATTATTGGAGATTATACTACAGAAAATATAGAAATGCTACAGAAAATATAGGAAATACCAATTGAACACTGTTGTAGTCTGGTTAACCAGAAACAAACCATGACATTAGGATTCATACACTTGTAATCCATTAAGCAAATGCTCTCAAGGGAAAAGTCAGTTTCAGATGCTCTTTGACTTATTATAGATTTTATTCTGATAAAACCATAATAAATTGAATATACAGTAAGTCAAAAATACATTTAATAAAACTAAACTGCCAAACATGAGAGCTTAGCAACATAGCAGGCTGTAGAGGATCTTGGTTGTTTCCCTTGTGATCTTGTGGCCCTGGAAGCTGCAGCTTGTTGGTGTTGTCCAGCATCCTGAGAGATTATTCTACCGGTATTTTGCTAGGCTAGAGATCGAATTCCAGAATTCTAAGTGTGGTGTCTACTGAGTACAGATATCTTTTGCACCATATAATATTAAAAAAATATTGTCAATTGCACCTTCGTAAGTCTGGGTCTATCTGTAATTTCAGCCCAAGTCTCCCTATTTATCCTGTGTGGCACCACAGGGAGATATGAAACATAATTGCACCTCTTATTTTGTCCCATGTTGGAGAAGTGTGTGAAGGGAGGGATGGAAAAATTAGAAATTCTAACACCAAATCACTTCTGTCTGATTCCTTACTCTCTTTGTGTAGGGGGAAGAGGGCTTGGCTAAACTCAGTGCAAGTATTAAAAGCAGAGTAAGTATCCTGCACCCTGAGACCTGAGATGATTACACAGAAGCAATAAAAGGGGTCTAAGTGCCTTATGTATCCCCAAACAGTAGGATAAAAAGTGCTTCTTCTGGGTAGATGAGAGGAATGATGCGTCAACCTATTTATTGGGTGATTTGTTTTTTTTTCTTTGTTTTTGTTTTACTTTGTTCTGTTTTGTTCTGTTCTGTTTTGTTCTTCTTTATTGTGTTTTGTATCAACGATTAAACTCAGGGACAATTAACCACTCTCATTCCTATCCCTTATTTATTTATTTATTTATTTATTTATTTATTTAATTTTGAAGCAGGTTGCTTAGGACCTTACTAAGTAACTGCAGCTGTCCTTGAACTTGTGATCTTTCTGCCTCAGCCTCCCAAGCCACTGGAATTACAGGCAAGTTGTATAGCACCCAGTTTACTGATTCTTGAAGACAGCAACTAGGTCTCAGCAGTTTTATTCCCAGTGTCTGACACAGCACAGGATATACAGTAAATGCTTAGTAATCATAGGTGGACTAATTGCAAATCAGACAAATAAAACTCAAAATACATAGTTAATGCCTAGTTTGCACATCAAAGACCTTGGACTCTGAACATTATGCTTGTACCACACCTTCCAACAAGATTGTGTCACATCAGATTAGGATCTGAGCAAATGAAAGCAAATGCACTGAGTTTTTATTTCTTTCAGCATGCTGCATTTGACCCTCCTGTTGATTTCAAAGATTTATTCAGCAGTGAAAAAGGCATAGGAGAAAAGGTTCATGAAAATTGTATTCTATATTTTCAAGTTATTAATTCAATAACTAAGGGGGAAGAAAAAAGAACTGCTTTCATTCTCCTATCTTAATTTTAAATGTCTGAATAAAGCAGTTTTCCAAAATCACGTCTACCCTCTTGTATTTAAAGGTGGGAGGGGAGAAAATTGACTAGTTATTCTGTATGTACAAATGTTAATTCATAAACTGTGATCTGTAATTTTTGGCTATCAAACACTTCCTTAGGATTTCAAAAAAATGCAGTAATTTATTTTGTGTCTGTTATACTTTCTTAATTTTTTTTTCATTATCAGTTGCCTCCCTTCTCCTTTTTCTTCTTCCCACTCAAAACAGAATATATATTGTTTATATATAATACAGTAGCTACATTTAGTGGTAGTCACTGTTCTGCAACATGCTAGGCTTAAGATCATATTATTAACACCCATATAATGCCATTTTTAAAAATATTTATAAAAACAATCAAAAAACTTTTCTGTATCTACTTTTGTTTTGTTTTGCTTCTTTTTAGATGGACTAAAAGGAATGTTGCAGAGCTTAAAGTTTGGCTTTTTTCTGGTTTTGCTTATTACTCCTGACAATATAACTTTAAATTCACAAGAGTGATTGAAAACTTTGTGATGCACATGTTTTCCTTTGATGCATTCCTAATGATTAATAATGCAGACATTTTCGTTTTGGACAAGTAAAAAGTGTATATATCATAATCAGGGTGCATGATATTTATCAATGATTTATGTATTGAACATGATTTTTGGCAGGGAACTGGAACAGGAGATAATTTTTATTCAAGATATCTTTAAGAATAACTTCAGTAAAAGACTAAAATGACAAAGTAAAAACTGTTTGTTGTTCATCTGGATATTTCCAATCATTATGTACTTTAAATAATGATAATAAGAGGATATTTGACAAAGAACAAATGTACTGGATGCAATAATTCTTTCCATTGATAAAATGCCCTTTATATTTCAAATGGAGCCAGATCTGAATTATTTCTTGCTATTTGACAATGATTATCCTTCTAATCACTATTTAGGATATTTAATAATTTTGTGCAAATAAAATGGACCTCCTTAAAATATTGAGAATTGTCCAGTTCAATATGCCATTTAAAGTGACAGAAGGATAAAAATATTTCACAGTAAGTAAAATATTTCAATACATGATGTATGAGATAAATATAGTTGCCTATTTCTAGGATATGATTAGTTCATGTAACTTTCTGCTTTGAAATCCTTCTGTCTTTCCTCTTTGGTTTCAGGATGCAGTATCAAACACTTTAACTTCATATATCAGTCTATCCAAAATTGATTTCCTTTGTTTCTTGTCTCACCAGTCAACACATCAAATTATTGGCTTTGATAATTTTGAATAACTAATTCCCTAAATGTATTATAATTTTGCCTCTGTTCCCTGCTTGCCTACATCTACAATACCTTACTTCTTTTCTTTCCCTCAAATAATTGTCTTGCAGATATTCTGAGGTGGGATCACTCACTTTTCTGTAGTTCCATAGCATCCAGTAATTGGACCACTGATAACATTTGAACTGCTAAACTTTCCTGGAACCTTGCCTGAGTAGTCCCACTAGCTTATGAAAAATTGTGCCTCATGCATGTTTTGTATTCCGAGAAACCAGAGGAGTGTTAGGCACATGACATTCCATGCCATGACCAGCGTGAACAAACTCTCAGTTCCATGGAGGGGTGAAGGGGGATTGGAAAATAAAATTCACCATCAGATTTTGAAGATTAAGCTAGGATCGGGTGGAGCTCTGCTCTCTGATGGAGATGGAGATCTAAAGAGTCACATCAACAATCTTTATTTATATGTCTCATTATCAGGTTAAAGGCTATGCATCTGTTATTCATTGTATTCAGGAAAGTTACAGAAACTAGGGCATCTATGTAGCTTTTCCACAGTTGCAATCCACAGTTGCAAAGTGCAATGTTAGAAGATTTGTGTAGTTCTCAAAAAGTCCATTGTTTAAAGGTACTATAGAGCCTGGAGGAACCAGAGAAGCTGAACTGGTAGAACATGGTTGTCTAGCATAAGAATTCCTTCCTTCCCAGGAGTTGTATGCCTGACATCTAGGTCAGAGCTGATAGGACTCTTGCACAGAGCCTCCTCATGCAGGGCATTGCCACAGCAGCTAAGCATCCTGTGCCCTTTCACAGAAACATTCCTAGGCACCAGGCATGCCATAGCCATGAGGTCATCAAAGAACCTTCAATCTCAGTCACTGCTTTGCCATCCTCTGTCACGGCTCTCCACAGTTCCACAAGTGGTATGTTTCAGGACACATAAACACATGCAAAGCACCATCATGTTACTACAGGGAGGATTAATGAGGTCATTTATTTTCTAATGTACCAAAGATCCTTGTATGTTTTAAAGGTAGGTAGGTACCTAGCAGTGATTCTCTGGAGCCAGCTATTTAGTTGGCTTAAAACCTCAGCACTCTTACCATTACTGGTCCGTGCACGTGCTTAAGATAGTGAGATTTGACAGTATCCTTTGATTTATCAGTCTGTTCTCTCCATTTTTATCCAGGAAAGATCATAATCTTTGGTGAATCAATTGGTTCACTTTTAAACCAACAGATTATTTTTCCAGTTCTTTATGTGGTATTGCTGTCATTTTTTAATTGCTAATAAGAAGTTAATATTTTTAGTAGTGCAAAGAGGTTCTTAGTTTTACATTTTGGATAAACTATTCCTATAATTTTTAGAAAAGCTTTTAGGTGCCAATGTCAGGAAGCCTAGAACAGAACTTTCAGTACAGACTTTTTTTAAATCAAATTCCTATTTTTTTAATCAACCCTCAGAACACAATTAACTATTCAACATATTTTATTACTTCTCTTAGCAAGGACAGAAAGAAAAAATGAAATGTAAACTATTCTAATTTTCAAAAAGTTAAGTTGAAAACACCTAGCTCCCCAACTGAGCAAATTTTTATTGGGATGTTTTAAAATATTCTCCTTAGTAGTTGGTTAACCTTTATTTTATTTACTTATTTTTATGTGATGCTGAGGATGGAGCCCAGAACCTTACACACATTAGGCAAGTGCTCTACCACTGAGCCACAACCCCAGCCCAGGGAAAATGTTCATATCAATAAATTATTGCAACATTTTGTGGAGAATTGATTGCAAGTTTATTAGTGCATTATATTTATACATAATAGTGGGTTCATTTTAATATATTTATAAATGCATGTAGTGAAGTTTGCTCCATTTCAGTTCCCAGTACTCCTTCTTTTCTTTGCCCTGCTCCCTCCCCTTGATCGCCTTTCTCTACTTTCTTGGTCTTCCTTCTGTTCACAATCTGCACAATAAAAAATGGCTAAAATGTAGAAGATTTAATTTTTAACAATAAAAAAATATTAATGTGGAAACATTACAGTGATAGTTACTATGGAATAATTAATCTACAGTCTCAATGAGGAAAATGTTCTCTTGAAATACACACTATGTTAAGGTATAAATTCAATTAGTCTCATTAAAAACTTCTTTAATTGGTTTTGCTGCCTACTCATCTTCTGTCAATAAAAGTTCTTTATTTTTTAATTTATGATCTATATCTGAACACATTGAATTTCTTACAGTGCATTATCTCTGCATTGTGCTAACTTTTTTTTTTTGTGGTGCTGGGGATTGAACCCAGGGTTTTGTGCATGTGAGGCAAGCACTCTACCCACTGAGCTATATCCCCAGCCCATGCACTCAATTTTAATCACACATGTAGTATACAATTCCCCTATGGTCTAAAAGTTGTAGCATTTATAGATACATTTTAAACATAATGATACGCAGTTATATTTCTAAAATTGATTTATTTAGATCACATAAAATATGACTACAAATTTATGACATTGATGTGAAAAAAAGATGGGTATATCTCAGTCTCAAAAGGGTCGTTAATTCTTGAGAATTTCTACTCCCCAGTACCTGAAAAGGGTTGAGGTAAGTAGTTAATGGGAAAAAAAAACTGAATGGACACATGTTTTAAATGTGAAGTTGGAGGTATTAATCTCTCCTTTATTTGACGGACAGTGTCCAGTTCTATTTATGTGCTATATAATATCAATTTACTAAATTAAGTGGAGGAAAGAAAAATTCAAATTCTCTATGCCATTTTTCTGTTATACATCTCTCTTTACTAAGAGAGCAAAAGGTGGCTTTTGGCAAACTGTTGTTCTGTAGCAACTTATTAGAGTATGTGTTTTATTTCTTTGTATATTTTATGAAAATTTCAAGATTCACACCTTAACCAGGGTAGTTCATCACAAAAATGGAAAGGCATACCACAAAATTTGAACAACTAAATTGTCACTTATTTTCAAATCTAACATACATAGCTGTTTTAGTTCAAGTTTCTCCCAGAATAGTGCGTGAAACCAGGAGGTGGCTTTAGGTGGTTTATTTGGAAATTTATTTGAGGTTTAGGTAATTTACTTGGAAGGTGAATCCATGTGATTTACTGATGGTGTTTTTATTGTGAGGCATACTGAATGCTTTCCAGATCATCCAATAGAAAGTTTATAAGAGGAAACATTTCCAACCAGATTCCATCTGGTAGTAAGTAACTGAGAGCTGTCCCACATACTCTTGAGATAAAATTTCATGGGAATCTGTGCTCCAGAAGCCTTTGAGAGAGAGGTCTTGGCAACTTGAAGAAAACTCACAGATATGATTGAGACTTCTACTGATCACAGCCATAGTGAATCAGTACTTTAGGCACAGCTGACTAAAATAGGAGCTGGGCCAAAAACATGGGACACTTCTACTCAAATCGGTGCAGTTTTCTTTAGGACAGACTTAACTCTAGATGCCTGGGATGGATGAGCAAATAATGCAGGCAAAAACCCTGGCATTTGTGGGGCTTCTGTTCTGGTAACACTGAAGAGTTCAAGTTGATTCAGGTGAAACCTTGGTTAAATGCATGCTTTTATTATTTATTTGAACTTTAAAGTTTGAATAATTTATAACTTTTCACAACAAACATTTCACTAAAAAGTGTTTATGTCTCTTATGGCAGTGTGTGCTTTTTGGAAAGCACAGGAAATTGCACTGATATTCAGTTACATGAATTAACAGTGCCAAGATATTACTATTAATTATTTATGAATACATATCCTCATAATCAGAAAGCATCATAAACATACAGATAAGTGCATTTCCATGGAATAGTCATATTTTCCATATGTAATGTTAATTATTTTCCCTGAAACAAGAAGAATAGTGAATTTTTAAAATTATTTACTATAATTCATTTTTACTGCTTTACAAGGTATTCTATAATTGGCAGCATAAACAAAAGCATACTACATTTACCATTTTAATTTGTTTGTCCCCATTTTTCATAGGTTTTAAATTCCAAAAAAAGGATGATTATATTCAAGTATTTTTCATGTTGTGGAAAAAATGCTGGTTTAGATATGCAAGCCAATTATAAGATTCATTATGCACTCTGAAAAGTTATTTCATAATAACTTGAAATAAGGGAAATATTTTTTAAAATATTGATGTAGTTTTTCTAATAAATAACGTTCAGTCCACCTATGTCCAGTGTCCTTACTCTATGATACTCATAAACATCTTTGACCTGTTTGCTAATTTGCTGGTCCCAATGTCTAGGAAGCTCAGTAAAACTAAAATCAGATTAAGATTGCTTATTTTCCACTAAAGCCTCACAATATAGCTAAAAAATCAAGATTAAAAATAATTTTTAATGGAAATGAATGTATGAGATCTTGAAGGACTTGCAGCATTCAATGCACTATTGTTAGAAGCAATTCCTATTTCAGCTCTGCTGAAAAAAAGAGATAAATATTTGTAATATCTGAACTATATGCATTGCTTCATGAGGAGAGAATGCTTTCCAGAGAAGACTACACAGTAACCTCCACCCCACCTTCTTCTTTACCTTCTGACCTCACTGCTCGTACAATGGTTAGAGAGTAATTCTTCAACCCTTGAATCCGGTAGTGTCTATAGGTCCTTGAACTCTATTGGTTGATTGAGTGAAGTGAAAGTGCTACTGCAGGATTTCAGAAGACAGGTCAAATAGGACAATGGAGCTTCTGTCTCATTTGCTCAGACACTGATTTTGGAGCCCTGAACTATGTTGTAATGTGAAAACCCCAACCATACTGCCTCACAATGAGAAAGCCCAAATTAGACTGAGAGAAGACCAACATTAGAGGACATTTGATTAAATGGAGAGAGAGAAAGGTGGCATGCTGTCTGATGATTTCTACAGATGTTCAAGCATGCTATTGTACCAGCTTTGGATATTGAAGGCAATTGCATGAAACTTTGAGTCAATAGTACCCACCTCAGTTCTTCCTGAACTCCGAGACATAATATGATTAATTTTGTTGTTTTAGAGAGATAGTGGAAATTCTTATTTGAAGATAATACTCAAAAGATTTATATTTTTATTATTATTTCCGGTGAGCCTTCATCCCATAATAAAGAACCCTGATTTTTATATATATAGTACTCTTATTCTTTGCTATATACAGACTACTCCAAAACTTAGTATTAGAAAGTATTGACCATTATTTTTGCTCCAAAGTGTATGGGTGATTTTGTTAATATAAAAAATTCTCAGTTGTTGTCAAAAGGGTTTATTCTTTGTCCAGTTATTGAATGGGTAGTCATCTATAGTCATATAGACTCACTCACAGGTCTAGTGATTGACAAGCTTTTAACTGGGACCAAGGGTAGATTATGTTTCCATCATTCATCTCTGGAATACCCTGGACTTTTCTATAAGGGAATCACAGGGTTCTAAGACCAAGGTCCAAACCAACATTTTGCATTTTCTGCTATCTTTTGGCCTTGGTGATTCACAAAGATAGTCTATACATAAGAGATGAAGAAATAGACTGTCAATGAGAGAAGCTTTGAAGTCAGATAGCAAATGAGCACAAATAAAGGATAATAATTCATTGCACCACTTTTGCAAACAACCTCCCATAGGAGCCCATGGCTGGACAAGGTGGAAGTTTCCAAGATAGAGAAAGAATATAATTTCCTTTTGTGCCAATTGCCTGCATGCCCTCAAACTTCATGTACTTTCATTATTCTCAGAAGAGTTGCTTTTATACACACTGTGAAATTAGTGGTAATTTAAAAAACAGTAACACCAATATTAATAGTACTATTTCATTTTTATTGAATAGTTACATACATTAATTATTATACTATTGTATTTATTTTTGTTGTCTAATTTATACCTCTCAGCAATTACAAGTCATACAACTAAAATAATATGAAATTATGAATAAATATTGTGAGTATTCATTGCTATATATAATTTTGTACGAGAGTTCTTCGTTTCTCTCCAAATCAAACCATCAACTGTACATTGACCATAAAGATCTTCATTCTTTTGATTGTATTTTCTCACCTGCCCTTCTCTGCTTCTCTTACTCCACTCTGACAAAGTTGTTAATCCAGAGGTAAGTTGTATATAACTCCTTTGAAACTTTAGTTTGCTTCCCTTCTTTCATTTCCCTTATTTTGTACCTCTCTTTTTTTTTTCCTATGACTAAGGACCTTGTAGTATTTTGTAAAATATTCTGCTATAACTAAGATTGACCAACTGCATCTTATTGGCTAAATCTGGACCAACTCTCATTTTTGTGAACAAATTATTATCATAACAAAATCATGCTGAAACCATTAAATATTATTTATTGTTTCCCTTGTCGTACAAAGGCTGAAGTTGAGTACTTGCAACAGAAATGTATGATTTGCAAAACTGAAATACTTACTTAAGGCTCTTTACATAAAAATTTTGCTGACCTTGTTTAGAATGTAAATTCTAATGGAGAATGGAGTATTCTTCTTGTCTCATATATTCCAATAACTAGAAAAATGAATTAATAGTTTTGGAATCAATAAATCTTCCTTGTTTTTTATTATATATATACATATATGACTAATATCATTATAAATACTTTGGGCTAAAATTATCATAATTGAGGAAAAGTATATTAGATGGATAATAAAACAAAGCTTGAACACATTATCAGGCAAAATGTAGATTCATCCTATGATTGGATAGGTAAACTGGACTGTTTTCTTTATACCAGAGTTTTCTTATGAGAGATTATTCTCATATATACATCTAAGCATTTTTTTCTGCACAGAATTGCTAGCCTTTAAAGTCCAAATAAAGCTCACATTTTTAAATGCTTTTTCCAATAACTTCACTCTAAAATGCGTAATATAGGTTTCAATTCCTGTATCTCCTAGCAATTCTACCATTAGCATGAATATCTCCTTACACGTGAGCTTAAATTTTCCAGATATAGATAAAATGCTTCCCCGAATTATCTTTTTAAAACTGCCTTCTGGAAAGCAGCATTTTCCCTACTTTTCTCAATTTACAATGACTAACATTGAACTTGGAATTTAGCAGACATCTGCCAATATTTAAGTTTACTTTATTCAAAATTTGTCTATGCTAAACATAATCTTGAAAGGTGCAATACCTATCTTTATAGGATACTATGCTTGTTACTTCCTAACTGATTAATGTAGTCACAGATATTTTTCTAGACGTAATTAGAAATCCCTCATAAAGGAAGCTTCTCCTTTGCCCAGCCTGCTCTTTCTTCATCCAAGGTACAAATAGCACATTTGTGTCTTTGCCTCAATACTTTATGTCAGACAATATTAGAAAACATTGACACATGAAAAGTAGATATCAGTTTTCATTTGAAAATCATCCAACCTCAGGAAGGAAATATTATTTCAAATAATTAGAGAAGTGAGTTGAAGTTAGGACTTACAGATATATTATAGTAATTAATTTGTTCATCTATTTAATAAGCATCCTACATATGCATTTATGCAGACCTCAGTGTGACCCTCTATGGACTAACATTTGGTCCTTTTCATAAAGAGCCAAGACACTTGTGGATGTGAGCAAACACGAAGGAATACCTATGAATTCACAGTGTATTTTTATGGATTTGGTTCAATCTACACAGGAAAATATTTTACAGTTAAGTTTGTTCTTTCAAGTTTCCTCTTATAATCACACATGGTTATTAACTTTACATGTTTTCTAAAATTTGTAATTTACATTCTAAGACATTCTTACAGTTTCTGGAAGTTCCAATAAAAAAACTCATAAAATAGCTTCAAATTTTAAAACAAATTTTAACACTTTCCAAATAGCTTCTATCAATGAAACATATATATTTTTCCTCCTATGTTCACATTTATTGGTTCAGAAAATCTTTAAAGATCAAACATTATCCTGGTGTAAATTCAAATTCCCTTCACTGTATTTTAGTATTCCCTGTTTGTTTCGTATGATCTCTTCCTATTCTCAACAAAATTGCTAAATTTAACTGCTATTTAGACCTAGTTTTCTGTTTATCTGACTAAAATCATCTGACTATGCTTTATTTCCATAATTAAGTTTAAATTTCTATGATAGAAATATATTCTTCATTTAATATCACTTATTATTCTTAAAACATTTATTAGATATCCAAAAACATATTAAATGAATAATACTTGAACTTTTTAGATAAAATAAGTTAAATTAGTTCTTAATTTTTCATGTCCGCATTTATAATTCTTTAGTGACAAATTCCCAATTTCATAGACCTTGCTAATTTCCTCAGGAAATTTCGAGGGCAAAATTCCTTAATGCTATTCTTAACACTATAATTGAGATCTCTTTATTCGTTCTATTCTTCCACTAAGTATTTCATCATAAATATAAGCCTAACTCATGATTCAACATATTTGCTCTTCCTAGTAGCCACTTGCTGCATATATTGCCATATTTTTCCACAACCCCAATTCTTTTCAAAATTGGTTTAACATTATTTTATCACTGGGATTTTCCTGGACTGTTCTATGTGAAACAGTAGGTCCCAACTATCTATATATCACATTTCCTGCCATTTTCATTATACTCTCTGAATATTGTTTGTATACAGATATGTATTATCTATTGATCATCTATTATCTTTGTAGATATCTATATTATCTAACTGTACCCATAATCTATCTACCTCTTATCTAAATATGTTATTATCCAAATATCATTTATTTATCTGTAATCTGTCTATCTTTTATTGTCTGCTTGATACTCCCAAAGTAAGACTAATAGTCACCCAGAGTACAAAGATTTTTATCTCATTTTTTCTATTTCCCTAATGCATCTAACACAGTCAATTTTTCATAAATGCCTTTGATTCACACTACTAATTGCACCTTTTTAAAGTAATGTTGAAAATACCCAATGTAGCAGAATAACAACTAATTGATATTTTAGTTTTTAAGTGTTAATTTTTTATTTACTCTAAGAATCTTAAGTGTAAAAATATGTGAACAAAGTATTATATAAATTTTGTTATTACCATAAATTCTTATATTTTAATTAGAACATATTTTGAAGGAACAAATTGAAATCATACATACTTTATTGTTACTCCATTCATACATGAACAGATAATTAATGCAACATTTATTAAGAATATTAGGATTTCATTTTCATAAGTACCTGGAAGGATAATCTCATTTTTATAAAGGACTAATAAAACAAAATAATTTTATTTTTTTTGTCCCACATCATCTAATTAATGGCACCATTTAGAGAAAATTCATGACTATTGAAGACGTTTATCATTCAAATGTTCCATAGAACACTTTAAGGGAAATACAAAAATACTCATTTCAATAACAGAAAATAAGTTCAACTCAGTATGTGTTTGTCAAGGATCATCCCTATGAAACTTTTAATTCAATACAGATTAGAATATGGCATGCATATTATATAGACAATTAGTATTTTTTATTTTGTTTTTACACAGCCACCGAATATTCTAGAGAACACATGCACCTAAGTACCTGGAAGACACATTCTAGGTAACAAGTAAACCATAGCATGAATTTTAGGTATGAGTTGATTGAATGAGAGTAAGCATTTGACTCCACTTGATTGCAACCAATTGTTATATAGTTATCTATCTATAGAACTGTCTTGGGACAATCAAATGATGCTCTTGAAAACATAAAACAAAAAGCATGGATTTCTTTTTCTTAAAAGACAATAGTAAATATTAGATCTTTAATATCATCAAGTCTTGAATTGATTAAATATTTCTGAATCTCAACTACATGTCAAATGTGAGATATTTTCATTATCACGGACTAAAATTTAGAAAAATGTATTTTGCTGATTTTCTTGCCATGTTATGCCATTTTGAAGAAAGTGCATGTGATTTTAAAAATTGAAAAAAAAAAATGACTGCTCAGGAAAAAGAGTGAGTTCTGCAAACACCAGATATAAAATTTTTCTGTAGTTTCTGTCATCCTTGGTTAATCAGACACTTCATTACTCCAGGAAGTTGAAATAACAACACTCTTTTTCAGTGATTTCTGAAACTTCCTATTTTATTTGAACATTGAGAATTTTTAGTGATCTTCATTCTTCTAGCTCATCCAAATGTGGTATTAAGCACCTAACGTACTGTATAAAATCCTTTCCTGCCTGAAATACATATAGTTGATTCTGTCTGACTGACCAAAAAACAGATCGTAATTTAATAAGAGAAGAAAATCAAGCAGATAAGACATTGAAAAAGAAGTGAGGGAAAATATGTTGATCTCAAGAAAAGAGAATAATACCATTTTCTTGAAAACTTTTTTTCACCCAAATTTATTCCTTGCTCAGGTATTCATATCTATGTCCTTACAATAATCTCCTTTATTTTAGCCAGTTTGAGTGGTTTTCTTTTATTTATTATTTTATTAGTTTGTAAGGATAATAATATTGTCAGACAAGATAATAATAGGAATTATCTCACTGAAATTGAAATTCTCATTAAATATCACCATTAGAATATGAAAATAGTTTGTTGTCATACTTGGAAATTGTATTTCCATTGATAATACTTCTTTTCACATTTGTTCTTGACCTTTTCAATCCAGGCAATGACTCATTTCTGAACTTCAATGCAAAATGTGTGCTCTTAATCTGTTGATGTTAACAATATATAAAATGTGAACACTGAAGTGGCATAAAGGGTGTAAGAAATGTATTATTTTGAGAAAACTGGATTTTTAAATATTATACAATATTAGGTTCTAAGAAAAATTTAACACAATGGAACCAAATCGTGTGGGAAAGCAATAAGGTCTATAGAGAGAAGGGTGGAGAAATTAAGAAGTAGTGAAAGAAAAGTCACTATTATTTCATGCTTCAATACAAATAGGAGAAGCTTACATTCAGAATGATTAATTTTGTCTAATAGTAAATGCAACTGCTAAAGGATTCAGATTTACCAAATAATAGTGAACCTATGTAATTAACACCTTGACTTGGAAAAGACAAGTATTCAATAAGGGTGTTTTTCATTCAAATGAAAACAAGGGCGTTTTTCATTCAAAATTCAAGATTCTGCTGATCATGCACTCTATGATGTTGCTTATACCATAACTATCCACTTGGATCACTATAAAGGATGCTATAACAGTTACATTTTTAGTTGTAAGACTCACTAATAAATTTGTCTTGAGTTATTAGTTTGGTCTACTGAACCAATGAAAATCTATGACATACCTAATTTGTGCCCAACACTTTGGTTTTGTTTTGGTGTATACACCAAGTATATTTACATTTCCAGTTTCACCTATGTCTGTCTTCTTGTCTTCTGAAGCAAAGGTTTGCAAGAGTAGAGCGAATGGGGGATATTTTTGAAGCTTCATATCACTCTAATGAAATAGCTGATATGGGCTACTTGTGAAATACAAAGATGGTTATTCTGGCTCATGGTGTTGGAAGTACAAGTGCAAGGTCTAGCAGCCCCTTGTTTTTTGCCACTGGTGAGGACAGAGCAGAATGACAGGAGAATGTGTGGGAGTAAGGGCTCACATCTGGAGACAAGAAGCAGAAATGAGGGGTGGGGTGTCTCACAAAGCCATTCAAAGGCCCCCTCCAATGTTCTAAAGTCTTCTCACTAGACCTCACCTCTTAAAGATTCATAGTACTGTCCAATAGTACCACCCTCGGGGATAAGTCTTTAGCATATTAAATTTTGGGGGACATTACCCATCTTCAAACTATAGAGGATAAGACGAACCCAATCAAGTGCTGTCAATTTGAGTGATTTTGACAACAGTCATGAGTTAAAAAAAAAAAAAAAGAAATTGGTCTCCCATTGTCTACAATGAAGAAACTCCTTTTTTCCCATTAATTCTAGAGTTTGAAATATTTTCTAAAATAGTAAAATAATTAAAATTTCACTAACAATTAAAATAGATAAAATACATAAATGTTTGAAATGGCAACCATATATTTCATTTCAGTTTTATTTTAAATATTCCTTATCTTAAGAATAATTGAAGTCTGGACATCAGCACTAAGTCTAACACAAGTAAAAATGGTGTGTAGGACAAGTAAGAAATGATATGTGCAGATGCAAGAGGGGAAGTTTATAGATAATATGGAGCAGGAATGAACTCTAGAAGTAGGTATTCAATAAGAGTTGAAAATTAAATGATGAAAAATAAATAAATAAAATAGATTGTCTATTATTTTAAGCCATTTTAATTTACTCTATATTTATAAGAAGCCCTACTATTTTCTTTTTTACTCTGTCTGAAGGAAATTCTGGAGTTGTGGAGGGTGATTAGAGAAATCGTTTTTGCTTAATATTGCTTTTCTGTGCCACCAACTGCTTTGGCAGCACAAAGAGTTAACGTCAGCCTCATGGCATGCCATACAGAGGGGCAGCCTGATGAAATACAAGAGAAATAAAAATCCCATTGCAAGATAATTATGGAATCATGTACAAACCTTTAAAGGTTAATGAGCTCTCTAGAGAAGATGAATGACAGTTCCTGAATCTGTTGTCTGCCTATAATCCATTTTCAACATAATCCTAGTTGTGAAGATTTGACATATTACAGGTAATTTGGGGTGAATGTTAACTGTGAAAATGGTAATTTAAGTAATGTGAGCTTCACTGATATTAAAAGAAACATCATTTGGTCAAGAGATAAAAAAGGAGAATTTAAAATTTAGTGGCTTAAAAAAACCAAAGCACACCTTAATGATCACAAGTAAAGTGAATAACCAAAGAATGGTTTTAGAATTCATTTGTCTAGGTATCAGGCAACAGCAGACCTTTTCATTCATCCTTTATATGAATTTTTTAAGTATATTATTAAATGGAACTCTTTCTTTCTAGTAATATAATGCAGTGATAGGGAAGGGAAAATGATGCAAATGAAAACGTTTAGAAGAGTATGTTTGGGACACCAAGGTTGCTTTTACAAAAAGAAGAGGAAGGTCACAGGACAATTACTTGAACTAGTCCTTTCCTATTTTATGCTTGTAGCAGGGTCTCACACTCTCCAAAAAGGCAAAACCACTACTGTAGACAATTCACCTCTTACTATAATAGATTATAGTAAGAAATATTTGTAAGTTAAATTTGGAAGAGTTTTATTATATTTTGCATGTATAAGAGAACTTTAATAAAATGTTGGGGTGTGTGGAGGACATTCATTGAAGAAAAAGGATTAAAAAAAATACTTCACGGAGGATATTCACTATAGAAAATGGATTTTAAAAAAAGCACTTCACCTTGAATATCAGACATGATTGTCTCACATTGCCTGCTCAGGAACAAGTCTACCACCTGTTCTTCTCTGTTAATAGTTCCTCTGAATCCAGCAGGTATTTAAACCCCAGCATTGTCATGACCTGAGTGCAATTTCAAAATCAGTATTCTTCAATTACATAAGGCAGTTTAATTTTGATCAAATATCATAATTTAGACTAAGCACTACTTGTTCACCATATTTTTAAAAATTTCCAGGAGCCATCTACCAGCAAACAATTTTATTTTTGACCCATAACATAAGGAAGAAATTCAGTCCCACATTTTTTAAAGTCTTATTGAGCTATGATTATCTTAAAATAAACTCCACATATCTAAAGGATACAGATAAATGAATTCTGACATATAGCTACACCTATAAAACTATCACCACAATCAAGAAATTAACAGACCCAAAAGTCCCAAAAGTTTCTCTTCGATGCTTTGATACAGCTCTGTCCCACCTGTTAACACATCTCACCTGTTAACTCTGATATGTTTTCTGTCACTATAGATTAATATGCAATTTTTAAGATTTAAAATAAATGCAGTCATTCAGGATGTTTCCTTTTAATTTGACTTATATTGGTCAGAATAATCATTCTGAGATTCATCATGCTGTAGTATGCACCAAGAGTTTGTTCTTTTTAATTTGCCAAGTAGTAGTCAATTGTATGCATTCACCAGAAGTAACTACACATGCACAATGATGAGAATTTGGGTCATTTCTATTTTGCAGCTATCATAAAGCTGCAAAGCACACTATCTTATTAGCAATCCTTTCATGTTCATATGCTTTCACTTCCCTTGAATGAAAATCTGCAAGTAAAATTGTTGAGTGATGTGATCAATATATATTCTGCTTTTTAAAATTATTTTATTGCTTGTTACTTGTTATTTTTAGATAAACCCGACAGTAGAGTGCATTTTGACATATATACTTAGCTTTTTTTAAAAAAATATTGACCTACAAAGAGCCATACATAATTAATATATACAACTTGATGAATTTGGAGATAGTCTAAGTTTAATTGTGATTTTGTTGCTGTGACCAAAGCACCATACAAGGTAAACTTAGAGGAGGAAAAGTTTGTGGTTTCAGAGGTTTCAGTCCATGGGAGGCTTAATGCGTTTCTCTAAGTCTGAGGTCAGGAAGAATATTATGGTCAAAGGGCATGGCTGATGAACATTGATCATGGCAGCCAGAGAGCAGAAAGAGTGAAGAGCCAGGGAAAGACATTTTCCACTTCTACCAGCCATGCCCCACCTGCTTACAGTAGTCCTTTAAATTATTCATCTATCAAAATGATTAATCCACTGATAAGGTTACAGCCCCCATTGTATAAGACCTTGCTGAAAGTCCCACTTCTGAACCTGGATATATTGGTGAATATGCTTTCAACACAAGAGTTTTGGGGAGAAACTGAAAGTTCAAACTATAACAAAATCTATGAGACCATCACCATCATACATGCCATGAACCTATCCATCATATGCTTCTTGCTTTCTTGTTTATGATGAAGGTGATATTTATTAGTGATAATAACATGTAAGAAAAGATCTATACTTTTTGCAAAGTTTTAAGTATACAATGGAAAATTGTTATGGAAATAATGGAAATTTTGTATACTTTGATAATGCCTCACAGTTCTCCCTCCTCCATGCCCTGGTGAATATCATTTCATTCTGCTTTTATGAGTTTGACTTCTTAAATTTATCATATAAGTGATATTATATAATATGTGTCCTTCAGTGATTGGTGTATTTCACTTAGAATAAAGTCCTCCAATTTTATCATGTTTTTGCAAGTGACAGGATTGCTTTTTAAAGGCTGCATAATATTCTATGTATGTATATATAGCACAAATACATACATAAATGTGCAAAATACATGAACTTATAACTGTGTAACATATACTGTTTAATATACATACACTTAGAACTGTGTAACACATTTAGGCACATACACACATGCTCTATAAAACCATTTCTGTCAAATACAGACTGATAAACAAGAATGGCATAATAAAATTATATCCTCTAGTGACACTGTACACATTTTAGTTTTTGAGAGTGCAATCTATGATGTTTACACAATGACAAAATCATGTTATCAACAGTTTATTCAAAATGAATGCCTCTCTTATGCCACATATGACTACATGTATATTTTCTTTACCTGTTCATCTTTGTATAGATTATTTTCATGTCTTTTACAATTCTAAATAATGTTTCAATGAATATGAAAATGCAAATTTATCATTAAGATAGTCAATTGAATTCCTTTGGATATATACCCAAAAGTGAAATTGCTGAATCGCATGATTTTCCTTTATTTAGTTGCTTTTTTTTTTAACTCTGTTTTCTATAATGTCTGCATAATTTTCCTTCTTTCCAACAGTACACAGGAGTCCCTTTTCTTCATCACATTATCATCAACATTAATTTTTGCTTTTGGCCTCAATAAAAATCATACTAACAAGTAGAAGGTGATATATCATTGTGTTTGTGACTTGCATTTTCCTAATCATTGGTGATGTTGGGCACATTTCTACAAATTTCATTTATATGCCATATTTAAAAAATGCCTATTGAGCTGCTTTGTCCATTTTACTTAAGGCTAGTGTTTTCTATAGATTTGTAGTAATTTCCTATAAATTTTGAATTATAACCCCTTATAAGATATTTGATTTGCAAAGGATTTATCCTATTTTGTAGTTTGCCTTTTCTTTGTCATTTGTTTCCTTTGCTAGAGAGAAGCTTTTTGGTTCATCCAAATTCCACCTTTTTTATTGTTGTTGTTGTTTTGGTATTGGGGAGATGGAGCCCAAAGGCATTTAACCACATCCCCAGTCCTATTTAATTAAATTTAATTAATTAATTAATTTATTATTATTACTTTAATTTTAGAGACAGGGTGTGGAGAGCCATCCCTATTTAGCAGAATCAGATTTGGTTGACCGATGGGACACAGAGGCCTGACTCCCAGGAAATGCAGCCATGATAAGACGGTTCCAGAGAGCATCGGAGTTAAGTAGCCCTGTGTGGGAGTGGCTTACCATCTAATGATATGCTAGTTCCCCAAACAAATGGCTTCCCTTACTTCATCCCATCCTGCTCCTCACAGAAGAAGTAGCTTCTGGTCTGGGTCCCTTTAGCTGTGGAACTATAAATAAGAGAGGTGGGCAACTCCATGTTGTTAGAGACCAAATCTGGTTTGGCCTAATCTGTCACACCCCCTCCCATTTGAAAACTTAACTTCCCTTATCCACACAGGATGTGACTGGAACCCCCACAATAGGGTCTCACTAAGTTGCTGAGTTTGGCTTCAAACCTATGATCTTCCTGCTTCAGCCTCCCAAGCTGCTGAGATTACAGGCTTACACCACCAAGCCCAGTTCAAATTCCACCTTTATATTACTATGGTATTGTCTGTGCTTTTGGTATCATCCAAGAAATCATAGCCAAGGCCAAAATTCAGGGAACTTTTCTCTTTTTCCTTCTATAACTTCTATAGTTTCAGGTCTTACATTTACATCCAATTTATTCAAAATTGAGTTTCGTGTGTTGTTTGAATAAGGGTCTAATTTCGTTCTTTCATAGAAGGATATCCAGTTTTCTAACATTATTTTTTGAAAAGACTATCATCTATTATAGGCATTTTTGTCAAAGATCAGTTGACCATGTATGGGTGGAGTTATTTTCAGGTTCTATATTCTGTTCCCTTGGTCTATATGTTTCCTTTTTTGCAGGTATCATACTATTTTAAATACAATATTTTCTTGATGTATTTTAAACTTAAGAAGTGTGATGTTTAAACTGCATTCTTGTTGCTGAAGAATTCTTAGCTATGCATGGACTCTTGTGCTTTGAAATGACTTTTAGAATTCTTTTTTTAGTTCTATAAAAAAATTCCATTAGTATTTTGAAAGGGATTGCATAAAATCCTTGAATTGCTTTGAATATTTTGATGTTACTAACTTTTCAATCCATGAATGTGGGGCATCTTTCCATTTAACTTTGCTGTTTAATGTCTTTCCTAGCCATTTTGTAGTTACAGTGTAAATTTTTCACCTCTTTATTTAAATATGTATTCTTAGAATAGTACTTTTTTGAAGTTTTTGTCAATTGATTAATTTCTTATTTTTCAGAAATTTCATTGTCAATTCAATTTTTAGAGAAATTTGGTTGATATTTTGACATCAATTCTGTATCCACCAACCTTACAGAACTTGTATATTACTTATAAGAGGTTATTTTGTAGAGTTTTTAAGGTTGTTTGCCAGGAGCAGTGAATGAATTATGGGTCTTCCAACTGCCCAAAGACAGAGGTGACACCTCCCTTGGGAATTTCTCCATGGAGAAGTGCTGATCAAAAACCACCCAGTTTTATGGTAACACCCTGTTTAAAGGAAAATTCCTTGCTAGCCCAGAAATTTTATTAGTTCATAACCTTGTGTTCAAATGCCTGCTGCCTGGAAGTAGAGAATTATGAGCACAAGCTAATAAGGTCTAATTGGGCTATGTTACCCTTAGCTTCAGTTTTGCTTATCTTGAAGAATCTTTCTCATAATAAATACTTCTTATGTTTAAACCTATATAAAAAAAAGTGGTAAGCTTGCTCATTGCCAGTCTTTTTCCATCAGAGGCAGGCTGAACCACCAAGCTCCATTTTTTTCTCTACTTTTGTGTCTGTTTTTCTTTTCCTAATCCCCTCATCAACTGGTTCTTATATCCCTGAATAAAACTGTTGTGCAGAGTGGAACAGTTATCTAAATACATAATCTTGTCATCAGTAAACCAAGATGATTTCACTCCTTTATGATTAGATGACTTCTTATATGGGCAACTTCCAACATTGTTGAGTAGGAGCAATGACAGTGAGCATTTTTACCTTGCACCAGATCTATAGGAAAAGCTCATTTTCCTGCTGAGTACATGTAGCTATGGGCTTTTCACATATTTTTATTATGTTTAGATATGCTTGTCATGTACCTAATTTTGTGTTTTATTTTTTATTTTTGTGTTTTGTCAAATACTTTTGTGCTTGTACTGAGGTGATACTGTGATTTTTATTCTTCATTTTGTTAATATAAAACAGAATACTTTAATATTTTTTGCTGATATATGTGATCTGTGCTTCTCAAACTATTCACTTATATGCATTTAGAGACAGAAACATAGAGGGTTGTTTTAAAAAATTGGTTCATGCACTATATGAGCTCATATCATAGGGCAGAAACTCAGGATCATTACACTATGTCTTAGGAGGATGGCTTTTATTTTGTGAGTCTCAGTCTTTTCTCTTAATGCCTTCAGCTAGAAGGATAAGGCCCCACATTATGGAGAATAATTTGTTTTACTCCAAGTTTATTGACTTAATGTCAATCACATAAAAAAAGTCTTTATAGTCACATCTACATTGGTGTTGACTGAATAATTGGACAACTTGGCCTATCCAGATTGACATATAAAATTAACTGCCCCAGATGCTGTATTTATTAGCATGGTTTTCTCATCCTAAAACATCTAAAATGGGTGAGGCAACTGAGCTGTTGTTCTCTGAGAGACACTGGAAGGTAAAAGAGAATCAAGGCTGGTAGAGAGACTGTCTTCTCTGTTAGTCAGATGGATGAATCTGATCTCTGTTGACCAAAATATTTTTTCAATGACTTTATTTTTTTCCCAAAGTGTCTAGAGTCTCCTTGGCTTATTTAATTGGTTATTCTGTTACTTGTCACCAAAAAAACTTATTTTAATAGATTTTATTAAGTTTGACAAAAGGTAAAGAGGCAAAACCCTAAGGTCAATAACACAACATTGCATGCCAATCTATTTCTTAAGACAATTTTCTCAAAAGAAACAATGACGCTTTCTCTTAAAAATCTCAACTTACTTACAATTCTAGGATATAGTTTAGAATTAGTTCATATACTACATAATAAGAACTCAGTGCTCCAAGTATTATGCTGGTTAACATCCCATGTCCAGAGATGAGTTGTCAAGACCTGAACAATACTTTTCATAAATGTAGTGATCTGAAAGATTTATGAATTATTATCCATGCTTTATTACATTGAAAAAAATGTTAAAAATCCTTGGCCCCAGAACTATTTTAAATGCTTAAAATAAACAAAAATTTGCATTTAACCTAAGTACTATATTTAGAATTTTATATAGTGCTGCTTTGGCTCAAAGAGGATGACCATTATTTGAATTTGTTTAGCAGACTGTTGCAAATTTGGAATGTTCTGTGTTCTTTCAATACTTTATAATCTTTTGAGAATTTTATTACTCTGAAGATAGAATATTTTCATTGGTAGCAGACCACTGGAAAGAAAGTTCCTATAAAGGTAGAGTATTAAAAAAAGCAAACAAACATTGATAGAAGTATAATGGGGGTGCTGATAATAATGGGAGAAGAGCAACAAGATGCTCCTTTCTGAATCTGTATTCTCATCAACAAAATATGAAATTCCCAAAAAACATAGACAAGCTCTTAAATTGCACTTGCTTCATTATCATGTAATATATTAAAAATATGTATGTACCTAATTATATTTATATAGATAAGGTACTGCAGGATGAGCTTCAACATTATACTTTGTGAATAAAAAGAGATTATGACAAAATATTTGTTATAAATCTGTTCATATTTGATCAAATAATAAAACAATTTGCTTTGTGGATATATTTCTATGTAACATCAAAGAGGATCCAAGGTTAAGAAAGGCAGTAAATGCACAAAAATACATGCTGCTATCTATTCCTATGATTGGAAAAAGCAGATAGTGTATAGTGTTCTAAAAATGTTTGACAGTAGGAAAACTGAACAGTTTTTATCATGAAAGACACTGAGTTTGAAAATATTCTTAGAACCATGAGAACAATTCTTAGCATAGAAAAGCAAGTATATAATATAAACATGATCAGAATTCTTTAAATTCCAGAGACAAATCTATCTGTATTTTCATGTGCTTTCATAATGGACTATCACATTTCCATTTAGGTGCTAAACTTCCCTGCTGCTGTTGGGCATTTAGCCTTTTTCCAATTTTATATTTAAAAAATAACATCATTTCTCCTCTGATTTTTGCAAATCCTTCTGAATGAAGCACACAAATTAAAATTTAAAGACATACCAATACTGTGAATATTAAGTAGATTTTTCAAACATCTTAATTGCAGAACAACTGAATTCCAGAATGATGACAGAATGATACTTAAATAATTTTTCTCTTCTTATGTACTTCTTTGTGCAAGCCATAGTTTCTCAGTTTTTTTTTTTTAAATATCTGGTTTAAAATGTTTTGAACAGGAGATTGCAATTCTTTTTCAGGATTGCAAATGTGAAATCTGAAAGCTAAATTAAAATCACAGTTATTTGAGAGAAAAATAAAGGGGAAAAGAGAGAACAATATATTATGTTTTTGCTAAACAATAGTCGTGCAATCAATGGCTTACTGCAGGAATTCAAAAATAATTTTCCATTCAAATAATTTCACACCATGCATTAGTCATTCTTCCCAGACATAGAATGATTTTTCTTACTAATATGGTAGTAGTATGAAATTTATCAATGAAAACCAATTGTGATTATCAGAGAGGAAATCTTGAATATATTTGAAATGCATTCACCAACCAAGCATGCAATATCGAACCACTAAATATTTATTTGTAGTCAGATGCAGTGATGTACACCTGCAATCCCAGTGACTCAGGAGGCTGAAGAAGGAGGATTTCAAGTTGGCATCGTGTCTTAGCAATTTAAGGAGACATTGTCTCAAAGTAAAAAATAGAAAGGACTGAGGATGCAGCTCAGTGGTAAAGCACTCCCTGGGTTCAATTCCCAGTATCAAAAATACAGAAAGAAAGAAGAAAGAAATATTTGCTTGTAGTAAAGCAGACTGTTCTTTCTTATTCCACTCTGAACATTTTTTCAGTGTTTCTTAGCTGTTTGGTTCTTTCCACTTATTTGTCTTAAGAAAAAATTAAGGGTAATAGTTTGCCATGAACCAGTGATGATACTATATGTTCCAGCAGACCTCAAAAGAATGTGAAATAATTTATTTGACAAAAGAAACAAAAAAAAATCTCTCTTCTGACATGTATTTGATTATCTAAACACTACTAGGTTTTTATAAAGATGATATTTTGTACATTCCAAATGTACTTACGGAAACTTTCACTTAAGATAAAGCAAGCCATTCTAGGAATCAGAGGGAGTGTGACATCTAGCCCTCATTCACAGGGTCTAAATGACTGTATTGATAACCATTTTTATTTTTTTGCATTAAATGCAAAAAAATGTATTTTTTTCAATGAATTTTTTTTGTTTAACTATGATATGCTTGCTCCATTGGATTTGGTAATATTATATTTGTGATAAATTTAATGATGCTGCCTTTGTTGTAAATGAAGCTTCATTAATATAAATTATTGCCTAAATATCACATTTTCTAAGTCAAAGAATATGCTATTCTTGATATCACTCTGTCTCTCACTGCTCTGCCTTATCATATATCCATAATCTTTTCACTGCCACCATCCTGGTATAAGACAGCATGAAAACCCACAGCATTTCTTGCAATAGTCTCTTGACCTCTCAATAGTTACATTTCCAACACAATAGCCAGAGTGCTCCTTTTGAAATACATCAGACGATGTTATTCCTCTGCTCCAAGGCCACAATAATTTCTTTCTGAGTATTCTAAACAAAATGACATTATCAACCTCATATACTCTCCAAACTCCTTGTGAATGTTTTAATCTCCTTTAAGCACTACAACCATGCAACACCACACATCTCTGAATAATTGTGACTTTGTTACTTATTGTCCCAAATGTAATATGATGGAAGAAAGTCAGGTCAGGGACTTTATTTTTTTCTTTTACTACTTTATTTCCAGTGCCTCAAGAAATACATGGCTTATTATACAGTCTGAATGCATAAATATTTGTTGGATGAGTGAATGCAATTAAGGATTTACCCTGATTCACAACAGCAATTAAAGATCACTAACCCAATAATTGTATGTTGGGAAGAAAGCTAATCTCATGTAACGTAGATCTGTTTTCTTATTATTCTGTGATAATTTTACCAACATTTTTCTTCTGCCTTCCATGTTAAAAGGCACTATGGCAAGTACTTTATGTATATTCTTCTATCTATTTATTCTTTGAACAATGCTATGAGGTAGGTGCAGCTATTTCACTGATTTGAGAAATGAAAAAAACTTGAGATTTAGCAAGATCAAATTACCTTCTTGTGCTAAGAGAGTAGTTACTTAGCAGAGTTGAACCATATCAAATTGAGTCCACACTGTGCTATGCTTCACTGCCCCTATCCCCAATGTAGGCATTGTGAGTTAAGTGGTTTTGCATACACCTACCTGGCATCCTAACCCATGTTAAAGAACAGGCACCAAATCCATGAACTATTTTCCTAAGTCTCTGTGTTTTTCCTCACATGAACCTTTTCCCTACTTTCAAAACGGGTTCTCACTATGTTGTGCTGTTCAGACTTATTGCATCCTTTTTACAAAACAATCAGCATGACCTTGAAATTTCTGAGATTCCACCTCTACATCATGTAAATCACCTCACAATGGTGTTCTTCTTTCACCCAGGACCACAGGACTTTCCCTCACCCTGATATTTGCCTGAGGACCACACTTCTGCCACCTCGGTCATCCCTGCCTCAGGCATTGAACACTGTTGTAATCCCTGACAAAAAGTTTTAAGTCATTTTTGCATTCCAATCAGGGAATCTCATTGCCTTTGTTCAGAAACTGTTTCATAGGACACAGTGTAACTCAATTTATTCACTTTGAGAAAAGGTAGTTGCTTTCAACATGTGACATATCATTCATATTTAATAATACATAATGGAAAACAACAGCTACTTATACTCATTTAAACGATGGGGTCTTAGTCTGATCTTGGATACCTAGAATGACTTTCGATAAGAAGTAATAGTTCCAAAGATTCCTGTAAACATTTTGCAGAATAGCATGTGTATGTGTGTGTGTGTGTGTGTGTGTGTATTTGAGTGTGATTCCCAAGAAGAATGTCCATAAGCTTCATCCAATTGTCAAAGAGGATCCTGACATTAAAAAAAAACAAAAAACAAAAAACAAAAAACAAAAAACAAACCAAATTTTAAGAATCTTCAGATCATGGTATGTATGTATTGATACAAATTATTTTTTAACAATTAATTACCTGTGAATGAATCCTCATAGAAATTAAACATTTCTCATTTTCCTGCCAGTGTGTGAGTAAGCACCACTATTTAATTATCTCGTTTTATTTTTCAAATGTCACCTCATTTGCTACCCATGCACCAGGCAAAAGTGAGCCTTGTGTCTTGTCTTTTGTTTCCTGAGGCATGAATGTTTTCTTTGAAAGAAATAATACATCAAACATACAGAGTTTGCAACTTTTCCTGGGAAGGATGAGGAGAAATGTGAGATATGGGTTCTGCCCATAGTCTTTGTCAGCCTGCAGCAAGAAAAGAGGCAGAAGAAGAAGAAAAAGAAAAAAACGAGATATAAAAATCTATGGTTTGAGTGGAAAGGGATTAGGTAGCAGGTTCCATTTCTTTAGAAGAGCAGTAATAGTGATTTTAGTTTTCATTTGCAACTGTGATTTCTGCCAAAATGGCTATGGTGTACCTAACCTTTTCTTTCTTTCTTTCTTTTTTCTTTTTTTTTTTTTTAACCAACTCCTAGTGATGAGAAAGGAGAATGTACACTCTACTAATCATTAAATCATTTTTTGAAGCAAAAGATAAAGGAGAAAACACTCTGCATTGTTTCCACAGATGCTAATCAGAATTTATTTCTCCAGAAGGAAAGCTAATGGGTAGGAGTTTGGGTTGGTGCTGCTGTTGTTGTTTTTGTTTGACTAACCATGTTATTTATAATTTGCCAGTTTTAAGATTATACATTGGTACTACCTCCTTTTCTTGGCCATAATTTGCCTTATTTACAAAATGTTTCTCACCTCGTGATGTCAACAATTCACAGTTTGGCAGACTGTGTGGATATATGTGTGTGTTTTTGTGTACATGTGTATGTATAAGCTATCAATAACAGTTCAACACTCCGACTAGGAATTCACAATAAAGCATCATCAATGAACAGCTACTTTTTTTTAAAGGTATTATATTTGTTATTTAAAATTCTTTTAATATGTTGATATGTTGTTTGACAAAGCAAAGGCAGAAAGATAGGTTCTACCTTTGATAATCATTTTTAGGGAAAGTTACCACAATCTGCATGCCCTAAAATAATGCAAATTTAGCATATAATATTCTGGAAATCAGAACAGCAAAATGGATCTCATTGGGCTAAAATCAGTGTCGTGACAAGTTTCTTTTTGGAAGTTTTAGGGGGATAATTGCAATGCTTTCTCCGGTTTCTAGAGGCTGCTACATTGAATACCTCCTAGTCTTCCCCATTTCATAGTCAACAATGGGAGTTCTAGTCTGTTCACATCAATACTGACTCTTGATCACATTGAAGGACTTTGAAATGACATTGAGATTATCAAATAATATACTAAAATCTATTTTAAGGGCTGTTTATAGTGACTTGCTTTTAAAGAACAAAGTACTGGAAAGGAAAAATAATAACATTATAGTTAAGAATCTTGGCAAACACCACCGTAACCAAAAAAAGCAAGTTTCGTGTCAACAGTCGTAAATTATGTTGATATTATATCCCAGTTTGTATCTTTTCACAAAATTCACAATCAGAGTCTATACATGAGAATATATTATTCCAACCCAAATAAAGGGACATTCTACAAAATATTTGAATGGTATTTTCCCTAAGTGCCAAGATCAGGAACAACAAGGAAACAATGAGATCCTGTCAAGACTAGAGGAGACAAAGTAAACATGATTGCTAAATATAACATGAGGTGGTTTTGCAGATTGGATCCTAGGATAGCGAAAAGACATTAGTAGAAAGTGTAATAAAATACTAATAAAGTGTTATAAATGTTAACAAAATATGAGTAAAGTCTAATATATGCTATTTGACTATTTTAAAGTATGTATTATGTTTATGGAGGATGTTAATATTGGGGGATACTGGGTGAAAGTTATTACTCAATCTTGAAGCTACTAAGCAAATTCTAAGTGAGTCACTACTAATGAGTGGAATCTGAAAGAAGTTGATGGGCTGTTATTTCTAGGATTAGTTTATAAAACTGCAATTCCATCTTGGGTTTCTTTCCTTCTTTCTCTCTTTTCCCATGAAAGAATCCAGATGTCACATGTCATGCTGTGACGTAATCATACACAGTCACATGTATGACAGAGTCCTACTGAGGATGTGGAGCACTGACTTTCCTTTCAAGGGAATTGATCTGCTGTTATCTATCTCAATGATACAAGAGTGCAAAAAGGCAATCAAATATTATACAGTAAGAAACCCAGTTCTAATCATGCATGTTTTAGACATCTTGGCTTGCTTCTGTTTCCTGGTTTTAACATCTACTGGATTGGGGCAAGCCTCTTGCTATTTCCATGGGATCATTAGTTTACTTCTACAGTCTAATCCCTTTCACATTTTTTTTTTCTATTCTTTGAAACTGAAAGACTTCCTTTGGGGATTCCTTTGTCATTCCCAAATAAAAAATCTCATTTTACATAATTGCTCTTTTTTCCTGCTTCAATCTTATACCACTTCTTCCTTTCCAATTCTCCTTACCACAAATGTTCCTTGACCCAACTTTTACAGGATTAATTTGGGAGACTGAGATTTGGCTAAACAGAACATTGATTGGTATAATCTAACATGTTCGAAGTCTTACTTTCTCTGAGAAAATATGCATCTATATGATGATACTGCATTGTGTTTGTCTTCAGAGTCACTCTGTCAATATAGAATTTAGTATTACTAATATCAAGAAGAAAAAATTCTATATAAGAATATTTTGCTTTTTATGGTGATGAAGCATCAAACTGGTTTATCATCTTTCATTAGGTCAAAATGTATATATCTAATTCTTGTCAAAACTGCATTCTCTCTGTACTCAGAAACAGTTAAATTTTTTTAGGTCAAATTTGGAAAATTAGTTTTTGCTATATTTTTTTTCCATTTCAAATATTGAGGTTGATAATTTGAAGATACTAATCTTAAACTTTTAAGAAAATTGCAAATTGGGCTAAAATAAACTATCATATCATTTTGGAATTAGATATTTAATTAAAATTTTCATTCATCTTCTCAAGAGTAGAGGTAACTGACTGGTAAATTTTCACCTCAAGCACCTTCTCTTTCTAATGAAATCATTACACTTAAATTATAAAAATTCAAATTTTGGTTCTACTTTTTCAATTATTTTACTTTGTATTGAGGTTCAATTGTATGAGAAAAAATTTATATAAATATACCTACAAGACAGTATTTTAAATTTCATATTGTTTGCCTTATTTTTAATTATAAACTCATAACATTTTTTAAATTATTCTAGACATTAATGAAAATGTCTCCTCAAAATGTATAGTTTGCACTTCCTTGAGAAACATAAAGCCTGGTTTTTATTTTTGCATGCAGTAATTGGCATTATTGTAATGATATTCAATTTAATTTTTAAAATATCTGATAAAATGTTATCTGTTCTTTAAAAATCTGCCAAGTTTTCTTTCATAAATTACCATAAAGCTACCAAACCAAGGATTTTATTTTACTAGCTTTATAAACATTATCATCAACAGTATGTTAAATAAGTTGAAAGCCCAAAGGCAAATGAGGTATTTGCAGATTTGGTCTTTTAGTTATATTATAGGATAGACTGAATGACTTGCTATGAGTTGGAACTGTCTTAAATGCAAATTCAAAAGCACCTGAATCATATGAACTGAGATCTGCATCTTTATTCAAATACATGAAAGTTCTTTAATATAAAGAAAAAGTAGCTAGAGAAATGAACATATATCTAAAACTGCTAATTCTGCCTCTTGCTGTTTTCACAATGATTCTAACAGTGGAGAGTATTAAGGGAAATTTTGCAATAATGAATAGGATGATTGTGTTAAAAAGGTTGCAGGTCACCTGAGTCTCCAGGGCTATTATCCTCCCTCTTGGTAGTACTAGTGCAGTATTGTAGGGGCTGTGAAGTTCAGTTGGAAGCAAGAAAATGTCTGATGATTCTCATTTTCCTATAAATTGTCTTTGTATTTGTAGAATATCCTGCATTACATTGTTAAACAAAAAACAAAAAAAGAGAGCATGCACTGTGCATTCACATTGCAAGTCTGAAGGAAAGATTCTAAAGACATGCATTCAAGAATGAATTAAAGAATGTCTGGGAATCCAAAAAGTGGAAATAATGAGGGAAAATACCTTTGACCTGCACAGGAAATGATTTACTCTATCAGTAAGGGAATCAGAAATGAAAGTGTTCCATTCTTTTAATCCTAACTGTACTTTATTAGCCATGATCTTAGCCATATTATTTGCAGTAATTACTTACACTCATCTCTCAGTGTTAGCTTGTCACTATAAAATGGTGGCAATAATAAAAATAATTGTATCTGGTTCAGCAAGTTATTTTGAGACACATAAAATGTGTTTATTTTCACACTTAAAATTATTTCCACATCTGTTTTATAAAATAACAAATGAAAGCTTCCTATAGAGAAATAATGTGCAAATTAATTGTAGAAAATTTGGAAAAAAAGAATGAAATTAAAATTATTCACAATGCCAGAAGTCATAAATAGCTTTTTTTTATTTAGTATAATTGTTCTATTTATATATTAGTTATATATTTAATGTTTTCATGGAATAAATATATTTTATAGTACAATTTTGGTGAATACTTGGTATCTATTCCATTAATCATACCATAATTTACCTACATTTACTATCAAAGCAGGACATGGTTTCTCATCTTTAAAGTGGATGTGGTAGCAATTACTTTTTCATGTAATAGCAAAGATTAAGTTAGGCAATGTACAATGAATTAATAAAATCTTTGGGACTTAAATAAATGCTTGTTATTATTGTTTCATAATTATAACTTTAAAATATATAGTTCATTTGCATCTTTATATAATGGAGAAATTAAAATCAATTGAGCTATTGGAGCACACATAATACACATTATTAAGATTTTAAATCTAAGAATCAGTTTAAAATTGCAGTTTAGCATAGCTAGCTTAACTAAATTTTTCCTTTAAGCAAATTAATTCCCAGAATCCCTTCTCATTTTCCCTTATTTTAAGGTCTCAATTCAGTAATTCTCCAAGCAAAGACTTGGCACCCCTTTAGAATTAGATGATTACAATATGCACACAGTCTATTATACCCTCTGTAGTGTTGAGTGTTCCTTTGCTTTTAATATATTTAAGGTGATTTATCAATGTAAACAATTTCAATTTTATATTTATGATTACATGGAAATTATTTTAATTTATGATAATATAAAATGAAAGGTATATGAAAAGTATCATGAGAAATTCTGCAGAACCTTGCTTAATTTTTCAAAAATAAATATAAAACAGGAAAATTATTTTTAATTAAACTATAAGCAGGAAAATTATTTTAGTTAAATATTTTAAATTATTAATGTATTTCTTAAATATGCACATTTCAACCAATACGTCACACTTTCATATGAAAATCAGCTTAAATGATTTTTGATTATTTTGATATGTGATGTGAAGATCTTGATAATCAAAACAGAGACTTTGGAATATATTTCTTGCATTACCATCCTTTGAAACCTTAAGACCTAGATACCTGAATGATTCCCTCATTCTCTTTAATGGCAGCGTTTGTATTAGAGTTCGCTTTATGAATTATATTGACTATGCAGTTTAATATAGAGTATGCAAATTGTTTCTATCTTGGCACTGTTAGATATTTTAACTCTTCTCCAACATCATATTAAATATGCATGCCCATTGTCATAAAATTGGGAGAAATCATCATAACAAGTGATAAAGTCCCCAAAATTAGAATTACACATTCAGCAACCAATTCAGCTCCTGATACTTTTCTGAGATCCATATCTATTTATTATTCAAAGACCCTATGTAAATTTATTGTAAGCAAAATAAAACATAGACATCAGATAGCATGCAAGTACAGTTAGTTGCCTCTTGTAGAAGGTTGGTTCCAAATCACCCTGAGGATACAAAATCTGAAGATGCTTAAGTCCCTCATGTAAATTACATCTTCTCACCTATATTAAGCTATCTCAGGATTACTTATAATACCTAATACTATATAAATGAAATTAAAATAGTTTCTATAATGTATGGTTTAGAGGATGACAAGAAAAAAAATCTGTAGATGTTTTTAGCATGGAAACATTTTTCTCAAATGTTTTGGATCCACAGTTGATTGAATCATGGATGTGGAACCCTGAATATGGAGATCAAATGGTAATGGAAACAGGTCTTTTTATATATAAATGTTATCCTTATTTTATTTCAGGAATGGAATCAGTTTCTATTTTCTGCTAGATCTGGAAAATTGTGAAGAGGATCTAAAACCATGTCCAGGAAGCAAAGTAAAAAGATCAACCAGCGATGCTTGCTGGAGGGGTAGGAAAGAAAGTCAGTGATTTCTGTGTCCTGGGTTGATTATGCTTCGTGTAGTCACATGTTCAGATAAATCTTTCTCTCAGCTCCTATCTGAGCTCAGTATTTCCTCATTAGTCCAGTTTCTTGCACTGGCAAGAAATAGAATCAAGCTCAGAATAATCTAAGGAAAAATAAAGCAGATTTGATTTGACTGGCCAACCTAACTCCTATTCTTGGGGTTAGGTTTATGTTCAGAAACAGGCAAAAAGAAAAGCTTTCTCAAATCTACCCAATCTCTCTTTGCTCTCTATTGCTTTAATTTTAATGTACTGTCTCTGTGTGGCAAACGTGACTAAGAAGACTTCTAGGATTTTGCTCTGTCACCTGATATTACCTCCTGCAGGAAACAAAAAACAAAAACACACAAAAAAATCTATCCTCACAGTCACGGAATGAATTGCACAGAACTCTAATTTATTTAACTCAGAACGAAAGTATTTATCTGCAGTGGAGGAAGGTAATTAGATCCAACAGAATAGTGTGGACTAACAATGAAGAAGTGGACTGAAATTCTTATAATTTCAGTGAAAATTTAGGGAATGTGACAGAATGAATCTTTATGTATCCTCAAAATCCACTTGTTAAAATTCTAACCCCTAATGTGATAATATTAGCAGATGGGGGTCCCTAGGAGGTGATTAGGTTATGAGGGCAGAACCCCATAATTGTGATGGATGTCCAAAAAGATCCCCTCACATGGCCCTTGTGCCATGTGAAGGAGAAGATAGCCATCTACCAACCAGAAAGTGTAGCTTCATCAGACACCCAATTTGCCAGCACCTGGGACTTGGACTTCCCAACTTCCGGCACTGTGAGAAAAGTTGGTAGGGTACTTTGTCACTGCGGTGTGTGTCAAGTAAGAGAAAGTGTTTCCAACCTAAAGAAGGGTGGAAAAACCAAAGATCATAGTGACAGAGATATCAACTAAAATATTACCTTGATATTTCCACTGCATTAGTTTCCCACTACTATGAAGACAATTGCCACCAACCTACTAACTGTAAACATCACCCTTTATTACCTGGCAGTAAGTGAGAAGTTCCCCTATTGTTGAGCTGGTCCTTTGCTTAGGTCCTCCCAGGGCTTGAATCAAGATGTAAGCCCGGATGTAGCCAAATTTAATATTCACAGCAGTATTCCAAGCTCAATATTTATTGATGGAATTCTCTTCCTCGTGAATGTAGGTCCGACTGAATCCCTTAGATCTTGGAGGCCTCCCATTGTGATCTGCCATGTGCCATGACACTTTGCTTTTTCAGGCCAAATGACTATGCCTGTGTTGCTTCAGTATCTCTGATATGGAGATTTGTTTTAAAGGGCTGAGTTGTTTATGTCAGGACCTGCCATGATAATTTGCCTTTTGAATAACTTAAATTCAACTGGTTACAGACTCACATCTGCAAGGCTCCATCACCTTTGCCATTTGCAGCATGATCACAAAGCATGAAACTTGGTGACCAGTCTAGAATACTTTTTAACTGCATCTAAAATCAACATTATCTGCATAAAAATTAAGTGAACAGCTATAATGTTAGAGATAGACTCATATTTATTAAATATGAAGAAACATTTTAAGGTTTTTTTCTTTCTGTCATTTCTTGTTTTCTTTAACATAAAGGATTCACTGTGGTTGTTTAAAAAGAAATAATTTGCAGTTAGACAATTTAAAGTTACATAGAAATGTACATATACACACAATCAAAGAATCTATTTGCACCAAGGTTTAAAAACTTACATTGTGGTCTTTGAACTTTATAGCCAAGATATTTTTAAATCAACTTGCTAAAATACAACTGTATAATTTATCAAATGTTTACATAAAAAATCTATTCTGGAGATAATCTGAACTTCTAGTTAGAACAATAGTACTCTGTGGTGAACCAGCCTAGAGATGTTCCTAGGACCCCCAGTTCCTAACCCAATGCTTAGTAAATGCAGAGGTTCTGTCAGGGCAGGACTATAATACTAACTGCATCTTGAGCTCAATCTTTAAAGGAAGCCTGCTTAATTTGGAGGGAATAGACAATACCTATCCCCAGCAGCATTGTTGATGGTAATGTAGCAATCCCAGGGTTGGATGAATGAAGGAGATCAGTGGCTGCACTACTCAGAGGTTGCAGTTATAATTGCAGCAAGATTATTTATGGCAGCATGTGAAGATGACAAGCAGAGAAGAGAAGGCTAAAGTCAGCCACACTCTTGGTTGACCCAAAGAGGTCATATGTATGCACCAAAAGTAGGGCCTTTTTTTGTTGTTGTTGTTAAATAGTTTGAAACATTTGAAAACTACCAGAACTTTTTTTTTTCCTTACTGCCTATGAATACATCAGCAGAGATCTCATGCATTACTGGTAGAGGGGGTTGAACACATCGATCACAACATAGACTGACCTCTGCACTGCACGGGATGAGCAATGATCTCTAAAGAGCCAGTCTGGAATTTAAAACCAAGATCTAAGCAAACAAAACAGAGCAGTAGTAGGAGTTATCGTGCCTGTTTATCACATGAGAATGAGAGTTTGCTGGTTTGTTGGTACAAATTACTTAACAACAAAACTACAAAACTAATAAAACTACAAAACAACAAAACTAATAAAGACATGACAAAATGTCCTTCACGAGAAAAAAGATCAAAATCCAGAATTGCCAAAACATATTACCTAAGATGTCTAATTTTTTTGCAAAAGGTATAAGAAATGAAAATAAGTAAAAGTGTACTAGCTAAGTCAAGCATGATAGCACATGCCTGAAATCCAAGTCACTTGGCTGAGACAGAGGAGGATTGAAAGTTCAAAACCAGCCTGGGTAACTTAGCAAGACCCTGTCTCAAATTTTTTGAAAAAGCAGGGTATAGGTTGGTGACTGGGTATGTAACTTATTAGTAAAGAACCCCTGGGTTCAATCCCCACAATCAAAAATGAAACAAACATAAATAAAGTGTATCAATTTCCTGGGAGGAATTGAAAAAAAAAAAACCTTGTTTATAGACATTGTCTTAGATACAGGATTAAGCAAAGATTTCAAAATAGCCATTCTAAAAAAGTTCAAAGAACAAAAGCAAGTAATAGTAACTAAAAATATATCAGCAATAATTGAACAGAGAATATCAATAATGGAAATAGAAATAGTGAATAAGAGAATCAAATGGAAATTCTCTAGTGAAAAATCATAAGAAGCGGATTTTTTTAAAAAAAGTAACAGGAAAACAACAGAAAATTTGAGAGGGTAGAAGAAAAAAAATCAATGAACAAGAACAAGATAGATCAATGGGGATTAACCAAAGAGAAGAATAGAAAATAAAGAGTAAAAACAAAAAACAACAGAACTTTGGAGAACCGTAACGCCAAAACTACTGACAATCTTAAAAATGGAACCATAGAGGGAAAAGAAAGAGATAAAGTTGAGGGGGAAAAAAGAAGAAATACTGATCAAAAACTTAAAAATGAACATTAATGTGCACTTTAAAGTAGTTCTAAATCTGAAGTGCTGCAAACAAATCCACACTAAAACTGTTGAAATACTAAATAAATTAGGGGAAACATGATTCACCATGTATAGTGAAGACTGAGTGTGACTGATCAATGGCTGATTCCTTATCTGAAACCATGAAGACCAGAAGGTCATGAAATGACATATTAAAATATTTTATTTGTAAAGTAATTTCATGTTTGCATAAACTATGAGTAGAGAATACACATATTTCCATATATCCACAATTCTTGCACAGTTTTCTATTATTATTAATAATTTGCAATAGTGTGGTATATTTATTTCAATTATTGAACCAATATTGGTGAATTATTATTAATTAAAAGGTGTAGTTTGCATTAGAGCACTTTTTGTATGTACATTAGAATCTGAGGCTTGTGTTGTATAGCTGCATGGATTTTTGGTAAATATATAACCTGAACTCTTTACTTTGATAATGTCATTCAGAATAGTTATGCTGCCCTAAAAAAATTCTCTGTGCTTCACATATTCCTTCCTCCCTCCTTCTCACTGAATTTCTGGCAAAGATCTTAAAATGCTTTTTCACAATGTGATTTAGTTGGAATCATGCAGAATGCAGTCTTTTCATACTGTCGTCTTTCACTTAGCAATGTGCACCTAATTTTCTCCATGTCTGGTCATGCCTTGATAACTCATTTTTTAGCACTGAATACAATTCAATTGCATGGATGTATCACAATTTGTTCATCCATGCATATATTGAAGGACATTTTTGTTACTGACATCTTTTGGTGATTATGAATAAAGCTGTTCCAAGCACTCATGTGCAGACTTTTGTATGAACTTAAGTTTTCAACCCATCTGGATAAATATGTAGAATCACAGTTGCTGGATCATATGGTGAGAATATGTTCAACTCTGCATGAAACTGTCAATCTCTTTCAAACTGCCCTAGCAGTTTGCATACCTACTACTACATTTTGTGAGGTTGTTCTTGCTTTAAATTCTCACTAGCTTCCATGGTTTTGATTTTACTCAATATGATAGATGTGTAGTAGTATATCATTGTGGTTTTAATTTGCATTTACTAATAACTTATTATGCACATCAAATGCCATCTTGTCTTCATGACACAGTTAGGTGAACACTGATTTTTATTTTCCTCACTAATGAAAATAACTTGTAAAAAATCAATTTCACATGCATGCCTCACACTTATGTAAGTAATGACTGAGGGAGGATCTCATCAATTCAACTTGGATCATGGAAGATATAAAGACCAAAATTTTGATAGATACAAATCCATCTCCAAAAACTCGGTAACAAAATTATTTGCCTTTATTTTCTTCATTGTGGTTTGGCTAAATCATCAGGTTTACTTTCTTCCTTCGAATGAAGACAGGTTTACATCCTTTCTTTTACAAAAATGGTAGCTTCATAATCCTAAATTTTGTTAGCATGTCAGTGCAATATTATCCAGGGATAGAATACTAGGATAAGGCATTTCTATTTCCTGACCACCAGCCCTGAGAGGAGACTTTCCTCCATTTGTCTGGTAACATGATTTTACCTTACCTTTGTTTTTTATACCATGTATATGTAGCTTCATCCACTGAGTCATGCTATACATCATTTTTGCATAGTTAGATCTTTCATGATGATTCTCATCAGCATTGTACATAAATATCAAGAATAATAAAAATAACATTATTTATCAAATTAAATGACCTTGACAAACTCAGATTTTTTTCCATTCTGTCCAGTATGTTGAACTATCATAGATTTATTTTATTTTAATAATCACAATAACATCACTGACTTTTGATTCTAAACAATACAATTTTTGGTTAAAGAAACCATAGGTATTGATTTTAAATTTGATAGTGTGGCTTTCCTTATCGCTGTAACTTTTGGTCTCCAAGATTTCTTATTATTTCTTTCTTAACTTTCAAAACTCTACATCTTTGACCTTCTGGGCATTTGTAACTCCTGCCTAATTGAACATGTTTTTTGCTTTTTAAGTAATTAATAAAATATGATACAAGATCCTTTTACTGAATCCTGAGAAGAATTTCAGTTTCCCTGTCTGATGGTTTTGTTCTGTGGAATAAAAGAAATTTAACTCCTTAGCTCTAACATTCCCTCCCCCCGCCTCGCTCTCTCTCCTGCCTCCCTCCTATTTTCTTTTTCTTCCTTTTAATAGCTTTTGATGTCCCGAAGAAGTATCTGTTTGTAAATAACGTTCTTTACTACCTTTCTTAACCTGACATCATTTTGGTTAATTCCAGTAGTTCCTTGTAATAGAGCAAGTCCTCTATTGATAGTCCCACTTTACATTGAATTTGAAGATTAAAGTACCAAGTATACTTTTAAGTACACACCACAAGCCATGAATAGAATCATGAATAAACTATCTTTGAATTCACTCTTCAACAGCTATTTGCTGATTATCAGATTCCTTTTTTAGGGCTCGAGAATTTATTTCTTTTACTATTTTCAAATAAAATAAATAATGTTTTAAAAGTAGAAAAGGAGACATAAAGTGATTCTAGCATCAATATATAACTATTAAAGAATAGGAAATTTTATTTGTATAATCTTTATTCTTTTCTTTCTAATTCTGAACAGTAATAAAATGTGTGCAGAGTTCAACATCTTCCATTTGATCACAGTTGCTAAAATTATTGGGGGAATTTGGTTTGACAGAAGTAAGATAAAAAAAAAAGAATCAACATATTTTTTGTTCACTGCTAAATCATACCAGCAATTGGCAATTTTAATATTAATTTTCCCCAAAATTTCCATGCTCAAAAGGAAAAAAAAATGTACCTTCAACTTATAAAATTTTAGCATTTATAAAATACTCATAGGTATTATCCTGAAATCTTAGCTACCTTTGGAAATACATGTAAGTATTCAGATTTTATAAAATAAAAAGTTGGGATCAGAAAATTTTAAATGTTTTAATATTGCACAATTGTGCCTTAAATATTCCATTCTTTCAAAACAAAGATGAAATTCAAGTTCAAATTTCTAACTCCAGGTTAACGACTTCTGCATCTTCATATAAATATAATTTATTAAGTGTTTAAAATATGCTGGGAAATATTCTAAGGATTTTAGACATGTAACCTATTTAACATAAATCACAAATGCTACCATGTAACCATTACTAATATTTTAAATTTACAGATGAGGACTTAATACCACTTCTTGAGATGGAAACCTGACCATGTGTCTGATAGCACCGTCAAGGCTCTTGATAATGACAATCATTTTCCATCATTTCTTCACACTATTAAGCCAAAAGGAATAAAGCATTTAGTATAAAATTTATGTATTTCATTATGAGCAACATAGAGCAGAGACTTTTCACTCTTCAAAACCTCTCCTGGACAATATGTAGGTGATGAAATCATGCAAGAGTCCTATTTTCCTGCCTCAACAAGACATTTTCTACACATCAGGAGACAGTCTCACCTGGAAGCTTGTGAGAAATTCAGGCCCTTAGAATGTTCCTTTGAGTAAGATTCCCAGGTTATTCTACCATGCCCAAAGCTAATTTTAAAATCTGCAGATATATTACAGAATATTGAAGGTTACTTTATTCTAATAATGTTTATTGGTGTTATTTATAATTGTAAAATAACTCTCAAATCTTTGAAATTTGTAGTGTTTCAAGGTTTTATCTATAGCAAAACTTAAGAAAACTTATTTGCTTATGTGTCCATGTATGGGCTGTATTTTTAAAAAGTCTGTTTGATTTCCTCTTCTTAAGTTCCAAATATAATATATTTTTAAAAAATACTTTCTAAGTATCAGCATAATACTTCTGCAATGCATGCTATAGTTTGGAAAAAGAGTGAGGGAGATGTTAGCTTAGAAATCTTGAACCATGAATCACAAATTTTACCTTGGAGACATTATAAATAGTATTGTAATAGATCATTGGATCTTTTGGTGATTAAAAACTTTTTAGTTTGAATCCATTCCATTAATTGTTTCTTGATTTGATTTCCTGTGCTTTTGAGGGCTTGTTAAGGAAGTCTGGTCCTAAACCAACATGATGAAGATTTGGGCCTACTTTTTCTTCTATTTATTAGTCAAGTCCAAAAAACCAAAGGCCGAATGTTTTCTCTGATAAGTGGATTATGATATATAATGGTGGTGGCAGTGGGGGATAAGAGAAGAATTTAGGAACTTTAGATTCCACAGAGGGAAATGGGGGGACGGGGGTATGAAAGGTGGCAGAATGAGACAGACATCATTACCCTTATGTACATGTATGATTACACCAATGGTATGAATCTACATTGTGCACAACCATTGAAATGAAAAGTTGTACCACAATTGTGTACAATGAATCAAAATGCAGTCTGTAAAATAAAAAACAAGCAAACACAAAAAGAAGATCATTGGAGATAATGCACATAGGAATAATTTTTAAAAATTAAATAGTAGTATGCAGTAAGGCATTATTCTACATAGTATCATGAATATTTTAAAATTGCATAATAACCTGGCCCCCTCTCATCTGGGTTCTAAGGTAACAAAATCAGATGAAATTGTTTGAAATAATGATTTGCATCTGTGAGGAAAAGAAAAAGTGCCACATAGACATTTGTATTCTCATAAAGCTAGGAAACCTAAAGAAAGAAATGTTTTCTAAAGAAGAATATTTTTTAAGAAACCCAGAATTGCTAAAGCAATTCTTAGCAAGAAGAGCGTAGCAGGAGGTATCACAATACCAAACCTTCAACTATACTACAAAGCTATAGTAACAAAAACAGCATGGTATTGGCACCAAAATAGGCAGGTAGATCAATGGTACAGAATAGAGGACACAGAGACAAACCCACATAAATACAGTTCTCTCATACTAGACAAAGGCTCCAAACTATACAGTGGAGAAAAGATAGCCTCTTCAAAAAATGGTGCTAGGAAAGCTGGAAATCCATATGCAGCAAAATGAAGCTAAATCCCTATCTCTCACCCTGCACAAAACTCAACTCAAAATGGATCAAAAACCTAGGAATTAGGCCAGAAACCCTGCACCTAATAGAAGAAAAAGTAGGTCCCAATCTTCATCACGTGAGCCTAGGAACAGATTTCCTTAACATGACTCCCAAAGTACAAGAAATAAAGGCAAGAATCAATAATTGGGATAGATTCAAACTAAAAAGCTTTTTTCTCAGCAAAGGAAACAGTCATCAATGTGAAGAGAGAGCCTACAGAGTGGGAGAAAATCTTTGCCACACACACGACAGATAGAGCACTAATCTCTCGAATATATAAAGAACTCAAAAAATGTTACCCCAAGAATGCAAATAACCCAGTCAATAAATGGGCTAAGGAAATGAGCAGACACTTCACCGAAGAGGATCTACAAGCAATCAACAGATATATGAAAAAATGTTCAACATCTCTAATAACAAGAGAAATGAAAATCAAAACTACCCTAAGATATCATCTCACCCCAATTAGAATGTCTATTATCAAGAATACAAGCAACAATAGGTGTTGGCAAGGATGTGGGGAAAAAGGTACACTCATACATTGCTGGTGGGGTTGCAAATTGGTGCAGCCACTCTGGAAAGCAGTATGGAGATTCCTTTGACTACTCAGAATGGAACCACCATTTGACCCAACTATCCCTCTCCTTGGCCTACACCCCAAGGACTTAAAGTCTGCATACTACAGTGATGCAGCCACATCAATGTTTATAGCAGCCCAATTCACTATAGCTAGATTATGGAACCAACCTAGATGCCCCTCAATAGAGGAATGGATAAAGAAACTGTGGTATATATACACAATGGAATATTATTCAGCCATAAAGAATAATAAAATTATGACATTTGCAGGTAAATGGATGGAATTGGAGAAGATCATGTGAAGTGAAATAAGCCAATCCCAAAAAACCAAAGGTCGAATGATCTCTGTTATAAGTGGTTGAGGACACATAGCAGGGGTGGGGGGAGGCTCGGGAAGAATGGAGAAGGGATGGATTGTATAGAAGAAAATGAGGAGTGGGGAGGGGTGGGGAAGGAAAGATAATAGAATGAGGCAAGCATCTATACCATATGTATATATATAAATATGCAAATTGTATGATTCTACTTTGTGTACCACCAGAAAAATGATAGTTGTACTCCATTTGTGTAGAATGACCTAAATAAAAAATAAATTAATTAATTAAAAAAAACAATTTATAGAAGAAGAAAAAGTGGGTTCATTTAATATAATACCATAGGGAATATACATGATAGAAAATATTTTGGGGGTATTAGTTATTTTAAAAGGATGTATGTATTCTATATGATATGTTTTCATATATCATACTATTCATATTTATATTTGAAAATAATATATAAAGATATTAATGTATGTATTATATATAAAGATATATATGTTGCATAAAGATATTTACATGTAAAGATAACTCAATAAATGTATGCATATGAGCATGTATAGCTGTATATGTGTATGTATTAATTTAATGAATACCTTAAATGCAGGATGAGCATATTCTTATTTTTAAAAAGAATTAAACGCTTGAATTAAAAAAAAGAATATTTTTAAGAGAAGAAAAAAATTTCAAATAACCACAATGTATTTCTCCAATCTATACTACTACTGAGGCTGTTAATGTAATGTTACCTCTCTAAATGTAAAGTGATGTATATTTATACATTATATCTTTTAATTTCTTTGCTTTGTTTCATTTTGAAGGGTTATAGAATTGAAGGAAGTATATTACCTGCTAAAGTAAGACTAGTGTTCTTGCCTACATTTTTACCCTCAGGCAGAAAGTTGACAAATGGACATGAATTTCGCTTCTGAGAGTTCCATAAGCTTGTATTGTCCTGACATTGCAAAGTGTTTACCACAAAAATCCTCTACATCCATCACCCAGGGCAAGCTTTTGCCTGATTCTAATTCCACTGACATTGAAATCAGAAGCTCTCAGTGAGTCATTTATCACACTTATTAAAATGTTCCATTGTGGATTAGAATAGCAATTCACTATTATTTCAGAGTGCTGCCCAAGGGGCATTCTTCACAGCAAATCTTAATGCTTTATTGAAATAGTAGTTTGGTTTTAATAAATGATTCTTTGCAAAAGTGCCTTGCTTTCGATTAGGAAAGGTGATGTTGGCTTTTAATATCCAGCATCTGTATCGAGGATTATGTAAATCTCTTAGTTTAACATTGCACTATTGTGCCTTAAATATTCCATTCTCAATATTTTAAGAGGGATATGTCAATTGGTTTCATTAGACTATTGTGTAAAGCTAGGTTTTTAAATTCTCTTTTTGAAGTGAGATGATCAACATATGATAAAGAACTTTCAAATAGCAAATACATGTTCTGTGATTAAAGAGTTAATACAGTTTTTAATAAGAAATATTGACCAATTAAATAGATCATTCCCAAATATTGGAAAATGATTTTCTATTTTGTACAACAGGCTTTCTCCTAAATCAAGATTTGTTACAATGTCTTTCAGAAACCTTTAACTACATCACTGTCCACTCCAAAATTCATTCCCTCCCCCTCTCTGTGTGTCACACATACATTCTCACACACACACACACACACACACACACACACACTTTCTCTCCTCTTATCATGAAATCATGAAATCCATTTGACATTTCACTAGGAAATGGACACACATGATTTTCTACAAGTTGTAATTCTCTACTTGGAGATTCAATGACTTTGAAGAAACACGTTCTTGTTTACTTTTGAAAGAACAAGGATTGATTTCTAATTTAAAATAGAATAAAGATGATATAAATTGATGACATCTTTTCTTTCACAGTTGAAAAGTACTAGAATGGTATGTATCTTTCACACTCATTATATTTCTTCCTCAGACATTAGAACCATTGAACTATGAGAGAAATTATTTACCTTGTTACCCAGGGTAAATTAGAGAGAAAGAGGTAGAAATATAGCTTTTTACAGCAAAATCTGAAATCCTATTCCCGATGCTATCTACTTTTTGACCTTGACATGCCCCTTTTTCCTTTTAAATACTTCCTTATCATGTCTTTTTAGCCAGGAAAATTGAGTTGTAGAATATATATATATTGAGTTGTAGAATATATATACATATGTACATATATATATATATTCTAAATTCAAATCTGACCCAGTAACTTTATAGCAATGTAGCATCCTGAACCAAAGGAGATTTAAGTTTGAAAGTGACCTTAATTCTTGTGCTCTGTTATCTGATAATTTAAAAAAAAATCTTTATGGAAAATTTATAGGTGAGTATGATTCCCATCTATAGCCATAAGCTAACAAAAATGACATGATTGAATCTCTTCCGTTAGATGGAAAGGAGAATACTAGATAAAATCTTTGTGTCTGAATGAAAGTGACTTACACTTCTATAATTAAAGCACACCTTAGTCCCATTTTTACTTTCTTTTTGTTACTAAAATGGAGAAACACTAGGTTTTGTTTCAGGAGATTGGCATCTAAAAATTGTTGTTTCAAGCAAGTTTTATAAATACAGAAGAAAGAAGAATTCCTATGCATGGGACTAAAATAAACAATTGCAAATAGATCCAGAAATTGTCTTAAGGATTCCGTGGATTGACTCTAGGTTCTCAGAAGAATATCCAGCAGTGCCAAAGCTAAAATTAAAAAAAAATATTGAAGACAGAATAGGGATCAGTCTGTAATAGAACTCCTGTGCTGTTTGGCAACATAGATTATTTTTTCACTTCTGATTTTTAAAATCTGACATTTGAGAGGAAGGAGAGATTCTGAAGTCTTGAATCATTCTGACAAACATATAGTCCACAGGATGGGAAAATTAAAATTGTAGTGCACATGATATTCTATGTATATAAATACCTAACCGTATATATTGAGGTTAATTACAAAAGATTTATTGGAAAAGAAGTTAAGTAGATAATCACAGCTCAAATACAACAAATATAAGACAACAATTATGTCACAGGAGACAAGATACTTTTCTCAACAGAGTACATTGATCTAGAATTCATTTTTATAAAAAGTACAGGGAATCGGAATGGAGCAAATTATTTGATATGCACTGATGAGTATGTCAAAGTGAACCACACAATTATGTATAATTATAATGCAATAATTTAAAAAATTAAAATATTTTCCTTATAGTCTCTATTTTTATAAGATGAATGAATTCCTCACTTCACATTTTAATAGAAGGTAGCTGCAGTGTATATTTCAATTTACACTGTTAAGCCTGTCAAGTTGAAATCATATTTTCTTTCCAGCTACATACATACTCAAGGCCCTCTGAGAGCATTTGAATGGTGATGAATTTAAGTTATTCCTAATTAAGTAGCTAAAAGAAAATGAGCATTTAAGTAAGAAAATTTGATAATAGATGGAAAAAAGAATCCAACCTGAGACTTAGATTCATTCTTGATGTCTTTCATATAACGTCCTATTACAGAAATAACTAATGCCTAGTGACATTTTGCTTTTATATGAGTAACCATTAAAAATAGTCATTAGAAAGATTTGACGGTCTTATTGAGAACACTTGATGCTACTTACAGATAGGACTAACATATTTTTAACACCTCTTCTGCCAATTCAATAGCCATAAATGTTGGGGTTACTCTTTAACATTAAATAACATGCCACAGTTGAATGAAATGATATAATTGATTATAAATAAAATTTGGATGGTTTTAATAGAGATTTTTATTTTTCTATTTCAGAATAAACAGGATCATTAAAAAATTCACTTACCAAGCATTTTGTCATCTTAGGTGGTATGAAAGTAAATGAGCTGGATCTCAGTTCATCTAAATCATGCAAAGTATACATTTTGCAGGCTGTCTTTGTTATATGAATAAAAGCCAGAAACACAGACATTGATTGGCACAACCTTGAAATAAAGAATGGGCTTTTGAGACAAAGTTCTGAAGCTTTGTGCATACTTCAAAACAAATTTAATATAACAAGAAGTTTACTGAATAACTTTTAAATTTATTGTGTTGACTTCTTGTAAAAATTTGTGAATGTTAATGCATGGAAAATAACTAGATATGATCTGATATTTGCTTGGCAAGGTCCCAAGAAATAAAATATACATAAATTATAATTTGCAATTTTAAATTAGAAGTTTTATGAAATCCTGCTATCATAATAAAACACCACAGTATATAGATATAGCAGTGGTCAGAGGAATAGTTAAAGATTGGAATTTCATATAAACCAAGTGAAATCACTTATTCAGACTGGGAATGTTAAAAATATATTGCATTGATATTGTCTTAAATATTTGGTAGGTGTTTAACTGATAAACTATAACTATTGAAAATTCAACATTTATATACCTTTCTATCTGCTAATTTTACTTTAAGAACTTTATTATATACATTGATTTAAATATAAAATGACATATGATAAAATATATCTATTTCTGTATTTATTGCACTCATTCTTTTATTCCTTTCTAGGGTTACTGAGTTTGTGATCAGAGATAAGTATCCATACTGATTTTACTTTTAAATTCTGTTGGATTTCTTTTTATGCTTAAATCATGTGAAAATGTTCACAAACACTGTAAAATAATTTATATTATTTTTTGTGCATATTTGATATACCTTATTTAGATTTTGATTAAAATAAATCAATGTAAAACATATAACTAAATGCTAAACTTTTGCTATATCCATTCAGATTTCATTATCCAGGATAATTTAAAATTAGAGTCTAATTTCATATTTGATTAAATGTTTTGTCAGAAATAAAGCATTAATACTCAACACATTTTGTTCATATTTAAATTATGCATGTTCAGAAATAAACTGGACTAGAAAAATTGTGTTTTGTTGCTATGAAAATAAATTTAGAGAAATTTTAAATAGAATTTTTCACAAAATTTTTTAGAATAAAAAAGGCAGAAAGTTACTTGCATAGTGGCTATAATTTTTCTTTTTTTAACATTTATAATTGCAACCTTCCTTTGTAAACATGAATATTTCGACATTAATATTTTTTGATTTTGTATAATTAATTTTTTTATCTTGAATTACATATTTCATTTTTGGAAAAAATCAACCTCACATCTATTCTTTATCAAACATTTGATCAGATCTTTATTCTTTCTGTAGGTCATTTCAACTTTCACTTATTTCTTCTGCATTGAGAACTTCTATTTTACTTTTCTTGTTTCTTGAATTGTATTGTTTGTATTTAAGTTTATATATATATATATATATATATATATATATATATATATAT